>CM075962.1:3401947-3834447 GCA_038048745.1 Coluber constrictor foxii | reverse complement strand
AGTCAATGCCGATCGTTGCCTGCAAAGTGCAATTCAACAATGAGTACATAAATGCACGCGCACACATTCCCTTTGCTAAAACATGTGCTATCCACTCAATGGTCAAGAATAATGAAAATTCTTTGAAATATTAGCTACCGTGCTGGATCCATTTAATCAAGCAAATTTGGAGGGTTTTTTTTTTTAAATTTTAGATGAACAATTTGCAATTCATCTAGACTCTAATCTGAGGCAAAGATCAGACTTCTACTTCCATTACAGGCAGTCCTCCAATCACAACAGTTCATTTAGTGACTGCTCGAAGTGATGACCAGTTTTCACACTTATGACTGTTGCAGCATCCTCACGGTCATGTGATCAAACTTCAAACGCGTGGCAACTGACTCATACTTACGACGGCTGCAGTGTCCCAGGGTCATGTGATCACCTTTTGCGACCTTCTGTCAATGGGGAAGCCAGATTCACTTAATAACCATTTTATGAACTTAACAACTGCGGGGGTTTGTTAACAACTTCCCATGGCAAGAAAAGTGGTAAAATGAGGCAAGACTCACTTAACAACTGTCTCGCTTAACAACAGAAATGTTGGGCTCAATTGTGGTCGTTAAATCAAGGACTACCAGTATATAGAGGGAAGGGAAAAAGAATATTTTTTAAAATGGGGGCCTTGAATCAGAGGCTTACAAAACAGAGGCTCTTTGAAGCCAGAGAGAACATTTCTCTTGCTGAAAATTCTCTTTTTAATCTTTCTTTTCTTTTTTTTAAAATAAATCTTATTAATTTTCTATTTATTACATTTCTTAGTGCTTAATAAACATCGTGTTCTCTGGGGATTTAATTTGCTTAACAATACAGATTCCCTTCTTACTCTCCACCCCCTTTTTTCCAACCACTGGATAAAATAAGTGCCATGTTCGATAGCATTTTGCGTCTTCTTTCTGTTCGGTTTTCAATGTCGGTCTATCCATTTCTGCACAACCTGATATCTTCTGAATTATCTCCTCGTCTTGCGGTGTTTCTTCGTTTTTCCAATATGGATCCTCGCTCTTTTTAATCTTTCAGGAGGCTCTTCTGTCCACCAGAGACTTCTGCCACCACTGAAGACGGAACAGATTCTGCCCATCCTCAATGTTCTTCTCCCCTTGTTGCTCCTCTCCCTCCTCCTTTGAGTAGCTCCACTCCTTGTGCTTGCTGAGTGAATCCAGAAGCCCGATATTAGGAAGCAGCGAACGTTCCTTCCATTGTGCAGTTTTCTCTGGGCTCACCACTGGGAATCCACCTTGGGGCGCCTCCTCGGCAGGAAGGACGCGGCTGTCTGGCTGGTTGTTTGTAGAGCACACAAAGCCATGTGCTGTGCAGGCGTGAGATAATGCTAAGGCGTGAACGGATGGCTGGGAGGACTTGAAAGAAGCCTTGCAAAGAGCTATTCAGCAGGCCCTTTTCTTCTTCCGCACGGCTGCCCTCAGGCTTCCTCCCGCCTCCCAGCCCAGGAAACAGGGTTTTTTTAAGTTTGGAAAAGGCAATGGGGCCGTTTCAAACCTTGCCTGCCCCTCTCCTCTGTCTATTTCCAACAAGGGAAGAAGGGGCAGGGGGAAATCTCTGCGGTGGGCTTGCTAGGTAACCAATGGAGAAAGCAAGAGAGGAAGGAGCAGAGTGCTTAATAGAACTACAGGATAACACAGTTGGAAGGGATCTTGGAGATCTTCTAGTCCAACCCTCTGCTCAAGCAGGAAACCCTGTACCATTTTTTAAAAAATTTAATTTATATGCCACCCTTCTCCGGAGACTCAGGGTGGCTTACAATGCGCTAAGCAATAGCCTTCATCCTTTTTATATATACCTGCTTAGTAGGGCTTTCGGCCCCCCCTAAGTGGTGTTCTTTTTTTTATACAAAGTCAGCTTATTGCCCCCACAATCCGGGTCCTCATTTTACCTACCTTGAAAAGATGGGTCAACCTTGACCCTGGTGAGATTTGAACTTGCAGTAATTGCAGGCAGCTGGTTTTACTTAACAGTACTTAACAGTACTTAGTCTGCTGCGCCACCAAGGCTCTTAGACAATGCTTTCAGACAATGCTTGTCCAATCTTTTCTTACAAACCTCCAGGGTTGAAACACCCACAATTTCTGGAGTTAAGTCATTCCACTGGTTCATGGTCCTCACTGCTTCGCTCCTTGATTAGTTTCCTTCCGTTGCTGCTTCTCCTGCCTTCAGGGGATCGCTGCAAAACAGCGATTGGCGGTAATAAGCGGCGGCGGCAATCGCCGCCACCTGGAACGGGCCAAAAACGGGCCGCGTAGAGGCCGAAAATGGGACACATGGAGGCGGCGATAGGCGGTGGCAGTGATGGGCGGCAATGGCGGCAATCCCTGCAGCCTGGAACAGTTGATGGGGGTTGGTATTCCGGGAGGCCGATCCAATCACCAATCAGCTGCTCGTGTTAAATCAGGCTGTTTGCTGTTTGCTGCAAGGAGGCAAAGGCAGATTTCCCCCCCCCCCTCCTCTAAAGATAATGTGTGTCTTATAGTCCGGAGAGTCTTATAGTCCGAAAAATAGGGGAGCTATTGTCAGGAACACTGGAGAATTTATCACATGCAACTGCTTCCTGTTGTCCTCCGGACCAAGGTGATGGATTAGGGATGTGCAGATTTGTCAATGTAGGAATGGAACAAGCCAGCTACTCTAAAACATTGTGTTTCTTTGGAGCAGGCCAACTTTTTTTCTGGATTATATATATTTCCAGACTCATTTCCAAAAAACTGTGCTAGGCAGAATTAGTTTGAGATGAACAGGTTTGTTTTAGAGGCAGAGTCCCCAAAAATGCTTCGAATTCATTCCAAAAGCTGCTGGCCCAGCCTTATAACAGCATAGTCCAAGAAGCTTACCAATGTCTAGAGGAAAATAAGCATTCTGGTGTCCGCCAGAATGTTCTGGTGTCCATATCAATAAATTTTGCATTTGTCTTACTTCTAAATGTCTAAATGGCTTGAGTTTGACGCGTTTTAGAAATCACCAAGATCACCTTAGTGCAGGGGTGTCGAACTCGATTTGAGGGCCACATCAGGGTTGTGTTTGACCTTGGAGGGCTGGGTTGAGCACGGCCGGAGTGGGTATGGCCAGCTCGACATCACTCCTGTTGGAAGCAACTGTGGTGGCCCGAGCGCTCTGCCAGTAAAAACGGACTCCCGGGCTCCGTTTTCAGCTGTGACGGCCTCCTGCAACCCTCCGTCAGCAAAAACAGAGCTCGGGAGCCCCAGCAGAGGCACCGTAGGCCGGTCCTTTGCTGTTTCAAGTTCTAAGCACCCCCCAGGCCAGGTCTTGAGTTTGATACCCCTTGTCTTAGTGCATTAACTGGAATAAGTATCCTGGAAAAGCATTTATAGTTCTGAAAAGCTCTTCTCCCAAAGAATGCCAAAATTAAAATTTGAGTATCCTCAAAGAACACAAAGTACTCATGCGTAGGTTTCAGAACTGGGGTTAACTATATGTTGTCACGCTAGAGTTGTCTGAACGAAATTAGATGCGTCTCACATTTTGATAATAAAGAAAAAAAACCTTTTATTTGTTAGAACAACGTCTTCACGGACTCATATGCAGCCAGGAAATGACCTCTGCTCCATCATCCCTCCCTTTCCTGGCTTGCTTTCTTATCCTATTGGTCATTATCTAAATCACTCTACGGCACTCTCTCTTAATAATCTCACAGGAATTTAACCCCCTCTTTACTATGTCAGCACTGAGAAGCTGACATATGTGTTTAAAGTTTGGCTGTTCACCGCCCTGAGTCGTCCCCCCTCCCCCCCCCCCGGGGAGAAGGGCGGTATGTAAGTTGAAATAATAAATAAATAAATAAATAAATAAATAAATAAATAAATAAATAAATAAATAAAAACTGGTCATGGCTGAGACTTTTAATTGAAATAAATGAAAAGAATTAGTCATTTGACCTATGCTTCTTTTTATGCAATCGTCTTCAACTTTCAGAACAAGGAAAATACAACAAATACATGAGTATTATTTTTTTTTAGTGCAATGGAATTTGCTTGGTCTGATTTGTCTTAGTCAGAATTTGCTTAGTCTGACTTCCAGGTGAAATAATGTTTATATTGCCAATTCCTGGGTAACTTGTGATAAAATTAAACCAAACGTTGTTAAGATAATGCATTAATAATATGTTTAACCGAAATGCAAAGAATGCAGGCAGTGTGGAAGGAGATAATTATAGAGCTTCTAAAATCACCCATTCAGCAGCAAACAAATTAGTTCTAATTTAAAAAAACCCAACCAAGATAAAATAACAGGGCTTCAGAATGGTACGGTCCTTCTGTTCTTCCCTACAAAATATTATAAACCACAAGAGAGTGTTAAAAATTACAGATAATAAGATTCTAAAGAAAAAGTGGCACCTTCTTCTTGCTTTTATTCCAAAATATGGATGGAGGCCAAAATTAAAAACTCAGTTCCATTAACTTACACAGAGAACATGAGACTTCATGGAACACTGAGAAACCAAATTAAAAATAAATCTAGCACAAATTTCTGGCTATACATATTTGAAGTAAATCATCTTCTGCTTCTGTGACTTTTCCAGCTCCTTTGAGATTTCACACCTCACATCGATGCTTATCAAGCCCAGAGATGACACGGTGAAATCCAATCCAATTCAATCCAATCCTTTACGGGACTCGTTACGCACGGTCACTCACGCCCTTGTCACCGCACGCCTGGACTACTGCAATACTCTCTACATGGGGCTCCCCTTGAGGAGCACCCGGAGGCTCCAACTGATCCAGAATACGGGCGTGCGGGTGGTGATGGGAGCAACATGGCGCTCCCATGTGACCCCCCTCCTGCGCGAGCTGCACTGGCTCCCAATGGTCTTCCGGGTGCGCTTCAAGGTCTTGGTTACCACCTTCAGAGTGCTCCATGGCTTAGGACCAGGGTACTTAGGAGACCTCCTTCTGCCACCAGTAGCCTCTTGCTGACCAGTTCACTGCCATAGAGAGGGGCTCCTCAGGGTGCCGTTGGCCAAACAATGTCGACTGGCAGCCCCCAGGGGGAGGGCCTTCTCTGTGCGGGCACCTGCCATCTGGAACGAGCTCCCCCCGGAGGTACGGAGGATCCCAGATTTACGCACTTTCCGCTGCACCCTAAAAACGTTTTTATTCCAACAGACTGGTCTGGCCTTACTCTCCTTTTTAAAATGGGTTTTAAATATTTTATATAACTTGGATGTTTTAAATTTGTTTTTTGAGCCCGAATTATTTAATCTATTTTTAATAGTTTTAACTTTTGTATGATGGATTTTCTCTGAGGCTGTTCACCGCCCAGTCCTTCGGGAGTAGGGCGGTATAGAAATCAAATCAAATCAAATCAAATCAAATCAAATCAAATCAAATCAAATCAAATCAAATCAAATCAAATCAAATCAAAAAAATCAATAAATATTGTTTATACCTAACAGACAGAATCTTGCCATATTAAAGCTATAGTCTTCTAACCTACTAGATCTATCCTGAGAGTTTCTAGGGTCTGGCTACTCTGAATGTCTTCCCTCCTGCCCCATCCAGCTCCGGGTTGTGCAGACTCTTAATCTGGGCCTCTGTCTGGGAAAGCTCTGGGTTGTAAAAAGTGCACCCCACTTACTCTCCAGGGCCACATTCCATCAGAAAGAGAATGGTAGGTGATCTCCTACCCTTCCTTTTAAAAAGACTTCGTGTTTTCTACATTTGGTAGAGAAGGGAGTTGAGAAGGACAAGTGGCAACAGATGGAAAGTAAGCAAGGAGAGGACCTAGGAGAACTGGAACTATGGAGAAATTGTCCTCATAGTGAGGACAGTTAACCAGTGGAAGGGCTTGCCTCCAGAAGTTGTGGGTGCTCCATCACTGGAGGTTTTTATGAAGATACTAGACAGCCACTTGTCTGGAATGGTGTGGGCCCATGATGGTGAACCTATGGCATCTGTGCCACAGGTGGCACACGGAGCCATATCTGTGGGCATGCGAGTGTTGCCCTAGCTCAGCTCCAGCGTGCATGTGCACACTGGCCAGCTGATTTTCGGGCCTTCTAGGTCCACCAGAAGTCGGGAAATGAATCGTTTCCGGCCTCCGGAGGGCCTGGGGGGTGGGGGAGGCCATTTTCACCCTTCCCTGGCTCCTAGAAAGCCTCTAGAGTCTGGGAAGGGCGAAAAATGGGCCTACTGGGCCCACTGGTAACCTTTTTGCCGTCACGTGCCAAAAGTGGGGCAGTCACATGCGCATGTGCGAGGGGCATTGAATTATGGGTGTGGGCACAAATGCACACGACCCCTGCGCTCCCCCCGCTTTTGCCACGTGACGGCAAAAAGGTTAGCCATCATCAGTGGTGTAGGCTCTTCTGTTTGAGCAGGGGGTTGGACTAGAAGACCTCCAAGGTCCCTTCCAGCTCTATTATTCTATGTTCTATCTCAGAATGTACATGTCAGGGCAGCCTCCTGTAGTTTAGGCTAAATATGAGTGTGAGACTGTCATCTGGCAAGTGGGTTAATTCACTACATATGCAAAAAAAAAAAAGATCTTTTAGTTTACATACAGTTTTCTCCTTATTTATTAAGGTATCTAGCAAGGTATCTTAATAAGAGCCTTGGTGGCGCAGCAGACTAAAGTGCTGTTAAGTAGCACAGGGCTGCCTGCAATTACTGCAAGTTCAAATCTCACCAGGCTCAAGGTTGACCCAACCTTCCATCCTTTTGAGGTAGATAAAATGAGGACCCAGATTGTGGGGGCAATAAGCTGACTTTGTATAAAAAAAGAACACTGCTTGGGGAGGCCAAAAGCCCTACTAAGCAGGTATATACAAAAGTATGCTGTTGCTTAACGCATTGTAAGCCGCCCTGAGTCTCCGGAGAAGGGCGGCATATAAATTGAACCAATAAATAAATAAACAATAAAATATGTAGAACCAGAAATATGGAAGCACATAAGGAATAGCTGTACAGGGTATGAAAAACAAAAAGAGAAAACAGTTTCCGGTATTTTCTACAGGGTATATAACTAGTACAGTCTTTCATTGAAAGCAGGCATACTGATAACAAAGCCAGAAACATTTCTGATTCCTATGTATTAGATTCCTATGTATTAGTAACAAGAAGCCTGACCTTCTATTATTTCTATTCTACTATTGAACAATCTCAAGAAACACAATCAATTTTACTGCTGCATGAGATTAAAAAGAGAGGGAAATCTCTATTAGCCTGGAATATTTCAGCAAAGTTCTGAAACCCATAAGTTAAAGTTTGGAAGTCATAAAACAAAACAGAAACTCTTACCTGGTAGGTGTTGTCAAAGCTGTCATACATGAATCTGGTGATCAAGGAAGTCTTCCCAACTAGAAAAACAAACACACACGTTGGTAACATCCAACTAAATTCTAAACATCGTTGTACTGCAGTTAAGGAAAAGGCATTTGACATGAATCGCATTTTGACAATGATTGCGATTTAGTGACAATAATTAAATGAGCCATATTGCCCCAAACTGTTCACTTTGAAATATTTTGAATTTAACAGCATGTGAACACTTATTGTAACATCTGTCCCCATTACAGTAAGATTCAACTGTCAAAACCTTTCACACTTTGCAACTGTGGCTCCATGTTGCTCAGTTGAACTCTGGGAAAAGAGTCTACTAAACCAGGATTGGCCAAATACAAATATCAAGAACAAGGGTCTCCAAACATGGCAACTTTAGGATTTGTGAATTTCAACTCCCAGAATTCCCCAGCAAGCCAGAACTGAAGAAGCTTCTCTGATGAGAAGCAAAACATTTTTAAGGGGGGGGAAAAAAAGCAAGAAAGTCATGTTGCCTTTTGGAAAAGCACCTCTGAGAGTCTCCCTCAACATTAGGTTAGTTCCATCCCTCTTGACGTTCCAGAAATCCTTGGCTATGTCACCCATCCTGGGAGTCCCAGAGAGAACCAGAAATATATGTAGATATCCAGTACTGAGATGAATATACTTATTCTCCCTCTGCCTAGGGTTTGTATAATTTAAACTTAACAATATTTAATTTTAATGCCGACTCTACATTTTTGTCATGATAGTTTATATTTGCATTGTATTTTATCGGGTTGCTGAGAGCAGCCCAGAGTCACTTTTCTTGTGATGGTAGCCATGATAGATGGATGGATGGATGGATGGATCGATGGGTAAATGAGTCATGAGGAGAAAATGAGTTCAATTCAAATGAAAAATTATAAACAAACAACAAAATGTCATTGGTTGTCAGCGAAGATTTATAAGCCACCTGTCGCAAAGGGTGACTAAGGAAGCTACTGCCAGTAACCCTTATGAAGTCTTGAAATCATTCCCCCATTTCATCTTGAACTCAATAATTAGAAGGAGAACTTCATCAAAGAACCAACTGTTGTGTCTGGGTAAGGCACTTAGAGCCCATTAATTCCTGAAGAAAGTTAGTAGTAAAAATTGCAGCTCATTCCCAACTGGTAGGGTGTATATTAATATTCTAAAATTCATGCAAATGAAAGAGGAAATAAATATGCAGGATTACAACTCTCATCCTCGGCAGCTAATTCCACAAAGCGGCAGAATTAATGGGAATTACAACCTAACACAAGCCTTTTAGAGAGGAAATACCAGGAGGAGATCCCTGTACAGTATGTAATACTAAATTCACAGAGGGGCTTAATATTAAAGAAGGCTGAGCTAAGAATTTGCATCCCAGCCATGCTGATGGTGGTTGGCTTAACCAGCCCTTCCTTTCCTATTTAATAACAAAACAAAACACAAAACTCAAAACTAATAAAAAGAAAGAAATATAATCATGATCTGGACCCTTCCGAGCAAAACAAAACAAAACAAAATCAAAGAGAAGATAGCTTTGCATATTGAGTAAATTCAGTGAGATGCCGTTTATCTTTCCTCCAATCTGCAGCTGAAAAGCAAGAAAATACTTCCTACTTCGATAAAGCACCCTTTTGTTCAAGTCTGCTTCAAGTGATGCTGTATTTCAGCCAAACCGTATTTACTGAAAAAACAACAGAGGTTTATCATCCACAATAGGTGGCAAGTATTATATATTTCATACTTCAAACTAATAAGCGTGGTACATATGATTTGACTCTGAAAGTCCCAAATTCGTGTCTAAATAAACTAAATTTAGCTTTGTATTTATGAAAGCGAGTGCAGGAAGCTTAAAAAGAAAAAAAAAAAAAAGCTATTTCCGGTACACCAGGCTTCTGCCCACGTAGATTTAAGCAGTCAGGAACATCATGTACTGCGAGCAAAGCAAGAGGACCGATTCCTGCTCAAAAGCACGATCTTTTTCACAAATGTGCTGTTGGAGAATTTCTCACACGGTGAAGATGTAAATTGACAAAAGCTGCTAACCAGGGATTGCGAGAAAATGAAGAGTCCTTTTTGGACGAGGCAGAGGGCTTTTCAAGAGACGCTGGGAAAGAAAAAAGTAAACAGGCTTGTATTCAACAGAGGCTTACAACAGGAGTCATTCGCTTAATGAAAAAGATGTATCTTTACCATACAAGTCCTAAGACATTTAGAGGTTTAAAAGACAGTGTATCAACACCTTAACTTGTCCCAAAGGTGCTATTTCCCAAAGAAAGCTTCTTGGATGAGAAGCGAAATGTCAACTCTGAAGCAAATCTGGCTGAGGTTTGATGCCTCATAATTGCCACGAACCTGCAGAGGGTAAGGGGGTGGGGGGGGTGGAATAACAGCCTAGCTTGTAGTCAAAACAAAAAGCTTTCTCAGGGGAAGCAAGGTCAAATCCACAGGTGGCAGTTGAAGGAGGCGGGAAGTTGACCAAGGAGCCCGCCAAATGTCCTAAGTAGCCAATGTGACCTGTGACAATAGGGGAGAGGATCAATTGCTATTTTATTTTTTGTCATAACTGGGGGGGGGGGACTTTCAGAGTTGGGTTTCAATGACTGTGCCGATTTGATGCATCCAATAAAGTCCTGCTTTTGATGGGTGACACTGACACGAAATGTTTTCAAAGGGGGGGGGGAAATACACCCAAGAATGTCCAGTTGCCTTTTGGAGAGAACCCCTTTGGGGACAACCATGACCTGGATGATGGGAGAATCTCAACAGACAACACCTTATTACTGCACAGGGCAACCGCTGAATCCGCAGGGCGATCAGTCTGAAGGTTTTTCCTCCCTCAGAAGCCCTAGGAACCTTTGCATCTTAGTCCTGCCTCTTCAGGAAAGAGGTACCAACTCTTCCAGACTTGGTACTTCCAAGGGGCATGATCTACCTCCTCTGACCCCAACCTGGAGGTGGGGCTCTGGCTCCCTGTCCTGCCTTTCCCGATAATGGAATGTGGAAGAGTATGACTAAATCCATGATTAAGAAAAGAGATAAGGAACGTTAGATTTGCATTACACTGAAAAATAAATGAATAAAACTTCAAACTACCAAGTACCAGAAGACATTTTACTTATTTCTACTGAAATAGCAGTGTAAGTATTCCCAGAAAATCACCTTTGGACTTGTCAAACGGTCACAAAAGGGGATCAAAAGGGCCTGGTGGCTCAGCAGACCAAAGCATTTTGATTAACACCAGCTGTCTGCAATTACTGTAAGTTCGAATCTCCCCAGGCTCAAGGTTGACTCAGCCTTCCATCCTTTCTAAGGTGGGTCAAATGAGGACCCAGATTGTGGGGGCAATAAGCTGACTTTGTATAAAATATACAAAAGTAGGAAGGCTGTTGCTTAACGCATTGTAAGCCGCCCTGAGTCTCCAGAGAAGGGCGGCATATAAATCAAAATTTTACACACACACACACACACACACACACACCCTCGGGACACTGCAACCGTCATAAATACATGCTGAATGCCAAGCAGTTGAATTTTGATATGCAACCGTGGGAGCGCTGGTACCATTGTTAAGTGTGAAAAACAGTCCTAAGTCACTTTTTGCAGTGCCCTTGTACAGTCACTAAATGAACTGTTGTAAGTCAAGGATGACCTGTATAACCTATTGTCTTCTTTGCTGATAGAAGGAAGATTTTAAGGAGAGATTGCACCCACCTCATTGGAAGAGACAGAAATATTTTCTCCTGTCGTTCTGAGCTATGCAGAGTGCAGAGTTCGGTTGACCGCAAAATAATTCATTTTAATGTATGCAGAGTACGATTAAGTGTACGTTCAAACTTATGCTAAGTTCTAAATTCACCTCTTTTGACCTGGTCTTGCCAACCCTGAGGAAGGGAGCACCATTTCCTGGCTAGCTGGCAGGTCACTGGATATCTCCATTAGCGTTGCTAAATGTGTCACTCTTCACTATTAAGGGCACATTCATTTCGCGCTTCTGTAACCTCATCAGTTTTAAGCATCCATTCCTTTACCACTTCTGGTTGTTTATAACAGATTATACTATCTGTCCGTAACATTA
This sequence comes from Coluber constrictor foxii, assembly GCA_038048745.1. Classification (NCBI taxonomy): domain Eukaryota; kingdom Metazoa; phylum Chordata; class Lepidosauria; order Squamata; family Colubridae; genus Coluber; species Coluber constrictor. Next base: position 3,823,029 of record CM075962.1, on the reverse strand, counting down.
AACACCTCCACTAAAGCAGCTTTGCTGGCTGAGGAATTCTGGGAGTTGAAGTCCACAAGTCTTAAAGTTGCCAAGGTTGGAGACCCCTGTACTAAGGACTCCTGCCTCAATACCACTGTAAGGAGAGGGAACAATTGCTATTCCCTGGTAGATGCAGGGGACACTTGTTTATTTTTATTTATTTATTTATTTTGAGCAGTTTAATTTGGCTCGACCACATAAAACTTCTCTAGCATTCTCTTTTAATGTTTTTTACAAACAAAGAAATTGTCTGGGCTTCTAAGAGTCAGGCTGGTCAAGGAATCTTAAAGGTTGCAGGCTGGACTGGGAAGTTTTAAAAAAAAACCATTTGGGAGAAGAGCAGTGGAAAATCATTTCGGTCATATTGCCAAGAAAACTGCCTGGGTGAATCAGGTATTCACTAGGAAATGAGCTGGGGGGGGGGGGGGGGGTCCCATGGGCATCTTTATCTTTTTATGGGCCATTGCAGAGACCTGCATAGTCTGGGAAAGGGCAAATCATATCTCTAGTATTCATAGGGGGAAAGAATGACAGACCATTCTGATAAGCAAGCTATAGAGGTAGGAGTCACATATTATGGGATTCAGATAAATCTATTCAAATGGCCATCACAGCTGAGTATACTTTAATGTTTCCCCTAGCTTTTCTGGCTTTAATTAAACTAGCAGACTTTTAATTGTGAGGGGGGTTACGCTCTTAATTAAGATTAAGAGCAGATAAAGCCCCTTGGAAATGTGCCCCTGAGAGATTGCTTAAAAACCGCCTAGAGCTCAGAGTTTAATCTGGTGGCAAATACCCAGCTGCCAAGCAATTCTGGAATCGAAGATATAAATCAGTACAAAAGAGTCATCAAGCAAAGAAATACCGAGGCCAGATTTTTTTTTACTTTAATTCAGATGATTCTTAAAATAAATGGAAATCTGAAACCAGAACTTTTAAATCTTATATGCATAAATCTTATACGCATTAATTCCCGCAATGGAAGAAGAATGGATGGTAAAGATGATGGACATAGTGAAAGGGGCTGTTTTAGTCAAAGAAAAGAATTTAGCAACTTTTGTTTCCACTTGAAAACTGCTTCTGGATTTTTTTGCTCAAAGCTAAAAAAAAGCAAAACTTTGATTTTATGTTTTGATGATCAGAATGGCTTGAAATGTGAAATGTAAAGCAAAAGGTTAATGTTGTCTTATTTTTACAATCTACTGCAGAGGTCTTCAAACGTGGCCGCTTTAAGACCTGTGGACTTCAACTCCCAGAATTCTCCAACCAGTTATGCTATGCTGCTATGCTGGCTGGAGAATTCTGGGAGTTGAAGTCCACAAGTCTTAAAGCGGCCATGTTTGGGGACCCTGATGTATTGCACTGAAAAAAGTCAGAAGTTATTGCTTTCTTTTCTCCTTGCACTTTCTCCTTTTCTTATTCTTCTAACTTTCTTCTATAATTCTTCTATATTTCTTCTATAATTTGATCTTATAATGAAACATAAAAGTATTTTTTAAAAAGGATTGATCAAGTACATAACAATAGAAGTGACAAAAAAAGTACCGGTATTAATTGAAAAGAATAGAATTTTGAAAGGAAGGGGAAGGGAAAAGAAAAATAATATTCTGAAAACAAGGGCCTGGTGGCTCGGCAGACTAAAAGCATTGTGATTAACACCAGATGTCTACAATTACTGGAAGTTCGAATCTCACCAGGCTCAAGGTTGACTCAGCCTTCCATCCTTTCTAAGATAGGTCAATGGAGGACCCAGTTTGTGGGGGCAATAAGCTGACTTTGTATAAATATACAAAAGTAGGAAGGCTATTGCTTAATGCATTGTAAACCTACCGGAGTCTCCGGAGAAGGGCAGCATATAAATCAAATTAAAAAAACAACAACTTAAAGGCACTATGGGGCAGGCACAGAACAGCCTAAGAGGAACAAAGTCTGTGGTGCTGAGAGGGACAATGAAGCAGCATTACGGACACATTTGATGGTGTCCTGGGTAGCAAATTGGTTAAAAGCAAAGAGCAGGGAGAATTTGATGGGACCCAGACAGAATCTTGCCAACATGCTACCAGCCCCATAAATCATATACATTGGGAACCATTTGGGAGGAACTGTCTTCGCCCTCTTTCTCTCACATGAACTATCTCTACTGAGTTGTCGCTTGCTGCTCTGGAATGCCCACCTTCCTTTCTGGGAATTCAGACTATATTCCATAAAATCTACTTTAGGTGAGAAATTGGGATTGGGAAACCAAAACGGTACTTTACTGAGAAAGACTTCAATAATGTGAGGACCTGATTGTACCAATCTCTGCCCCCAGCCCCCACCCTCCCGGTCAAGGACTACGAGGAGAGTTAACTTATCTTAACTGGCTCTGTTCAATAACAGGTTTTAGGATTCCTGCATTGAGTAAGGAGTTGGATTCAAGGCCATACCAATCCTGTACAGAATTGTAAAAGATCGCTTGGAGGAGGGAGATACTGCCAATGCAATCTACTGGATCCCCTGCACGGATTCCCTGTGTTTATGTAGGGCAGACGGGGACCACCAGACTGCAAAAACATAACGATTGGTCAGATGAGGAAACCCAAACTTGTTGGTAGCTTCACATTGCAATGAACAAGGATATACCGTTTTTTTCGTACTATAAGATGCACCAAGATTTCAAAGAAGTAAGGAAAAAAGTTTTTGCCCTCCCCAGGCCCCAGGAGCACTCTGCAGGCCTTCCAAACTTTCTGCGCACCCCATTTTTTGCAAAACCGGGTGAAAAATGGACCATATTTTGCCCATTTTTGCAAAAAACGAGGCACACAGAGGGTTTGGGAGGCCTGCAGAGTGCTGGGGAGAGCAAAAACGCTGTTTTTGTGAAAATTGGGCAAAAAACGGGCCCGTTTTCCACAAAAATGGAACAAGCAGGGCGGGGCTTCAGGAGGCCAAAAATGATGCATTGTATAAGATGCATCAACATTTCCACCCTTTTTTGGGGGGGAAGGTGCATCTTATACTCCGAGAAATACGGTACATTCAGTTTTGGAGCTACTAAGATTGTTGGACAAGCAGGTACAAAAACAGCCAGGGAAGTGATTGAAGTCTGGGGAACAGGACCCTTGGCAGTCAACAGGAGTGCCGATTTACCACCAGCTTGTCAAGTACTTACGAATCGAGGACTTGGCAGCAGAAGGAAACGACGACTTAATAGCCAGCCATCAACACCGCAATCAACAACTAAAAAGCCATGCACAGCCAGGCACCATATAAATATGACTCACAGGATAGCCCAAAGTGTTCACTTTGCTAGAGAGAAGTTCCGGGAGGATGGGCTCCAGCGTAAGTCCGAAAGCTTGAAAGAGGGGGACCAGAGGTTTAGTGACCGACCCAGACTAGATCCTGTAACATTATCCTGGGATGCATATATTTGCCTTCGTTTGTGAGAATTGCTCTGTGCACCAAAGAAGACGGGAGATAGCGCTCAGCAGAAACACAAAAGCATTTATCCCATAGTTAGAAGCAATTTTATTTCTGCTGCGCAGTCATGGAAATGACTTAATATCAGTCCCCGTGTAGTTAGCAAAGAATTGGGAAGAGCTTTTAAGACCACTGCTGGCATAAAAGTAGCAGCAAATTTGCCTGTTTCTTCTTTTAAAACTTCACCTCTCAATCTCCGAACTGCTGTTCTAGAGAAGAGTTTGAACCAGCAGTATGTCATTCTAGCTTCTGACTCTAGTAAATCTGACTGTCCAGAGATAAATGGGAATGAGTCTGCATAAATATTCTTAAGTACTCTAAAAGTGACAGCGTACTCTTGTCCCATTCATCTAGACAAAAATGTTGGCCTCATTCACTGGCCAAAAGAACAAGAGCTACGGATTGCTGCTCTTTAAGCAAGGAATACAAGAGGATAACAAGCCAGCCTGAACTGCCTATCAAAAAGTTAGTCTTTTGCTTTCTGGCATTTATATACCAATGTTGCTCTTCTCCATTGTCTTGATCTTTCTTTCTTACTTACTTTTTTTTTTGAAGTATGCCTGGGGGAAATGTCCCTTTTTAATTGGTAAGACAATTGTTTGAAAGATGCCATAGCAAGTAAAAGTAGTCCTTGACTTACAACCATTTGTTTAGTTACAATGGCATTGGAAAAAAAAAGTGACTTAGGACCGTTTTTCACACTGTAGCATCCCCAAGGTCACATGATCAAAATCCAGCGGTTTGGCAACCGATTCACATTTATGACGGCTGCAGTGTCCAAAAAAGTCAGGCGATCCCCTTTTGTGGCCTTCTGACAAGCAAAGTCAATGGGGAAGCCGGGATTCATTTAACAGCCAGGTTGCTAATTTATCAACTGCAGTGATTCACTTAACAACTGTGGCAAGAAAGGTCGTAAAATGAGGCAAAACTCAATTAATGTTTCAGTTAACAGCAGAAATTTTGGGCTCCATTGATGTCTTAAGTTGACAACTACCTGTATAATAGCAGCCATGAGTTTTGCTTAAAACTTCTGATTCCCAAACCTATGACATACTTCTCTACCACTTTTGGGTATTTTCTCTTTAGAGTAAGACCCCGCCCCCTCCTCAAAAAGGCCCACATTTTAACTCTCAGGCATCAATTCTCTAAGCAGCCCTCTGAGCTGCCAAACTAAGAGAAAGACTTTTTAAAAAGCAGTGCAGGCCATTAGTTAAGAATACAAGATTAAACCGGATCAAGGAAGCCATCATGAATATTCATGACTGTCTGGTGCAAAAAAAAAAAAAAAAAAAAGGCATGAAAGGAAGCTGACAGAATAGCCCGAGATGGCAAGAAATAAGCAAAAGTGACGTGTATCTAACAAAAGAGCATTCTCAAAAAGGAAAATATTGTGCCGATAAAGGAGAATATTTGTAGCTCAGGGTTAAAAAGGTCCTCGGGGCCCTTGAGCTGAGTTGTTTTCTTACAGATGTTTCATTACCCAAACCCAAACTAAACAAAACTAAATTACCCAAACTAACATCATCAGTGTTAGTGACTAGGCTGGAGTTAACTGGCACTGCTATTCCTTTCTATGGAAAATTTTAAACGAAAAGAAAAATCCTCTACTCTCAGCTATTTTTTCCGTCCAATGAAAAAGGGAGAAAAACACTTGTTTTTGAGTTTTCATTGTTCCTTAAAAAATAGAAAACACCTGACGAGGTTTAAGTTCTGTTCAGATAGAAAGCGAGGTATTTAAAATGTTCCAGCAGCTGGCGTTGTTTTGTTCCGAGCTCAATAGCCAGTTTTTTAAAAAATTATTTCTTCTACAGCCACAACGGAAAACTTGTCTTCTGATTCTTTGTAAACCAGCAGTGGCATACATTAAAGGAACACCACAAATGGAATTTCATAAGCCCACTGCTTGCTGAATTAATTAAATTTTGTCTTTCCTTTCTTTCAATTAAACACTCAGCACGACTAACAGCAATTACGTAAGAATAAGGAATATAATTAGACTAAGAAGAAATTTTAAATTGGTATCATTAAACTGAAAGCTAACCGTTAAACTAACAATTAAAACGTACGAAAAAGAAAAATATTGACTTCTAATTTTTTTCCTAAATGCTAGAAGAGTGGAGGCCAAGTGCACTTTCCTACGGAGTGCATTATATAGGCCTTCTTAAATAAATGAGATGCTTGGGCAAATAGAGGAGGGTCTTCAAAAAAAGGCCTCTCGATATAGAGGGAAAGACAATGGTCCATCAGTCAGGCCCTAAGCCATGCCACCACGAGCTGGTCATTTTTATTTTATTTTTTAATTTATACCCCACCTTTATTATTTTCAAAAATACTCACAGCGGTGTACCTAATAGCAACGAAGATGATTGGGGAGGGGGACTCGAGGTTAAAACATATAAAGAACGGTGGCAGCAATTGGGTATGTCTAGTTTGTTGAAAAGGACTAGGGGAGACATGATAGCCGTCTTCCAATATTTGAGGGGCTGCCCCAAAGAAGAGGGAGGCAAGCTATTCTCCAAAGCCCCTGAGGGCAGGACAAGAAGCAATGGGTGGAAACTAATCAAGGAGAGAAGCAACTTAGAACTAAGGAGAAACTTCCTAACAGGGAGGACAATTAATCAGTGGAACTGCTTGCCACCAGAAGTTGTAAATGCTCCAGCCCTGGAAGTTTTTAAGAAGAAATTGGACAAGCATCTGAAATGATACAGGGTTTCCTGCCTTAAGCAGGGGGTTGGATTAGAAGACCTCCAAGGTCCCTTCCAACTCTGTTATTCTAACATGATAATATTCCTTCCTCCTATTTTTCTCACAACCACAGCTGTGTGAGGTGAGCTGGGCAGAGAGAAAGGGACTGAACCAAGATCAACCAACTGGCTTTCATGGCCAAGGTAGGACTAGAACTCACTATCACCTGGTGATTAGCCCAAAGTCACCCCGTCGGCTTTTGTCCCTAAGGCAGGACTGGAACTCACCTCCTGGCTTCTAGCCTGATGCCCTCATCACTTGGCCAAACTGGCTCTCAGACTGGTTATACAGGGAACACCTTTTTATACAGGTGTTATACGATGCTGATTTCTAACCCTGCATAACTCTCCTACACTTAAATCCAAATTACGTGCTACTCTTAAAACACCATCATTATCACCCCTCTAAAAAATTTAAAAACAGGCCTGTAGTAATGGATTAGTAGGCAGGTAAGTGTGGATATGTCAGGAATAGTAGTCATGGGCCTGCACACCAACAGCTCAGCTCTGATGGTTGGTTTTTTCATTGACCAAAGCAGCCGTGAAACCCGGCGTCTCCCTCAGTGACTGAGCTGCCCTCTCTGGGCAGGCATTGCTTTCCTCCATAGTACAGTTAATCCTTGACTTATAACCACAATGGAGTCCAACATTTCTGTTGCCAAGCAAGACAGTTGGCAGGGAGTTGTTGGGAGACATCAAGTAGGCAAGTATAACCGTATCAATCTACTCTTACTGAAGAAGCAACCTAGAACTAAGAAACTTCCTGACTGTCAGAACAATTAGCCAGTGGAACAACTTGCCTCCAGAAGTTGTGAATTCTCCAACATGGGAAGTTTTTAACAAGAGATTGGACAACCATTTATCTGGAATGGTAGAGGGTTTCCTGCCTGAGCAGGGGGTTGGACTAGAAGACCTCCAAGGTCCCGTCCTACTCTGGTTATTCTATTCTAAGGCCTGTGCAGCACACCATGTCCTCGTGCCCCATACAACTTCCCGCCTGCCTCTCTCTCAACAAGGCCTCCTAGATGCAGCCTTGCTCTAAGCACTGGCATCTTATTGACTCTGTCATTGTCGGAAGAAAAGACGGGCAGATCAGAGTGACCAAGGCCATGTGTGGTGCTGATTGTTTGCTGTTCACAGGCTCTTTTGTCTTCAAAATGAAGCTCCACATCAGGCCCAAGAGGCAGCCGCAAGGAAACAAGGCCATAGAAAGAATTAATTAAGCCCAGCCGGCTTCGGCAACTGGCTGAAGATTTAGAAACTTAAGCTTGCTGACCTACATCTTGCTGGCAATGCCAAAGACGACCGAGAATGCTTCAGGGGTATTGTCCGTTCATCTGCACCGAAGATGCCAGGGCACTGTCCTCACAAGCAGCCTGACTGTTTCGATGAGAATGGTGAGAAGATACGGGCTTTACTTGCTGAAGAGCATCGCCTTCGTCGTGTCTATCATCATCAGCCGCCGAGAAAAATGCCTTGGCTAGTGATCGTAACATAGTCCAGAATAAACTGCATAAAATGCAAGATCCCCGGCAGACAAAATACAGGTAATCCTCGACTGACGACCACTATCGAGCCCACATTTAATGTTGTTAAGTGGGAAATTTGTTAAATGAGTTTTGCCCCATTTTACGACTTTTCTTGCCACATTTGTTAAGTGAACCATTGCAGTTAGTGACATGAATGTTGAGTGAATCCAGCTTATTGACTTTGCTGGTCAGAAGGTCACAAAAGGGGATCACGTGACCCCAGGACACTGCAACCGTCATAAATATAAACCAGTGGTCAAGCATCTGAATGTAAATCATATGACCATAAAGGGATGCTGTAATGGCCATAAGTGTGAAAAATGGTCGTAAATCGCTAGTCCCAGGGCCTTTGTAACTTTGAACGGTCACTGAATGAACTGTTGTAAGACAAGGACTACCTGCACAGGGATATGCTGAAAGAAAACACGTGAAACTGTTCTATGAAGCTGAAAGACTCTCTGTGGACTTAGGAGTTCCTTCCTCCGGAGTGTAGATGGTACAACTCTCATTTCAGAAGGTGATTTCTGCAAAGATGGACATACTACGTGGGGGCCATCCTCATCCAACCTTCATTTCTTGACTAAGGAGCTGGGTGGCTTGTGTGTTTAGGATGCTGGGTTGGAGGTTAGCAAACCCAGGTTCAAGACCTGAGTGCTGCTGTGGGACAGGGTTGAACTCCCATCCTTCGCTCCAGCTCCTGCTGGAGACATGAAAAGAGTTCCCAACTGGGGGTCCCCAGAACAGTGATGTCATTGGCTGATGCTTTCAACCCGGAAGCAACTCGGTGCTTTTGACAGAAGCTTTACTGTGAGGCAATAGACAGGTCCAGGATGGTCCAGGTTATCAACAGCACCACGGAAGATCCTGCTGGCAAAGCCCATGGGGCAGATGCTATACCTGCAGAGATATACAAAATCGATGGTCCTGTATTTCCACAGAAGCACACCTGAGTTATTCCAGTCATTTTGGAAACAAGGATCCATTCCTCAGGAACTTAAAAGATGCATCCATCACACACAGCCACAAGAGGAAGAGCAGTCAACAAGTACACGACAACGCACTAAGGAATCTTGTTGCTGTCCACTGTAGGAAAAAGCCTTGTTAAAGAGTTCTGGTCACTCAACTAGAGCTGTGCTTGCTGTCAGAGTCACAAGTGTGGCTTCCTCAGAATCTGTGGGACAATTGACGCATGAATGTTGCCATACTCCAATTTCAGAAGAAGTGTCAGGAGCAGAATCATGAACTCCACACAACCTTTGTTGATCTCATGAAAGCTTTCAATACGTTCAGCCCACAAAGTCCTGCCACATTTGTTCACATGATGCACCAGTTCCATGAAGGCAGGAGGGCCAGTGTGATGGTGGACTGTAAAGAATCCTCAGAGGCATTCCCAATCGTAAGCTGCTTGCACCCACATTGTTCAGCATGATGCTTATTGCGACCGCTTGAGGTGTCATCTGCACCTCCATTAACTGTCTGGTTTGACTCTGCAACCCAACAAGACAGACACAGACTTCAGAGGATAATTAGAACGGCAGAAAAAACAATGGCTACCAACCTGCCTTCCAATGAGGATCTGTATACTTCACGAGTCAAAAAGAGGGCTGGGAAAATATCTACAGATCCCCTCGCATCCTGGACATAAATTGTTTCAACTCCTACCCTCAAAATGACAGCATAAGGCATGGCACACCAGAACTACTAGACACAAGTACAGTTTTTTCCCAAATGCCATCACTCTGCTAAACAACTAATTCCCACAACACTGTCAAACTATTCACTAAGACTGTATTACTATTATTCTTCTCCTCCTTCCTATTACCCATCTCCTCCTACTTATGACTATAACCTAGTTGCTTGTATCTTTATGGTTTATATTGTTTTATTCAGTTTCCTAAGTGTTGTATCTTATGGTTCTTGATGGATGTATTTTTTTATGTACACTGAGAGCTTATGCACCAAAGACAAATTCCTTGTGTGTCCAATCACACTTGGCCAATAAAAGAATTCTATCCTTTTTTCTTATTCTATCCTCTCCTATTCTGTGATGAATTTCAGGACAGTAATGCCTGCGTAGAGTAGATGGGAAGCTCTTCAACCTGAGGGTATTTCAAGCTACTCTCCAAAACAGGTTGTGGCTAAATAATGATTAAATTATTTAATCCAAATAGCCAAGTATATTTTAATATTTGGGTCCTTTCTTCTATTTATATACTGAAATACTGTGTAAAACCTTGTACTCAATTTGGTCTACAAGCAAATAATCACCAAGTGTCATACCAGAAGAACTTAAAATTCATCATCAAGCCTTTATTTAATTTCAGATTTCTTGCATTGGCAGGATGTTATCAGTAACCATGGAAATATTGAGCCTGCTTTCATATTTACTTACATAACATGCCAGTACCAAGTCCATGAAACTTAGCTAATCATTCATGGTAAGACACATTAAAACGGGAAGGGTTTTTCTTGTTTCTATTCCAGTAGAAAACTCTTTCAGGAACATAGAAATTGGACTGTAGCTTAAGCAGCAGGCAAAATGGGTGAAAATCCAGGGAAAGAGGAGGAGAACGTTGCTATGCTGGAAAACATGAGGGGATGATCTAAAATGAAATATCGAAAGAAAGTATTATTCATCTTGGATCCTTGGGATCCTATTCAAGTGATCTGTAAAGAATCAAATCACTGCATTTGTAATATTGGAGAAATGAAATAAAGACTAGTTAGTTGGGGGGGAGGCGAAAGGGAGGCAGTTCCTCAACTTACAACAGTTCATTTAGTGACCATTTGAAATTGCAACGGCATTGAAAAAAGTGACTTATGACCATTTTTCACACCGACAACCGTTGGAGCATCCCCATGGTCACATGATCAACATTCAGGCGCTTGACAACCAACTCATACTTATGACGGTTGCAGTGACCCAGGGTCCATTGACCAGCAAAGTCAACGGGGAAGCCAGATTCACTTAACAACCGTCTTACTGCTGTGATTCACTTAACAACTGTGGCAAAAAAGATCGTAAAATGGGGCAAAATTCACTTAAGGATTGTCCCACTTAGCAAAAGATACTCTGGGCTTAATTGTGGTCGTAAGTCGAGGACCACCTGTATATACTGCAGCAAAACATAGATAGCCTGGTCCTCTTTTGTTATCCACGGGGCCAGAAAAGCTTGGTTTAATCCAAGTCCAGATCAAAGGGACTCATGGGGAAAGAGAAGGGGCATCAAGAATTAATATATTACACATTTCAAAAGCCCAGCATACAGCGCTTCTTTTCAAACAATCAATTCGTGAATCCCTAGCTCAGCAGTTCGATGAGAATGCTTTGGTGGAAGGTAAGACCACCTGAGGCAGAAAATAGATTCCAGATATTGACGCCTCTAGCATGAGGACGATTGTGATCATAAACCTGAATAAATCAGCAGCAGTAACAACTGGAACTAGTATAAAGAAGCATCCTGCTGGAAATATTAAGGGAACTTTTTATCAGTTTGCAGAGCTGGAAAACCATAGGTATTGCAAACTGAAAGAAGTCAGGAGACTGAAGCATGCCTGCCACATGGACTAAATGATAAGTGGATTTATGCTGCAGAGATTAAACAGTTAGAAGAGAAATGAAGAAATTACCTGGAATACCCTCCCCATAAGACATTTCAAAAGAAGGAATGTCTCGAGAACGCATTTATGCTTAAACTTGAGAAAATGAATAGGAATAGAATAGAATAATAAATATGGAATGGAATGGAATGGAATGGAATGGAATGGAATGGAATGGAATGGAATGGAATGGAATGGAATGGAATGGAATGGAATGGAATGGAATGGAATGGAATAGAATAGAATAGAATAGAATAGAATAGAATAGAATAGAATAGAATAGAATAGAATAGAATAGAATAGAATAGAATAGAATAGAATAGAATAGAATAGAATAGAATTTTTTATTGGACAAGTGTGATTGGAACCACAAGGAATTTGTCTTGGTGCATATGCTCTCAGTGTACATAAAAGAAAATACATTCGTCAAGAATCATAAGGTACACTTAATGATAGTCATAGGGAACAAATAAGCAATCAAATCATATTAGGAAACAGTCAATATAAATCATAAGGATACCAGCAACAAGGTTACAGTCATACAGTCAGAAGTGGGAGGAGATGGGTGATGGGAATGATGAGAAGATTAATAGTAGTGCAGACTTAGTAACTAGTTTGACAGTGTTGAGGGAATTATTTGTTTAGTAGAGTGATGGCATTCAGGAAAAAAACTGTTCTTGTGTCTAGTTGTCTTGGTGTGCAGTGTTCTATAGCCTCGTTTTGAGGGTAGGAGTTGAAACAATTGATGTCCAGGATGCGAGGGGTCTGTAGATATTTTCACAGCCCTCTTTTTTGACTCGTGCAATATACAGGTCCTCCATGGAAGGCAGGTTGGTAGTCGTTGTTTTTTCTGCAGTTCTAATTATCCTCTGAAGTCTGTGTCTGTCTTGTTGGGTTGCAGAGCCAAACAAGACAGTTATAGAGGTGCAGATGACAGACTCAATCATTCCTCTGTAGAACTGGATCAGCAGTTCCTCGGGCAGTTTGAACTTCTTGAGTTGGCACAGAAAGAACATTCTTTGTTGTGCTTTTTTAATGATGTTTTCGATGTTAGGTGTCCATTTTAGATCTTGAGATATGATAGAACCTAGAAATTTGAAAATCTCTACTGTTGATATAGTGTTGTCTAGTATTGTAAGAGGTGGAAGTATGGGAGGGTTTCTCCTAAAGGCTACCACCATTTCTACGGTTTTGAGTGTGTTCAGTTCCAGATTGTTCTGGTCAAACCACGAGGTTAGTTGTTCAACCTCTCATCTGTATGCGGATTCATTGTTGTCTCAAATGAAACCAATCACTGTTGTATCATCTGCAAACTTCAATAGTTTGACAGACGGATCGTTTGAGATGCAGTCATTGGTATATAGAGAGAAGTAGAGAGAGCACACAGCCTTGGGTGGGGGGGCTGTGCTAATTGTACAGGTATCCAATGTGATTAGTTCCTTGTATCAATATGAATAGTTCCTTGAATATCAAACTCTAAGAAATGTACAAGGACCAAGAGAAGCATGCTTCTTCTCTCCAGATCCCACTGGTCACCTACAAGACTTATGCATTCAGCCTGAACCGTACCTGTAAATCTGAGCAATTTATCCAAAATAAAAATAAAAATAAAATAAAGTATGTTTTTGTCTTTTGTTATTTGTCAGTTTATTGTTAGATGCTTAAGAGTTTATATGGGTGGCCCTAGTCTTTTAAACAATAAATATATTTGTAAGAAAAATTACTATTTGTAAAGGAATATTGTAGCTGTAGGCTTAATTCTTCTGGGCTTTTTAAAAAAAATCTAGCATGATCTAGCAAATCATAAAAGAAGAAACTTTGAGAGGTCCGTGAGGATGGGCCATTTTGTGATGAGGTCAGCTCAAGGCAGCGTGACACGTAGAAGCAAATAAAGAGGTTAACATAGATATTGCTTCACTGCCTGTGACCCAGCCAGTGGCAGGATGACTCTACCAGCATGACCAAAGTCCAGGTGATGAAAGCAGCAAAATCCTTTGAAGTAATCCTTAAAGTATTAATTCTATTGATTTCTGTAGCATCGTTATTTTTAATGGCTACTAAAATAAAAATCAATTGTAAAAAAACAGCTGAAAAATGCACATGAAAGCTTGGAGGAATTGTCGAGCTAAAGGAAAAAAAAAAGGACAGTCCAAAATGATAAAGTGAAAAAGACCCATCGTTAAAAAAAATCACAATAATGCCTCTAATCAAAAGGACTTTGAGAAAATGTCAGCATTGGTTGTTCAAATGTAGCCATCTTGGCACTAACATGATGAAACACTACGGTACACAGTGGAGTTGGGCAGCCTTAAATCTAGTTAATAAATAAAATTATATCACATGAACATTGAACCATCCAAAAAACTGGATAAGCCTGCAATCCAGAACCTAACAATAATAGAAATCAGAGCCCCACAAGGAGCAGAAACTAGACTGGCACTAATTAAGAGAACTAAGCAAAGGCATTCATTCAAGAAAGGCATGTATTAGTATCAATTTAGAAAGGATGAGTTTATAATAACTATATAATAACTAAACTGAACTATCAAACAGTCTGTGAAGATCAGTATACAATTGTTTGCAGCAAGTAAAGTCAAATTATTCATTGAGGGAATACTTAATAGCAATACAGGTAGTCCTTGATTTACAACGATTCATTTAGTAACTGTTCAAAGTTACCATGGGACTCAAAAAAGTGACCCGACCATTTTTCACACATGACCATTGCAGCATCCCCATGGTCATGTGATCATAATTTGGATGCTTCGCAGCTGGTTCATTTATGACAGCTGCAATGAGGAAACTGGATTCACTTAACAACCAGTTTAAAAACTGCAGAAATTCACTTAACTAATGTGGCAAGAAAAGTTGTAAAGAGGGCAAAATTCACTTAACAAATGCCTCCCTTAGCAACAGAAATTTTGGGCTCAACTGTGATCATAAATTGAGGACTAACTGTATAAGCATTCAATATGGAGCTATTAAAGCCTGTGTGTGTGTGTGTGTGTGTGTGAGAGAGAGAGAGAGAGAGAGAGAGAGAGAGAGAGAGAGAGAGAGAGGAGAGGGAGAGGGAGAGGGAGAGGGAGAGGGGGAGAGAGAGTTATTCTGTGCCTGCACCTACAACATCCAAGACATTAAAAACACCAGGGCTATGATGCTCGTTCAACTTTTCAAGGTGCAAGCCAAGACTCCGAGGAGATGCTTCCTCTGTGAGACTTAAGTCAATCATTATCCTTCAAGGAAAAGGAGGCATCTCTGTCAGGACCTCCATCTTTATGATTGCAAAATTCTATAAAGCCCATTAGCAATCCAGCTCCTTCTCCCAGGGGGGTTGAACTGACTACTGGAGATATTACAGCTGCCTCTATAAAGCTTCAATTAGCTTTAGGATGTGCTGATGCCATTAAACTCAAGAAGAATGAGAAAGCTGCTGAGACAATTTCTCTCGATTAACCTAACAACAACAATCCTTATCAGAAGCCCTTCTGTATAACTGGAGCTGACCAATATTTTACTTCTGGCTGCTTTTTTCACTGAGGGACTGTACTCCATTTACCGTATTTTTCGGAGTATAAGACTCACCAGAGTATAAGGCGCACCTATCTTTTTTAGTGAGGAAAAGAAGAAAAAGAAATCTGCCTCTGCCTCCCAGCAATTTTGCCTCCTTGCAGCAAAGAGCAAACAGCCTGCTTTACTTTCATTTTCATTTTCAGCATAGCTTGATTAGCACAACAAAAAAAAACCCGCTCCAGCAATGTACCTCTTTGCAGCAAGCAGCAGAGCCCTGTGCAAAACAGCTGAGAGTAAATCAGCTGAGTCGGGAGGCTGATCCAATCAACTTGTGCTAATTAGGTTGTGCTGAAGCTGAAAGCTTTTTTTTCTTGCTGTTTGCTTTCAAGGAGGTAACTGCTGCGAGGTAGAGGCCAAAGGGTGGGGGCCAATGAGTGGGCGGGGCTACATTTGGTGTATAAGACACACCTAAATTTTCACCCCCTTTATGGTACTTAATTTGCTGGTTCAAATTTGACTGTTTTGAAGACTTTGGAAAAAGTGCAGAGAGGAGCAGCTAAGATTAAAGGCTTTGGGATTAAAGGATTTGGGTTTGACTAGTCTAGAGAAAAGAAGGACTGGGGGTGACATGATAGAAGTCTTCCAATATTTGAGGGGCTGTCACAAAGAAGAGAGACTTATGGTATTTTCCAATGCACCAGAAGGCAAAACAACAAACAATGGATGGAAACTAATCAAGGAGAAAAGCAACCTAAAACTAAGGAGAAATTTCCTGACAGTGAGAACAACCAACCAGTGGAACAACTTGCCTTCAGACGTTGTGGATGCTCCAACACTGGACGCTTTTAAGAAGACACTGGACAGCCACTTGTCTGAAATGGCAGAGGGTTGGACTAGAAGACCTCCAGGGTCCCTTCCAGCTCTATTCTGATTCACATTGGATCCTTCTCTTTCAACCTGGGACCATTAATTTCCTCAAGTAGCCATACAACTTGCAATAGGTTTAGCGAGCAGGAGGTTCACACAACTATGGTGCAGTCCGCATTTCAACACTGTGCAGGAGCGGTCTTAGAGATTACACCACAGGAGTCAGGGAGGAGAAAAAAGCAATTAGACATCCCTCTGACTGCAGGAATGGATAATAGTTCAGTGCTATTCTTTGGAACATTTAGGCAGAAAGAAACGCAGCCTTTGGGGGCCCTCTGCAAGAACCCAATCGGAGCTCCTGGGCAAGCAATTTGTGCAATTCAACTTTGATGTTTAAGGCCTTACCTGCCTTGCATTCTTAAGCTCTCAAGCTTTAACAGTTCCTGCCATACATATGTCTAATATTATAACAGCAAATTTTATTTTGCATATGGCAGGGCCTATGTGGTGGAATAAACTGCTATTGAAGTAGGCACCACCTTATTATGTTTTAGGAATGGGGTAGAAACCTATAATTTCTACAGATTTGGAGGTGCTTTTGGTTCTAATGTTACTTTTAGCATTTTAATTCATGTTATTATTGTTATAAACCCCACACAGCCAGCCATTGAAATAGACATAAAATGTATACATATATAAATAGGATTAAATAAAGATTAAAATTCTGTATGTAACATGCAGCCTTTTAACTGCTACAATTTTATGTTCAGTTATATCAGACAATATCTTTTTTGACCTATTATAACTCACTGCTGGTGGAACAATTAGTGACTCTGGTTCCCTCAGATAAAGATTGCTTAGCTTTATTGCACCAATTCCAGAGTCTCATTCTATGGACCAAAATGGCCTTTGTTTTTCTCCAAATCAGTAGGGTTGAAAAGTTGAGTATTATGCAATGTCCTTATGCTTCAAGAGAACTTCAGCAGAATACTGAACGCTCTAGTTAACTAGAGCAAAATACATTTTTTAAAAGTGGCCATTTGCTTCCTTACTCTCTCACTTTGAGATTTAAAACCGATAGACAAGAAGGTAATTTGATATGATTCTTCCAAGCTCATATTTTCTTGTTCTTTCATCAAATTAAGCCTGTTAACACCTAGTCTTTGAGCTTTCATAAGTATGCCTGTATATACAGACACTCTCTCTCACACACATATATTTCATCTACAGAATATCACTTAGAGAAAGTTCTTATCTTTCAGATTAAAATACACAGACACAAATAAAGTACACCTTTGCCAACAATTCCATTCAACTAAAGAGGGTGGGTTTGGTGACAACCCCACCTTAGAATTTTGAGTGCTATCTGTATGTTCTCACTTCCCCCAGCAATTAAATCCACAATACACTGAAAAACTACATTGAGTACAACTAAATAAACTTTAATAATTAGCCATCATAAATGTGAGAAAGTTGTCATGCATCCGAATGTAAATATGTGACCATAAGGATGCTGCAACGATCAGAAGTGTCACTTTTTTCAAATGCCACTGTAAGTTTGAATGGTCATTAAGCAAACTGTTGTAAGTCAAGGACTATCTGTATACCAAAGGTGATCTAAAGTGTCAATAAACTGTCTCATCCCAAAAAGGGACCGGACAATTGCCTCAGAAGAGAGGACCACAACCAATGCAAGGAGATCTTGGCTGAACATTAGGAGAAAAGTGACACTGGAACAGTTCTGGTTTTATAAGCCAAAACACCATGGCAATCTCTTAGAAATGTTGAAGTTTTACCCAATATTACCAATCTGGCACTATGTAGAAGCCAGACTGAATGACCTCCATCTTCCCTTCCAGCTTTGTATGTAAAGACAATGACAATTCTGGGGACTGTTAGTGTGATCCATATCTAGTTTCAGACAACTTTCTCTGATCTGATTTCTTCAGGAAGGGTCCATAATTTTCTACCATGCTGGCCAATACATCCAGAGAGCATTAGGCTAGGCAAGGCTACAATAGTTTACTCTTGCACTGCTTCCAGATTCCATCTCAAACACGAAGTCGAACTTCATAATTATAAATCTTCAGCGGGTGCAAAAAATGGGCACGAGAAAAACTCTGAAATATTTAACAGCTACAAAGTATAGCAAAAGGATGCTTTGGCATCATGACCACAACACATGCTAAGCTGAATTACACTAGTGGTGAAATTGAGTCTGGACTTCAGAGACCCCAATTTCTTGTTGCAGAACCTTCTTAAAAACTCACAACATCTCAAATCCACAAAATGATTGTATGAAATAAACTTCATCCTATATTTATACATAGAAATAACCATGCCCTCAAATAAATGCAAACTTTGCCAACGAAGTCTGAAGAATCTTTGCAAAATAGTTGAAGAACTGCTACTGAAATCAGTCAGTCCAGGCAAGTCCAGAAAATGATTATAGGGTTCAAACAAACTCAGACTACAATTTGGAATAACATACCGAAGACCTATAAAAACGTAAGGCATTTAGTCTTCGAACATATATAATTTACAGATATTGTTGTAAGAGCAAAATGAAAGACCAGGAGAACAAGGATTAAAGAAAAGTTACAATGAATTATTTCATTCAGACGGAACTTCCCTTAAGAATTACAGTGGTTCAAAGACTGAAGTAGATCAGACTAAAATATTTTTTTTCATAGATCAGTTGCCATTTCCATTTCTAAATAGAATATATTTTTAAGCATAAATAAAAACAGAATCACTGCAGAGTAGCCAATCTCCAGTAGCACCTTGTAAATCAATATTTACTCTGTTAAAACTGGGGACCTGAGCTTGATTTAAGAATCAGCAAGCATTAACAATTAACAGGAAAATTTATGCTGCCAAAATAAAAAGAAAGAGACCTGAAGTACCATATTAAAGTAATTTCCTATAAGCTGCCAACTACTTCTAAAAACTACCAACCACTGCAACTGCAGCACTCCATGCTATTAAACCTAGCAGTAAGACAGGCTGATTTTTTTCAGCAAATATATTCAAAGTATATGCCTCAGGATCTTTCAATTTAGGTTGTATATTGTTTTCTCTCTATTCTGTTCATCCTTCTCTGAAGTAACAATTATATTTGTCTCTAGAGAAAACCACTGCTCTTTATAGTGCTGCTAGTGTGCTTCATAACTCTTGCAACTGTACTTTATAGAAAATATCCTGAGGGACAGTTATCATGGCTAATAGCTACATAAATCAAGTTTGAAAACCTGAACAATATGAGTCCAAATACTAACTGATGGATGTAAAGGGGAGGAATGGGGAAGGACCCTTGGCTGACATCCTGTTCTCAGCATCTCAGGTACAGACATTAGATTTGAATTCCCCAACTTTCCTCCAAGAAAGCACATTATTGTGTGATCATTTTTCCCCCCTGAAAAAAAGCCCCTGGGAAATGAGGCTAAAAAAGTCTGAAGTTCATCCAATGAAATGCCATTTAAGTAGCACTTAGTTTCTCAAGCACACAAACTCTCTTCTCTATACAAAATGAACAATCCTAATCAGGTGACTTCCAAGGCCATCAAGAAAGCCACCAAGTACTGTTATCCAATGTTTTGGAAAGATGAAAGAAAAATTTTAAAATTTAGATTCCCCGTACAAATGCAGGGGCTTTGATTTCTGTGTACTGCAGTGAAGAAATCTCTATTTGTAGTTTCATTCATCTTTGCAATCATGAAACTATTATTGCCAAGTCAGTCTAAGTCAAAGTAAGACAATTCCTGAATGAAGAGTGTTTAGAAACTATTTAAAGCTCAACAATAAAGCAATTTTTTTTTAACAAATCACCAAGGAAATGAATAATTTCATTATTTCATTTATAGCCTACTTTTCATCACAAAAGATCATCAGTAGCCTACAAGGAGTGTATAAACAAAAGTTTGTGAGCTAGAGTCTAAAGAACAGTTCCTCTAAAGACAGGAAACTCATTGGATGAACTTCAGGCAATGACTTTTTTTAGCTTCACTTCCCTGGGGCTTTTGTTTTTCAGGGGAGGGGGGGTTACACACAGTCTGCTTTCTTGGGAGAAAAGTTGGAGAATTCAAGCACAAAATAAACCAGTAACAATACTGCACATATACAGCTCAACATTTACAGGAACCTGACATGTGTATGGAGTAGATATACCAATAAGTGATAGGAAAATTAAAATACAGAAACATGCACAATTCAATTCCCAATTGCTTCAGAAAAGTATGGATTTCATGAGGAAATATTATTGTTTAATCTACTATAAAGATGCCTTAAATTTTATTTAGATCTGTGGTCTGTTTGCCACCAACGTATCTGCTGCGTCATATAAGCAATGGCATCAAACAATATATGAGACAATAAATCTATTATTCCTAACTGATGGAAAATTATGATTCCACAGTCAAATGGTAATCATTGGACATATATATGATTGCCTTGCCTGTGAGATTAGCAGCATATAAATCTAATAAATATATGAAGGTATTTTAAACAGATTCACCTTAGCACTTTACTAATTCCATTCATCTACCACCAGAATCATAATACACCTTGCATATTAATGCAGCTGTTCATGATCTCAAGATATTAGTTTACGTCTGTTAGCTAAGGTTTTTTTAACTAGAAAGATTAGAGAGGAATGATTCCACAAACAGATATTTTATGACCAAGTGGTTCATTCTCCCTGCAAAATAATGAAAACAATAAGGAATTCTGGATTTTGATTGTGATGGAAGAATAGGAAAGTAAAGAAGATACAAAAGATATCCTGTAGTAAATGTTTAGACCATTATTACTACTTGAAGTGTTTTGTTTCTAAGACTCCATGCTTGTCTTTAAAGCAAACTGTCAACTTTTCATCTCCCTCTGCATCCTATCAAACCATCAAAACCGAGTATGAATCAGCAGTATTGTTTTACTTTGTAGCTATGCAAAATATTCTCCAATGATTTTTAGAAGCATGACATTAATAGAAATGTTCATTTTTCAAAGAGTGATGGCAATTACATTCAAGCAGACCTGTCCCAATGCTATACCACAAGGACAATTCCAGTCATGGTTGAGAAAATCTACCTTTTTTTTCTTAATGGATCCTATCACTCTTCCACTGAAGAAACTGGACCAAATCAGACAAACAGTAAATTACAGCGCTTACCAAAATAATATTTTAAAAGGCTCAGCCCTTAACAAATTTAGTGATCATAATTCTTTCAACAAAATATATAAAAGCTCTCCTTTCTAGTTTTCAACCCAATCAATACTATCAGGGACACCAAAATATGAAGATAATATTCATATATTCATTGATTTTTTCCTTCTTATTCTTTCAACAAATTAAAATCTCAGCATAGAACTGAGTGTTAAGTATATATTTATATATATTTAACCTAAGAAAACACTTTCTATTTTCCTATAGTGGAGATCCAAGCTAAATTCTTATGGTGTATTTAAAACTACTAAATTATTCCAGACTAAATTCAGCAAAAGGTTTCAAAGTTTGAGTGAGGATTTATCTATTCCCTGCAAAAGAAGAAATTACAGAAAATCTTAATATGCAATGAATTGGGAAAGCCAAGTCTCTATGGAGCTTAGTCAACAGCTTTTTTAAAAAGATCTATTAGAAAAATGTAGTACTTCCCGATCCAGGAAATAATAACATTCCTCCCGAAATCAGAAATAGCTAGAATTTCTGACGCTCAGGGTTTCCAAATTAGCAACTGAACTATGACAGGGAGAAGGCAGCCAAAGAAAATGACAGTGTTTTTTTTTCCATCTTTTGTGTTAGCTTCCAGTTTGATGCGACCGATGCTCCAGAAAAAACCAAAACAGGCTCAGACATAACACAATACAGAAACCCCATTACTTCAGCTCGGTTTACAGAATCAACCCAGCCAACTAGATGTGCAATTAGCATGCTAAGCTGGATTCACAAAAACACAGCCATGTTTTTGGCTTATTATGCAGCCTACAAGCCTCAGAATTGGAAATAAACACATCCATTGAGAGGGGGGGGGGGCTGACACCCTGATCTGGATTAAAATCAGGATTGGTTGTTTTTTTTCCCCCCCTCCCCGTCCAAAGAATGATAGGCAAAGCAGCAAGGAACGCCAGACCGTCCAGCCACCCTTGAATACAAATATATAAAAATATAACGAATGAATGAATGCATTAAGGTCGTTTTCCAGGCTGCTTCTCTCCTGGGTTTTTTTAGGAGGAAAAAGCGATCCAGTGAAAGCTAAGGAGGCTTAATACAGAGGGAAGGAAAGAAGGGGAAAAAAGGAGGATTATTATTTTTTTTTAGGAAAGGGGAAGGAGGCAGATCAGATCGGGACACTTCCTCCTCCTCCTCCTCCCTCCCTCCCCCCCCAATTAATCGTTCCTCCTTTATTAATAATCAAAAATGATCAATAATCCTTTTTGGCCCCACCCGGGGATCTTTTTTTCCTTCCCGCCCCTCGTTTGTGGGGTGGAGGAAGAAATCAGAGCGCAAGAGAATAACAAGGAGGAGGAAGAGGAGAGAAGTAGATGATGATGATGATGATGATGAAGATGATGATGATGATAGTAAAAAAACCGAGGTCTCCTTGCTGGGGCTGGATAGGAGCCAGAACCGAAGCGAGGCGACCCCAGGAGTAGCCCCCGCGCTCTTTTTTTCCCTCCCCACCGCCTCTCTCTCTCTCCCCCCCCCCGCCTTGCCCGCGCGGGGGCTCATGGGAGTTGTAGTCTCCTCGCTGAGGCGATCGGCGTCGCGGTTCCGAAGGGCAGGAAAGGAAGGCAAGGCAAGGCCCGGACCTGCCCCCGCCGACTCACCGCTTTGCTCGCCGAGGAAGACCAGCTTGAATTTCCGCAGCGGGTTGCCGAAATCCCCGCCCGCCGACATGATGGGGATGATGGGAGTGGTGATACCGCTGCCCGGGGGAAGAGGAGGAGGAGGAAGAGCGGGAGGAGAGACGGAGCCGCCGCCGGGTCTCCTCGGCTGACTCTCGGGGGGGGGGGTGAGGAAGAGGAGGAGGAGGAGGACGGGCAGCGCCGCCTCAGGCCTTCTCCTCAGGCGCCTGAGGAGAGTTAGGCCTTTCCAGTCACGGAACGGGGCCCGACGCGCGGAGGAAGGAGAGGCCGGCGGCCGGGAGACGGCGGGAGCTCCTCCGGGCGGGACTGAGGGAAAAGGCTCCGAACCGAGCCTCGGCCACGACACCAACTCGCTCGCCCGCGGCGCTGAGGCAATGCCGGCTCCGCCCGCCGTCCGCCTCTCCTCAGGCTAGGCCCCGCCTCCCAAGCCGGACCGCCTCCACCCTGCACGCGGCCCAATCACGAAGGGGAAGGAACAGCCCCCTGCCTCGCGCGGATTGGAGGGACGAGGAAAGGGGGTGGGGCCGGGCCGGCGCGAGCGCCCGTCGCTCCAACCGCCGGGAGGAGCAGGAGGGTGACGCCAACAGGAGTAGTGCGCAGGCGCCAAATAGAGCGGGGGGTGGAGAAAAAGAGAGAGAGAGAGAGAGAGAGGCCTTTTGAAAATAGAAGAGGGCGTGGTTTGGCGAGGTCTTGACGTCGCGTACCTGCGCGTCACACGGGAGGGTAAGCATTGGTCGAAATGGCCCCCGGAGGCGGGTTTTGTGAAAAAATCGTTATCCGTTCCCATGGTTACTCGCACCTCCTCTCCCTGCTTGAGTCTCAGGGACATCCTTAATGAGAAAGGCTTCTGCAACCTGGCGCCCCCGAGTTATTATTGTTGACCATAAATTTATATTCCGCCCGACTCGTTCATAGACGAGGCAGCATTATAGCTTCCATCATCCTCCCCTGGACGCGAAGGGAGTTGAAGTCCAAGGGTTCTGAACTGCACTTTGGATAAAGAAAGTAGAAAAATTGGGATAGATGTATTGTATTGTATTGTATTGTATTGTATTATATTATATTATATTATATTATATTATATTATATTATATTATATTATATTATATTATATTATATTATATTATATTATATTATATTATATTATATTATATTATATTATATTATATTATATTATATTATATTATATTATATATATATTTATTATATTATTATATTATACTATATTATTATATTTACTATACCATATTACCATATATTGTATTGTATTATATTATATATTATATACTGCTCAAAAATATAAAGGGAACACAAGCAGAAGACATCCAAGATCTGAATGAATGAAATAGCCTTATTAAATATTTTGTTCGTTACATACAGTAGTTTATACACTGCTCAAACAACTAAAGCGGGCTTGTGAATGCCGGCCTCGCGAGGAGAGCGATTTCGTGATCGTCTTTTCTTGCTGGAACCCACGGATAATTGATCGAGAAATGAATGAGGGCTGCCCACCTAGGCAGCTGAAGCCTCCTGGGGCTGCTGTACGATTCCCACGCCTTTCCATCAAGTTTGCTGCAGAGCAAAACTCCCCGGTGGATTGAGCCCATTAGCAGAGTCATGGGTTGCTAAGCGCCTGCCTCCGAGAACATCAAATCATCGCTACCTTGCAGCCACACATTGTTATGTGATTTCCCTCCCGCCAAGCTCTGATAAACGGATGGCGCAGTCTATTCTATTCATAACACAGGCAGCTTCCTCCGTGTTCTGTGATTCATCCTAGTACTTCAAGAGGGGGCCACAGAGGACACCTGCCAATCAAACCTTATGACACGCAGCATGATGGTTGAAGGCTCCAGAGATTTCAATTCGAGTTCCACCTCGCCGTAGTATCTTATGTACCCCCAACCAACTGGTCTCTATTTCCTTGTCACTGAGCATCCTCAGTCCTCTTGGAATTTCCTTTCTCTGGCCTATAGTGGCAATGAGAGAAGACCGTCATATTTCAAAGAATTGAATAACATTTTTTTTAAATTTGATTTATATGCTGCCCTTCTCCGAAGACTCAGGGCGGCTTACAATGTGTTAAGCAATAGCCTTCATACTTTTGTATATTTATACGAAGTCAGCTTATTGCCCCCACAATCTGGGTCCTCATTTGACCTACCTTAGAAAGGATGGAAGGCTGAGTCGACCTTGAGCCTGGTGAGATTCGAACTGGTGTAATTGCAGACAGCTGGATATTAATTTCAGTGCTTAGTCTGCAGAGCTATCCAGGCCCTTTTAATTAATTACATTTTGATTTATTTATCAGATTTTTTAAAATCCCGCCTATATAATGGAGATAGACCCCCGGAGATACGGAGGATCCCAGATCCTCTCAAAACGTTTTTATTCTAGCAGACTGGCCTGGCCTAACTCTCCCTTTTAAATGTTTAAATTGTTTTTAAACTGTTTTATAAATTGGGTGTTTTAAATTGTTTAAATTGTTTTATAAACTGTTTTATAAATTGGGTGTTTTAAATTTGTTTTTGGGCCAAAACATTTAATAATTTTAATGGGTTTTTAACGTTTGTATTGTCTGTATTTTAGCTTGGCTGTTCACCGCCCTGAGTCCTTCGGGAATAGGGCGGTATATAAATTTGATAGATAGAGAGATAGAGAGATAGAGAGATAGAGAGATAGAGAGATAGATAGATAGATAGATAGATAGATAGATAGATAGATAGATAGCTCAAGGCAATAAGCATATTTAATGCTCCTTTTCTCCTCCTATTTTCTCCACAATAACAACTGTGTGAGATGGGCTGAGAGAGAGGGACTGGCTCAAAGTTACCCAGCCGGCTTTCATGCCTACCGTGGGACTATAACTCACAGACGCCTGGTGATCGGCCCAAAGTCACCCAGCCAGTTTTCACAGCGAAGGCAGGACTAGAATTCACTCATCTCTTTCTGATTGGTTCAAACTCACTCAGTTGGCTTTCATGCCTGAGGCAGGACTAGAACTTGTCTCCCGGTGATTCGCCCACCCAGCCACCTAGCTTTCATGCCTAAGGCGGGACTACAATTCACCGTCTCCTGGTGATTGGCCCAAAGTCACCCAGTCAGAATCAGAATAGAGTTGGAAGTCTTCTTGTCCAGATCCTATAGTATAGGATCTATACCATTCCAGACAAATGGTTGTCCAATTTCTTCTTAAAAAACTCTAGTGATGAAACACCCACAACTTCTGGTGGCAAGCAGTTCCACTGGTTAATTGCCCACACTGTTAGGAAGTTTTTCCTTAATTCCAGATTGCTTCTCTCCTTGATCAGTTTCTATCCATTGTTTCTTGTCCTGCCTTCTGGTGCTTTAGAGAATAAATTGACCCCTTCTTCTTTGGTGCAGCTCCTCAAATATTTGGAATACTGTTCTCATATCCCCCCTAGTCCTTCTTTTCTTCAGACTAACCAAACTCAAATCCTGCAACCGTTCCTCATATGTTTTAGTCTCCAGGCCTTTAATCCTCTTAGTTGCTCTTCTCTGCACTTTTTCCAAAATCTCAACATCTTTTCTGTAATGTGGGTACCAAAACTGGACGCCGTATTCCAGGTGTGGCCTTCCTAAGGCGTTATCAATCGGTACTCATACTTCACGTGATTTTGATTCTATGCCTCTGTTTATACAGCCAAGGATTGTATTGGATTTTTTTTGGCTGCTGCCGCACACCCATTCCTCTTCCGGGTTTCTGGCACGCATGTATGCACAACGATCAGCTTGCCTTCGTGCGGGCGGCAGTGCTGCAAACTGAAAGAGCTGGTATTCCGTTTTCCTGCCTCATCATGCGCGCCAGCCAGAAACCCGGAAGACTAACTGGCCAGCACGCATGCGCCCCCCTCCCGGAAACCAGAAGTTTATTTACAGGTGCGCGCACACACCCTGGGAAGCTCCTCTTCCGGGTTGTGACCCAGACAAGTGTGCGCGGTGCTGAAAAAGTTTGCCATCATGGTTGTAAGGTATCTTGAGTCCAATGCTTGGTTGAATCTTGCTAGGTGATGATGTAATGAAGAGGCTTATATTCTGAATGGGTGTTGGGGAATTCCTATTATGGCTTAATGAGCTTTGTCCTGGTTTGGATCTTGAGTGAGGGCTAATCCTATCATGTCTTTTGTTTTGTAGATAAGCTGGCCCAGCCTTTTGTCTTGTATGTAGATAGGCTTGCACCAGTCTTTCTGGGACTATTAACAAAGGTGGGGGCTGCTTTCCAAGAGCTTGTATCTCCTTTTCTCATCCAGGGAGGTTTAATATTCTGCCTTTGTAATATTTCCTAGAATATTTCATTCTTCTAGGGGAAGGGTGGGTGCTAACTTTCTACACCTGCAAAAACAGCATTTAGCTGTTGTTGCTTTTCTTACAAAAGTCCTCGATTTATCAACATTTCTGTTGCAAAGCGAGACAGTTGTCAAGTGAGTTTTGTGCCATTGTATGACCTCTCTTTCCAAAGTTGTTAAACGAATCCCTGCAGTTATGAAGTTAGTCACACAGTTGTTAAGTGAATCTGCTTGTCAGAAGCTAATAGCATGACCCTGGGGATGCCCAACCGTCATAAATATGAACCAGTGGCCAAGCGTCTGAATGTTGATCACATGACTCTGGGGATGCTAAGTGTGAAAAACGGTCATAAGTCACTTTTCTCAGTGCTGTGGTGACTTTGAACGATCACTAAACGAATGGTTGTAAGTTGAGGACTATCTGTAATCACCTCCAGAATGAAACAGCCCCGTCCGAACCCCAAGCCAATCAGCCGTGCCAGGTTTTAAGGTTTTTACCAAAGGCCCCAAAAGGATGGGAGCAGATCTCACCTGGGAAGGGTTTTGATGTCCACGTTTACACAGCCTCCTTAGCTTTCATTCCTGCATATAAGCCACCATTCCTGGATTTGCACAGGTGACCATCTACAAGCAAACCTCAATGCAGGTGGAGTGTTTTTGTGGTTTTGCTTCCAGGGATCAAAAAACCTCAGATCTAAGTTTATAAAAACTCCTAACTCTTTGTCCTTGTATCTAATGATTTATGTTGACTGCTTCTATTTAGCATCCTATGACTCTCACTGAGTGTTGTACCTTATGATTTATGATGATTGTGTTTTATGATTATGATGATCATGATTTATCACTTGTTGCTTGTATGTTATGTAGGTTGCTTCTGCACCGGAGACAAATTCCTTGTGTGTCCAACCAACCCTTGGCCAATAAAGAATTTTAATTGTAATTGTAATTATAATTATAATTATAATTGTGGCTGTAATTGTGGCTGTAATTGTGGCTGGCTTAAAAAGGAATTGGAATGGGTGTTTTAATTTTTGAGTTTTAATTTGGGGCCAAGTATTTAATTTGTTTTTAAACTGTTTTTCAATTTTGTATTATACGTTGTTTTATTGTGGCTGTACACCGCCCTGAGTCCTTCGGGAGAAGGGCGGTATAAAAATTTAAATAATAAATAAATAAATAAGTAATTGTAATTGTAATTGTAATTGTAATTGTAATTGTAATTGTAATTGTAATTGTAATTGTAATTGTAATTGTAATTGTAATTGTAATTGTAATTGTATTCCTATTCCTAATTCTAATTTCTAAAAATTCTAAATGCTAGAAAAGAAGCCTGCAAGTCACCTCTTCCCGTTTTTCTCTCTATGCTCCTTTTCCTAGCCAATCAAAACAGCCACTGCGGAGAGGACGCTCCTGATTGGCGGCGGCGGCAGACCAAACTCGCCGCGGAACTTGGAATCCGCGGAACAGGGCATAAGTGGGAACTAATTTAGTGACGGACGCGTGACCTGCGGGGGAAGGCATTAGGGTGACCTATTCGGATTCCTGATTTCACCCCCTCTCGTTGCCGTGGTTACCGCCTGGAGGGTCGGGGGCGTCGCTGAGGATCATGAGCGCGGCCTTGGGGAAAGTAAGCATCTTGGGGGGGACGCTCCCCGTCCCGAAGCCCCCCCCCCTCGGGGTACCTTTCCCCATCTTTCTCTGCCTCCTTCAAGCGTCTGTACTCGGAATGGGTGGGATTCCAGGTCCCATCATGCCCAGCCAGCCCATGTGGGAGTCCTCAAGTGGGAAAACGTGGGTGGATGGAAATGGGGGGGACGGGGACTGAGCAACTGCATGGGGAATTGGGGAATTACCTATATATAGGTGCTACTATAGTTGATCCAAACTTTATAATGGGGACATTCCCCCCCACCCCCCAAACTAGGGATGTAACTACATTTCTCTGCTTTTGCCCTTTCTACCTTATTTAGTTGGGATTTAATGAACTTTTCTCCTTTCTTTTTCTTTCTTTCTTTCTTTCTTTCTTTCTTTCTTTCTTTCTTTCTTTCTTTCTTTCATGAACTTTTCCCCTTTCTTTCTTTCTTTCTTTCTTTCTTTCTTTCTTTCTTTCTTTCTTTCTTTCATGAACTTTTCCCATTTCTTTCTTTTTCTTTCTTTCTTTCTTTCTTTCTTTCTTTCTTTTTCTTTCTTTCTTTCTTTCTTTCTTTAATGAACTTTTCCTCTTTCTTTCTTTCTTTCTTTAATGAACTTTTCCCATTTCTTTATTTCTTTTTCTTTCTTTCTTTCTTTCTTTCTTTCTTTCTTTCTTTCTTTCTCTCTTTCTTTCTTTCTTTCTTTCTTTCTTTCTTTCTTTTTTATTGGTTCAATTTATATGCCGCCCTTCTCCGGAGACTTAGGGCGGCTTACAATTCGTTAAGCAATAGCCTTCATATTTTTTGTATATACCTGCTTAGTAGGGCTTTCGCCCCCCACCCCCAAGCGGTGTTCTTTTTTTATACAAAGTCAGCTTATTGCCCCCACAATCCGGGTCCTCATTTTACCTACCTCGGAAGGATGGAAGGCTGAGTCCACCTTGAGCCTGGTGAGATTCGAACTCGCAGTAATTGCAGGCAGCTGCCAACTAAGTGCTACTTTAACAGCACTTAGTCCACTGTGCCACCCAGGCTCTTTTATCCGGCTTTTCTTATTGTTTATAAATAACATGTGCCCCCCCCTTCCCCCAAGAATAGCTACTGGCAGTTCTCGACTCACAAGAATTTATTTAGTGACCATTTAAAGTTGCAACTGCATCTGGAAAAAAAAATGAGTTATGACCGTTTTTCACCCAACCTTTGCAGCATCCCTGTGGGTCAGACGCTTGGCAACTGGCATGTACTTATGACGGTTGCAGTGTCCCGGGGGTGGTGGTGGTGGTCACGTGATCCCTTTTTGGCGACCTTCTGGCAAGCAAAGTTAACGGGGAAAGTAGATTCACTTAATAACCGTGTGACTAATTTAACAACTGCAGTGATTCAGTTAGCAAAGGCGGCAGGAAACGTCGTGAAATGGGGCAAAATTTCTGACTTAGCATCATAAATTCTGGGCTCAGTTGTGGTAATAAGTCGAGGATTATCTGTAATTTCTTCCTAAAAATGCGCCCCCCCCCCAGATAAGTTCCAATTTTTTGTTTATATCTTTCTGAGTCTTTTTTTTCCCTTTTTAAAATGTAAATCTAGTATCTGGATGCTCAAGAGTAGTGGTAATCCTTGACTTAGATCACAACTGAGCCCCAAAACAGTGACACAGGTGGTATACAGGTAGTCCTCGAATTACGACCACAATTGAGGTCAAAATTTATGTTGCTAAGCGAGATAGTTAAGTAAGCTTTGCCACATTTTACCAACTTTCTTGCCACAGTTGTTAAGTCAGTCGCTGCAGTTAAGTTAGTAGCACAGTTGTAAAATGATTGTAGCTTTCTCATCGGCTTTCCTTGTCAGAAAGTCTCAGAAGACGTGACCCTGGGACAGTGCAACCATCGTAAGTGTCAGTTGCCAAGCGTCCAAATTTTGATCACGTGACCACAGGGACGTTGCAACAATTGTGAGGTGTCGTAAGTCATTTTTTTCAGTGCCTTTGTAACTGAATGATCACTAAACGAATCGTTGTAAGTCAAGGACTGCCATATTGACCTAAGGATATGTGTATCATACAAGAGTGCAACATGAAGAATTAATTTGTAGTTAGGTGTTCTCCATCCCCCTAAATATTGTACTGTTGTAATATTTGCCTAGAAGTGAGAGAAACGAAGCCGAAAGAGAAACGTAGGACATCGGCTGTACTATAGTTTCTACAAACAGCTTTTTGGGTTTATACAATCAATTTGCGAAAGTCACTAAGGAGTAACCTTGTAGTTTGGAAAGGGCGTGGTACGTTTTTCTTATTTCGGTAACTGATGATTTAACTTCCTTGCTGCAGGTGTTGTCCCTAGGAAAGGAATCTGTTTTAAAGCAAGGATCTGATTTTTTCAGGTAAGGTACCCAGTGCTCTGCAGATTACAGATAATCCTTAACAACCATTTGTATAACTATTGTTTGAAGTTACTACCATGGTCTTGAAGGAAGTGACCTATGATTGGTTCTCACACTTATGATCATCTTAGCACCCCCTTGGCCACTTCATTAAGATTTGGGAGCTTCAGCAGAGAAAAGACATTTGGAAGGAGAAGTAATTTAAAAATAATTAGATTGTGCAGAAATGAATAGATTGATGATTAAAGAAAGAGAGTATTCAGAATACTTTAAGATATGGAATCAGTTTTACCATTGGTTAGAAAAAGATGCAAATAAGTAAATTAATAGTTATGTATAAAAATGCTAGAGTTAGAATATTGTGTTAGTGAAGAATTGTTGTAATGGACTTGGCAAGAATGAAGATAGAAGAAATAACAAAAAGAAGTAGTTTTGGAGACAACACCGAGATGTCATATGGAAGGAATGACTTATTTATTAAATGTTTGTTTGTTTTAAAAAAAAACTTTTAAAAAAAGGTTTGGGAGTTTTATAATCAGCATATATTGATGATGGTCACAGTGTCCTAGAGTCAGGCTTCTAACAAGGAAACTCAACTCTGATCCACTTAGGATCTGCAGTGATTGCTTAACAACAATGGCAAAAGTCATAAAATTGGGCATCACCTATTAAATAACTGCTTTACTTAACTAGAGACATTCAGGCCCCAGTTAACTGACTGCTATCTGTATCTTGCTTTGCATCCTCATGGAAGATATTGCTAAAAGGACAGGAAGAATTCAGATGCCCAACATTATTGTAAATATTATAAACGGAGAGCCATATGACAGGGCACGATTTGATAGGACAAATAAATTAATGCAGGATTGTTCTTTGGCTTTATGACTTGCACTCTTTATATAGATTTGCAAAATTGCCAATTGGGCTAGGAGCTTTGCATTCTAATTACTTTTTTTAATTGGGGAACCTCAAGAGAACTGTGAAAATTTTTATCCCGTGGAAGTACGTGCTATCCAAGCATAATAAGGATTTATTTGTCTGTTTGCTTTTTCAGCCTTGTATTCAAATCATCCGGAAGGAATCCAATCTGTTCTATAGGTAAGAAGATTTTGTTTGCTTTTTAAACCATTTGTCATGGTTTAACCTGGGAAAGAGATGCGTCGTTGGGGCTATGCTGTAGTATGATGAATTTGGTACCCAGAATCGTTTGCTACGAGTTGGGCAGCAAACAAATCCAATAAATGAATAAATAAATGAGAGGATGTTATGTTCACCCTGTTTTGTCAAAAACAGTTGGCCACAGAATAGGCCTTTCCCCAGTCATTTCCATAGAATAGAATAGAATAGAATAGAATAGAATAGAATAGAATAGAATAGAATAGAATAGAATAGAATAGAATAGAATAGAATAGAATAGAATAGAATAGAATAGAATAGAATAGAATAGAATAGAATAGAATAGAATAGAATAGAATAGAATAGAATTCTTTAGTGTGATTGGACACACAAGGAATTTGTCTTGGGGCATACGCTCTCAGTGTAAATAAAAGAAAAGATTATAAAAATAGAACAGAATAACCGAGTTGGAAGGGACCTTGGAGGTCTTCTAGTCCAACCCCCTGCTTAGGCAGGAAACCCTACACCCCTTCAGACAAATGGTTATCCAACATCTTAAAAATTTCCAGTGTTGGAACATTCACAACTTCTGCAGGCAAGTTGCTCCTTGCTTGATTAATTAATTGTACTGTCAGGAAATTTCTCCTTAGTTCTACCAGACTTCCCTGGTCTGTTCCCTTAGATGAAAGGTCTAAAATTTACATTAAATTATTATTTAAAAGAGAATTTTTATAAGACGATGTATTGTTAGTAAAAATCTATAAAGACATCTCAAATGAATGTTGGAAATGTAAAAATAAAGAAGGGACTTTTTAATCACATACGGTGGACATGTGACAAAGCAAAGAAATATTGGAGTAAGATTCACATCTTAATGCAGAAGATTCTTAAAGTGAATATAAAGAGAAAACTAGAGAGGCTTTTGTTTTGAGTTTAATGGGAAAAGATTTGGAAATTTTTTTTTGGAACTTTGATGTTATATATGTTGACTGCCGGAAGATCACTTTATGCACAGAAATGGAAGGATAATCTGATTCCCACAATGGAGGAATGGCTGCAGAAGCTGATGGAGTTAGCAGAGATGGTGAAATTGACTGTTTTTATTGAAGGGGGGTGGGGGGAAAACCACAATTACTTTTGTTTCTACTTCGGAAACCGCTTCTGGGCTTTGTGCTTGAGATGTAAAAAAAATGAAATTTTGATTTTGGGTCTTGCTGATTAGATACGTTCGTTGTTAGTATATATGGCTAGGATATAGTATATAAAATAATATAATGCCTTGTTAAGGCTACACTTGGAATACTGCATCCAGTTTTGGTTGCCACGATGTAAAAAAGATGTTGAGACTCTAGATCGGAGCCTAAAACATACGATGAACCGTTGCTGGATTTGGGTATGTCTAGTCTAATGAAGAGAAGGACCAGGGGAGTCATGATAGCAATCTTCCAATATCTCAGGGGCTGCCCCAAAGAAAAGGGAGTCAAGCTATTCTCCAAAGCCCCTGAGGGCTGGACAAGAAGCAATGGGTGGAAACTAATCAAGGAGAGAAGCATCCTAGAACTAAGGAGAAATTTCCTGACAGTGAGAACAATTAATCAGTGGAACTGCTTGCCACCAGAAGTTGTGAATGCTCCAACACTGGAGAGCTTTTTTTGAATTTTTTTTTATTTTTTTACACAAACAAACATACAATGCATTTTTTCTGAACAGAGTATTGGCCGAGTCACATATTTATACAATTTTTGGCCATCACCAACACAGTTTATATATTGCACTTTTTACCATAATAATCTTTAATTTTTTGTTAACCAATGTTACCCTTCGCCCTAGTCTCTAATCTTAATCAGATTCAATTTTTCCCTTTCCTTTCTCCAAATTAAAAACCTTAAACTCAAAATCTCACAACGTAATGTAATTCTATTTTTCTTTGTCAGGTTTTACGAATATTACAATCCAATATCTTACTAAAAATCCCTTCAACATATAACACCACAATCATTAATTTCCTTTCGATTGCTTTTTTTCAATTCATACGTGATCTCTTCTTATTAAACAATAAACCAAGTTATTTTGCACATTATGTCTTAAATCGATTTTTTTTTCAAATATATATATATTTGTATCATTTCAAAAACTCGAGGTTTTTAAGAAGAGATTGGATAACCATTTGTCAGAAATGATATCCTGCCTAAACGGGGTTGGACTAGAAGACCTCCAAGGTCCCTTCCAACTCTGTTATTCTGTCCTGACCTGTCCTATATCCTATCCTATTATTTCTTATTCTAATCTTATTTATTATTATCTTGAATTCTATTCTATTCCTATTCTATTCTGTTCCTTATTCTATTCAATTCTATTTCTATTCTATTTTATTCTATTCCTTATTCTGTTCTATTCCTTATTCTATTCAATTCAATTCCTATTCCTATTCTATTCCTTATTCTGTTCCTTATTCTATTCCTATTCTATTCTTTTCCTTATTCTATTCCTTATTTTATTTTATTCTATTCCTTATTCTATTCTATTCCTTATTCTATTCCTTATTTTATTCAATTCTATTCCTATTCTATTCCTTATTCTTTTCCTTATTCTATTCCTTATTTTATTCAATTCAATTCTATTCAATTCTATTCTATTCTATTCTATATTTTATTTTATTCTATTCCTTATTCTATTCTATTCCTTATTCTATTCCTTATTTTATTCAATTCTATTCCTATTCTATTCTATTCCTTATTCTGTTCCTTATTCTATTCCTATTCTATTTTATTCTTTTCCTTATTCTATTCCTTATTTTATTCAATTCTATTCCTTATTCTATTCTATTCCTATTCTATTCTATTCCTTATTCTATTCAATTCTATTCCTCTTCTATTCTATTCCTTATTCTGTTCCTTATTCTATTCCTATTCTATTTTATTCTTTTCCTTGTTCTTTTCCTTATTTTATTCAATTATATTCCCTATTCTATTCTATTCTATTCTATTCTATTCTATTCTATTCTATTCTATTCTATTCTATTCTATTCTATTCTATTCTATTCCTTATTCTATTCTAAATGGTATCCTGCCTAAGCAGGGGGTTGGACTAGAAGACCTCCAAGGTCCCTTCCAACTGTTATTTTGTTCTGTCCTCTCCTCTCCTGTCCTGTCCTCTCCTATTATTCCTTATTCTATTCTTATTTAGAATTTCTTATTCTATTCTATTCCATATATCTATTCTGTTCTGTTCTATTTTCTCTTCTCTCCTCTTCTCTCCTCAATGGCGCCCTGCGTATAATCAGGGGGTTGGACTAGAAGGCCTCCAGAGGTCCCCCTTCCATCTCCGTTGTCCTCCCAGAGGGCGCCGAGGAGAAAGCGAGGGAAGGAACGGGTTAACTCTGCTTTCCCGCGCTCTCTCTCTTCCCCCCCCCCGACTCTCTCTCAGAGCGTGTCAATCACGTCTCCGTAGCCACGCCTCTCCGCTTCCCCCGCCCCTCTGCTCCGCTCGCCTCAGCAGACGGACGCCTTTTCCTCAACTCCCGATTTTTCAAACCTCCGAACCGAGGAATTTAAGACCCCCACCCCACCCCACCCCACCTCTCTAAGGAGGAGGTCAAGCCCAGCGGGGCGCGAACCCTGCAAATGGAGCCTTCCGCGGCGGGAGGCAGCCGCCGCCGCCAGGACAACGTGAGTGGGGGAGGCCGAAGCGCCCGTTTTGCTCCCCCGTGCCCAAAATGGCGGCCAAAGTCATGGCGCCATCCTTCGGGATGGGCGGGGAGAAGAAATCGCGCAGGCGCCAAAAGGCCTCGGGCGGAGACGTTGCAAGGGCAGAGCGTGGCGGGCAAGAGGAGCCCCCTGGTGGCCGAGCCCAGCAGTTCCCAGGCAACTGAAGCGCTTCAGACGGCGACCCAACCTCGGTCCCCAGATGGCGCCAGAGAGCAACTTTCTCAGCCGCAGCTTCCAAAGACGGAAGGCGACCACGTGTCAAATCTACTCCCAGCGGAAAGAGCTTGCGGGGAGCCGGCTCCTAAGAGGGAAAGGCCCACCCCAGAGGCTACCTTCACTCCTACAGCAGCGGGGCTCCGCCCAAGGGAGACCCCACCGCTAGAACTTACCCCAGAACTGAAACAAAGGATCTCGGAGATTATCCAACGGGCCATTGCCACAAGCCTGCAGCAAATTGGGTGGACAGCCCCTCCAACCTTACACCAGAAGCAGCCTACTGCAGCCAATAACCGAAGGGATTCAGCTGTTCTTCCCAGGCCTCGTCCCCCGGCCTCTTCCACATACAGCCAGGGATACTTCTCGGACGATGAGGAAGAAAAAGAATCAGTGCTGTCTAAGGACAAAGGAGTGGCTCCGGACCGCTCAGTCTTCGGAAAGCTCTTCAACCCTGCCTTGTTTGACACGCTTCTCCGCAAAGCCAAGGCCACAGTTGCCACGTCAGATCCGGCCTTGGGTTTATCTGCCCGCAGTCCCCAGCCATTTCGAGGCAATGAAAGTTGGCCCTTCGGAAGTCGGTGCTCACGTGGAGACCCAAATGGCACAAGGGCTGCGGTCACAGGAGGACATGCGAAACGACATCAGCGGGCTAGAGCTCAAAGCAGCCCACTTAGCCCTCCGACGGTTCCAGGCCCTCATCTCCAGCCTCCACATACTCATCCTAACAGAGAACGTAGTCACAAAGACCTATATGAATCACCAAGAGGGCATCCACTCCAGGTCCCTCATGCGAGAAGCCAGGCACCTGGGGCACTGGGCGGAATCAGGGCTAATGAGGAAAATACTGGTGGAGGGAGCGGAGTTCCTACTCTTGGTTCCCCACTGGCCCAGAAAGCCATGGTTCAGGTATCTAGTCAACTTACCAGTCTCCAGACCCTAGAGGATCCCACCAGGCAAGATCACCCTCTGTCAGGGAGTCCTCTTCTATCCAGCGCCACAATTGATCCAACCAACCGTTTGGCACTTGAGTGGAGAGCTCTGAAATTGGCCAACTGCTCCGACCAGGTAATACGGATCATTCAAGCCTCTAGGAGTCCAGCTACCGACAGGCTTTACGATTCCATGTGGAAAACCTTCTGCGCCTGGTGCTCCAAAGCCTCTCTTGATCCTCTCTCAACCTCATTGGCCCAAATCCTGGAGTTCCTACAGGCTGGGCTAAACGAAGGCCTATCACCCAATACGATACGCAAACAAGTGGCCGCCT
This sequence comes from Coluber constrictor foxii, assembly GCA_038048745.1. Taxonomy (NCBI): domain Eukaryota; kingdom Metazoa; phylum Chordata; class Lepidosauria; order Squamata; family Colubridae; genus Coluber; species Coluber constrictor. The sequence continues at coordinate 3,785,824 of CM075962.1, read as the reverse complement.
TGGCGTCCGGGTTTACTGGTGGGAAAATGGAGGGTCTCGAACAGCACCCTCTTGTGCGCAGATTTATCAGAGGTGCTGCTGTGATCTCGGCGTCCCGAAAACGCAAAGCGGACTCCTCATCCCAATAAACCCTCTTTTATTTAATTTACAGTGAATTCCTCTCCAGCAAAGTCTTTCCTCTCCCACAGTCTCCCACAATTACCGACCTTTATCAGGCTTAGAGAGTGGCCAGGCCGATATCTTTCAGACACCGCAATACTTGGCAAGAATGCAGAAATGAACGAACTAAGCAAACTAATTGTCTCCTGCAAACTCCCCTCCTTGTTCGCTCCTCTTTTATTCCCCATGGGAGGGGCCATTCATCGTCCACCTGTGGCCTTACTCCCAAGTCGACCCTTGTTCTTTAGCTGTTCTCTTTGTCTGGCAACTCTGCGCATGCACACACTTGGATCAGGCTCCAACTGTTTACCTGCCACACTGATGCCTGACTCTGAAAGCAGTTGATAACTGTCATGCGGCCCTGGCCCTCTCTCTCCCTCATCAGAGCCTTCCCTAGACTCCAGGACTGGCCCATGTTCCCCCCCCCCAACCTCCTCACTGTCCAAATCTACTGCCAGATCTGCTGGCTGCTGGTGGGCCACAACAGGCGTGACTAATTTAAAGCCTTCAACGATACACCAATATCCCACCTGGGAACTACCTACGGTCCTCCAGTCTCTCTCTTCTACACCCTTCGAACCTTTGCGCTCTGCCAGCCTTTGTTTCCTCACCTGCAAGGTCTCCTTTCTCGTGGCTGTCACCTCGCCGAGGCGCATCTCCGAGTTAGCAGCCCTCTCAATACAGAAGGATCTATGCGTTTTCTATCCCAACAGAGTTATTCTTGCGCTTGGACCCTTCGTTCCCACCCAAGGTCAACTCTTTATTTGACAGGGCTCAAGAACTGATTTTATCGGACTTCTGCTCTCTAGTCCGACCCATGCCCTAGAGAGGAAATGGCACACCTTGGATGTCAGGAGGGCTCTCCACATCTGTATCAAGAGGACAACTTCCTTTCGGAGATCAGAATCCTTCTTTGTGTCCTTTCCGTGTTGGGTAATAAAGTCACATCATCAACCATTGGCCGGTGGATGCTGGTATTCATCCCCAAATCATAAGAACTTCAGGCTCTTCTGTTGCCTCGGTGAGTGACAGTCCACTCCATTAGAAGCGTGGCCACTACAGCAATGTGGGCCACGCAGGCCTCCATCAAGGAGATACGCCAAGCAGCGACGTGGTCTTTCCATTTCCACTTATACGGCATTGTAATCTGGATGCCTTCGCTTCCGCTGAATCGGCCTTGGGCAGACGAGTTCTCCAAAAAGTGTACACGGACTCTGGACCAGACCGCTGCCCACCCTTAGGATGCGCCGGATTTGTATGTCCCATTCCTTGGGATTCTCTGCTCAGCACAATGGAGAAGGGGCATCGGTCTTACCTGACACGCTCCTTCTCGGTGTGCCCCACCCTGGCAGCTGTCTGGCCCAGAGCCCAGGAGTGGTCAAGTCAGGTCAAAAAACACGTTCAAGTCGGTCATTAACACCTTTGTCAAAACTGGGGACGCAAACGCGAGAGACGTGCCTATGAAAGATAGACAGACTCAATCTAAAGAGCAGGAAGGCAGAGAGAATTCTTTGGATTCTCTCTCAGCACACCGTGTCAGGTAAGACCAATACCCCTTCTATTCTAAACGTAAAAAGTTGAGGTTTTTTAATATCATATACTATAGCAGGGGTCTCCAACCTTGGCAACTTTAAGACTTGTGGACTTCAACTCCCAGAATTCCTCAGCCAGCTTTGCTGGAAGTTGAAGTCCACAAGTCTTAAAGTTGCCAAGTTTGAAGACCTCTGATCTAGACCTTCAAAGTTTGCTGTATTGTGTATTTTTTTTTCCTCTTTTAAAGGCAGCCTACAGCAGAGTTTCCAAAGACACTACAGGTCCAAGCCTACCCATGGGATCGGCCGGTATAGACATCTTCTCCCGCCGGAGGTGAGCATTAGAAATCTCTCACTTTGCTGATTTTGTTGCTTCTTAAAGACAGATTTCCAGAGGGACGTGATTATCGGCTGAGGATTCTCTGGATTAGAAGGCTATTACAGGCAGTGCTCGATTTACGACCACAATTGAGCCCCAAATGTCTGTTGTTAAGCGAGACGCTTGTTCAGTGAGTTTTGCCCCATTTGATGACCATTTCTTGCCACCGTCGTTAAGGGAATCACCGCAGTTTATAAGTTAGTAACACGGCCGCTAAATGAATCTGGGTTTCTCATTGATTTTGCTTGTCACAAAAAGGGGATCATGTGATACCAGGAGACAACAGCGGTCATAGGTACGAACCAGGTGCCAAGCCTCTGAATTTTGATCATGTGACCCTGGGGATGCTGCAGAGGTCGTAACTGTGGAAAAACGTGTGCCGCATAATGAGCTATTATAAATTGAGGACTACCTGTATACATTTGATAAACCCCGCTGTCATTTTTCCCAGGTCCCTCAAAAAAGGAAGAACCATGTGGAGATGAAGGAAATCGACCCTGGCACAGAACACCAGTATGGCACTTTAAACGTCGTGATGACGGGCTATGACGTCTGTCTGGTCGAGCACTACGCTCAGTACGTCCATCGCCTCTGCAACAAGCTGTCCGTCAAGGTGGTCGAAAGGTAAAACTCGCTTAGCAGCCGTACGTAGCCGGAGGCTGAGGAGCTAAGAAAGCTACCTGCCATGAAGAAATCCTTGCGAAATTAGCTGCAGGGCTAACCTCCTAGTAAATAGCTAACGTACAAGCTTTTCTTTTGAAATTTCTTCTGATTTTGGAATCCTGAAATAATCCGTTAAGAGATTAGAATATCTCAAACCTTCATCAAATCTCAAGGAAATCCCTACAGGAGCTCCTCCGTAACAGACAATCAAGAGAAGGTTGCAGGAACATTGGAAAAGCTCAGGAGGATCTTCAGACAACACAACATAGGTGCGCCCTTCAAACCCAAGAATACACTAAGACAGAGGTCTTCAAACTCGGCAGCTTTCAGACTTGTGGGCTTCAACTCCCAGAATTCAAAGCAAAGCTGGCTGAGGAATTCTGGGATTTGAAGTCCACAAGTCTTAAAGCTGCCAAGTTTGAAGTCTGCACTAAGTAGTGGAGAGTGGGGAGCTCCATTTCGCCGTGGCTTTTCTTCCTCCAGTATTTTGGGCCAATATTTGGAGGGGATTCAGAAGGCAGAAACCTATTTGTCTTGTATATTTATTTATTATTTATTTATTAATTAAGCTTATATGCCGCCCTCTCTCCGACGGGGACTCTGGGCGGCTCACAGCAATAAAACAAGTAAATAAATCAATATTTAAATGTTAAAAACTATTAAAATTTCCCTTAAAAACCCTTTCAGTCCCATCCGGTCTGGCGAAATAACCATGTCTTAAAGTCACGGTGGAAGGAGCGCAGCTCAGGGGCCACCCAGAGCTCCAGGGGGAGTTGATTCCATAAAGTGGGCACTCCCACAGAGAAAGCCCATTCTCTAGGAGTCGCCAGTTGACACTGCCTTGCCGACGGCACTCCAAGGAGGCCCTCTCTGTGGGAACACACCGGGGGATGGGGAGCTGTCGCTGGCTGCAGATGGTCCATCAGGTACCCCTGGCCTAGGCCATGTAGGGCTTTATAGGTGATAACCAGCACCTTGAATCTCACCTGGAGGGCAACCAGTAGCCAATGCAGGTCGCGCAGGAGGGGTGTAACATGAGAGTGTCGGGACCCGCGTGGCCGCATTCTGCACCAGCTGAAGCCTCCGAGTGGTCTTCAGGGACAGCCCCATGTAGAGAGCATTGCAGTAGTCGATCCGGGAGGTCACAAGCGCATGAGTGACCGTACGGAGGTCATCACGGTCCAGGTAGGGGCGCAATGCTCTATTCAAGAGAGGCTCTTGCCGATGTACATACATAAAGCTATGGAAAAGCAACAAAGCCTATAAAAAGATGTGGAGACTCTAGAAAAGAGTGCGGAGAAGAGCAACAAAGATGATCAGTGGGCCGGAGATTAAAACATACGAAGAACGGTTGCAGGAATTGGGTTTGTCTAGTTTGATGAAGGACTAGGGGTGACAGGATAGCAGTCTTCCAATATCCCAGTTTACATGATGTTACAACCTAAGGAGAGAATTTTTTTACAAAACGATGTATGGTTGGTTCTGATGTAACTTTAATGAAAAGGACTAGGGATGACATCATAGCAGTATTCCAGTATTTGAGAGGCTGCCATAAGGAAGACAGGGGTCAAAATATTCTCTGAAGGACCTGAAGGCAGAAGAAGAAGCAATGTGTGGAAACTAATCAAGGAGAGAAGCAATTTATAAATGAGGAATTTCCTGACAGTTAGTGCAATTAATCAATGGAACAACTTGCCTCCAGAAGTTGTGAGTGCTCCAACACTGGAAGTTTTTAAGAAGATGCTGGATAACCCTTTGTCTGAAGTGGTGCAGGGTTTCCTGCCTAAGCAGGGGGTTGGACTAGAAGACCTCTTAGGTCCCTTCCAGCTCTGTTACTCTATTGTGTTCTAACCCCCCTGCTCAAGCAGGAAACCAAATGGAATGGAATGAAACAGGAGAGGAGAGAATAACTGCATTGTCACTTTGAATGTACACTACTCAGGCATACATTAAAAATAAATTTCGTTGCATACAGACTAATACTAAGAGCAATGTAGTAATATATCATTTCAGACTAAGGGTTATGCAGTCAAGAGAAACAACATAATAATCTCCTCCCTCTCTGGTGGCTCTTTCCCCAGCTATGCCATGCCCACGAAGACTGTAGAGCTGGTGTTGACCGGGGAACGCGGCAGCAAAGTGCGTGTGGACGGCCACCTGACGAGCCACCAGCGTGTCGTTCAGGTAAGTTGCCTTTCAGGTTTCATTTTCCAAAATGCAGGCAGCCCCAAATTCCAGTCGCTAAGCGAGACAGTCATTAAGCGAGTCTTGTCCCCATTTTACAACCTTTCTTGCAAGAGAGCGCTCCAACGAATCACTGTTCTTTAGTGAGTAACTGAACGGTTGTTAAGCGAATCTTAACACATTTTGGTGATTCTCTTTTCTCTTTTCCTCTGGGAAAATGATTCGTTTCCTCCAGATTGAACAACTGACCGCCACCTTTGCTCCTATTTTCCTGGAAATCATTCAGAATAACTTGCCCGAAGGAGTCCATCTATTAGTGAAAGAGGTATGTGGGTTCTTACCGAAACTTTTAAATTGAGAATAAAATAACCAAAGCCATCCATAAATTTAACCTCGGTAACTTAAAAGAGGAGAACAACAACTGGGAGGTTCTTGGCGCTCTCTGAACTGGGTTGTTTTCTTACAAACGTTTCATGACCTGACTAGGTTACATCATCAGTGCTTGAAAGTTGGAAGGATATAAAAACCGGCTTGTGCGTAAACAAACCTCTCAGGGAGCGCCATTAATCACCCAAGGAACCCTCGAATTCTCCGGACCACAATCTGATAAAACCCTGACATAAACCAAGTTAAAAGCTAGATTTATAAGATCGTTTCATTTTTATTTTTTTTTTAGCCGAGCGTAATGCACAAATCCAGCCTCAATATCCGATTAAAAACGTTATTTCGAATTGGAGCGCACAAGTGGCTGGCTGGAGTGCGTGTGTATGTCAGCCTGCTCCTCGCACGGCCCAATCCTCCCCTTCCCTCCCCTCCCCATGCTGAGCCAAGCTGCAAAGGTTGGGGATCATTGGCTTAGATCGGGGGGGGGGTCTCCAAACTTGGCTGCTTTAAGACTTGTGGACTTCAACTCCCAGAATTCCTCAGCCAGCAAAGCTGGCTGAGGAATTCTGGGAGTTGAAGTCCACAAGTCTTAAAGCGGCCAAGTTTGGAGACCCCTGGCTTAGATGATCTAAAACTTCTCAGGTACAAAGGCTTTGCAAGCTTTTTTCTCGCAGCAAGCACAATTCTGCATTGTCTTTTAAGATCCAAACGTTCGGTTTGTTTCTTTCCTTCAGCACACGGAGGAAGATTTCAGAATTCGATTGAAGGTCCGGCCAGAACTGGATGAGCTTCGGGCCAAACTGCAGTGAGACGGGGCCTGGTGGCCGGTTATGCTTTCCATCACTTCGAGAACGTCCTTCCAGGGTTCCTCAGCCCAGCATGGGTGGACTCCCAACTCCCAGAATTCCCCATAACTACAAAAATGTGAGGGGTGGAAGCAGAAACGGGGTTGGACTAGATGACCTCCAACGTCCCTTTCAACTCTTGTTACTGTTACCGAGGGCCAGCAAGCTTGGTTCCATATCCCGTAACCTTCCCACCCTATAACCACATTCTGGCCGCTCGCACCTCCCGAAAGACGCTTTTAAAAGTGATTACTTTTTTTTTTATAAAGCCAAAAATAAAAGCATGAAAAAATCCAACGTGTAGCACCTCTTATGTATGGTGATGTTGTCCAAGCGGTCCTTTTCAGCGCAAACATTGCGTCTATGCCCTGGAAGCGATTACAGGTAGTCCTCGATTTACAACAGTTCATTTAGTGACAGTTGATTCAGTGCCGTTGTTAAGTTACAATGGCACTGAAAAATGTAGGACCGTTTTTAACACTTAATACTTTTTTTTAGCATCCCCACAATCACGTGATCAACACAACATTCAGATGTTTGGCAACTGACTCGTACTTACGGACGTTGCTGTGTCCCAAGGTCACGTGATCCCCGTTTTGCGACCACCTGGCCCGCAAAAATCAAAGGGAAAGCCGAATTCTGTTGCTAACTTTATCAACTGTGATGATTCCCTTAACCAAGGTGGCCAGAAAGGGTCGTAAAATTCAAAAAAGTCACTTAATGAATGTTTTGCTTAAGAACAGAAGTTTGGGGCTCAATAGCAGCCCAATTCCCTGTACAGTACAAGACACTGATTATGTCTTGTACTGTACATGTACAAGACATAATCATAATTATTCTTCCCTAGCATAATTATATTTAAATATAAATTATGATTATGATTCTTCCTAAACACAATGATGATTCTTCCCTAGCAGCAAATTAGGCAAGAGAATTTCTCCTCCATCCACAAGAGGGGGGATGCTTGCAAGGGTCCTTTTCACGACCGTCTCTGTTCAAAGCAAGGCCCTTTGAAACGGCTGCTTTTATAGATGGGAATCAATAAATACGGAAAATCGTATGAAGGAGGTTTGCTAGAAAATCTAGTTTAATGAAAAGAAGGACCAGGGGAGACAGGATAGCCGTCTTCCAATATTTGAGGGTCTGCCCCAAAGAAGAGGGAGTCAAGCTACTCTCCAAAGCACCTGAAGGCAGGAGAAGAAGCAACGGGTGGAAACAAATCAAGGAGAGAAGCAACCTAGAAATAAGGAGAAATTTCCTGACAGTGAGAACAATTAACCAGTGGAACTGCTTGCCACCAGAAGTGGGTGCTCCAAAATGGGAGGTTTTAGAGAAAAAATTGAGGCAGCCATTTGTCTGAGCGATAGGGCAGTGTAGGGGAATTTTGCTGGCACAGTGCCGAAATGGGAGCATGTGTGCGTACCAGAAACCCAGAAGAGCAACCGCCCGGTGCACATGCGTGTGCCAAGAAGATGATTTGGCTTCTGGCATGCGCACCAGCCAGCTGGTCTCGGAAGACCCAAGTGGCCGATGCGCAGGCGCAAGCCGGAAATCTGAAGATCATCTTCCCAACTTACTCGTGCACACCAGGCAGCTGCTTTTAAGTTTCCGGCACTCCTCCGCAGGTGAAGACCAGCTGGCCGGCACACCGGAACTCGGAAGAGCAGCAGGCAATGGCTCACGTGCCCGGAGAGATGGCTCTGTGTCTCTTCTGGCACAACCTATACCTGTGACAGCATAGGTTCGCCATCAGAGGTATGGGGTCTCCTGATTGAGCAGAGGGTTGGACTAGAAGACCTCCAAGGTCCCAACTCATCATCATCATCTTTTAATGACCCCATAATCCCTTGCGGGGTGGAGTCTGGGCAATTGAATGGAGCGGAGTGTTTACTGGCCAGATGCCTTTCCTGTCGCCAATGAGGAGGTATATATTCAGCAGATACATTCTCATTGTGCCCAGAGAGAGAAATACCCGCCTTTACGGATTGAACTCGCAGCTTTCTGATTGTGAGGGAGAGCTACACCTCTAGGCCACCGCCTCACTCAAGATCCCAACTCTTTGTTATTGTGTTAAATACCTGTGTCCCGTTCCTCCCACATAAACGGAAAAGCGCAATGTTTGGCCCTTGCTTTTTTTCACCCCGAGATTTTTGCCCAGATTGAGAAAACATTGCCAAAACCTCAAAACAATGAACACAACCAACAAAGAAAAGAATATTCCATTTATCCTGCCAGGAGAATTCGCATTTTTTCCTATTAAAAGCAAAAAAAAAGAAAAGAATGCCACTCCATTTTTTGCATTAACAGGTCTGACGGTAGACACATCTTTTGTCTACAAAATTTAGCTCTCTCCAAATCTCTGATGATGGCTCCGTCCAGCGCCACCCCTGCTGGGGTCGCGTTGCTCCGAAGCTTTGAATTCCGGCGGGCGACTCCCCTGCGCTCCCCATCGGTCAGCTGGCGGCCTGGTGCAGCTTCTGCCTCCTCTTGACCTCTTCTGCTCGCTGCTTCTGATGTTCCGTCATGCAGGCCCGGAAACTCTGCACTTGCTCCTGGCACTTGCGCCAATCCTGGTGTTCCGCCATGCACTCCATCACGGCGTAGTGGAAAGTGGCACAGCCCGTCCGCTGGATCATCTGGTCAAAAGGATCTTCCTCCTCCTCCTCCTCTTCCTCCCTCCTTGTTTGCGTCTTCTGGCTCCAGTTGTGGCCAGACATCCTGAGAGATCTGGGTAAAGGATAACCTGCTGTTTAAGAAAAAAAATATCCTTGTGGTATCTACACCAGTGTGAAGCTACTCGAGCCAGGTGAGACTGTAACCTGCTAACCCAGAGGTCTTCAAACTTGGCCGCTTTAAGACTTGTGGACTTCAACTCCCAGAATTCTCCAGCCAGCTATGCTTGTTTGTCTGGGGTTAATCCCTGCTTATCTCGGTTTATAGGCTGCAGGGCAAGTTACAGTATAGATCAGAGGTCTTCAAACTTGGCAGTTTTAAGACTTGTGGACTTCAACTCCCAGAATTCTCCAGCCAGCTATGCTTTTGTTATTGTTTTAAGCCCTCTTACCATTTATCGGAACACAACGTTGGGGGTGTGGCCCTGGGACACTGCAACGATAGGTTCTACTTAATACCTTTATCTACATGCATCTCCACCTGTTCAACTATCTATATCTATAGATATAATAACTAATAACTTTCTCACCCACCTTGAATCTTGCTAATGCTCCCTCTTTTAAAGGAGGGGCAAATAAATCTTTCACTTCCCCTTTGATCAGGGATGGGCAACTATGGCCCCTTTAAGATCTGTGGACTTCAACTCCCAGAATTCCTCAGCCAACTATGGCTCCTTTACACCCTGTGGACTTCAACTCCCAGAATTCCTCAGTCAGCCATGGACCCTTTATGACTCGTGGACTTCAACTCCCAGAATTCCTCAGCCAGCTATGGACCCTTTATAACTCATGAACTTCAGCTCCCAGAATTCCTGGGCCAACTATGGCTCCTTTACGCCCTGTGGACTTCAACTCCCAGAATTCCTCAGCCAGTATCTCTGGCCCCTTACTATCTGCGGACTTCAACTCCCAGGATTCCTCAGTCATCCATGGACCCTTTATGACTCGTGGACTTCAACTCCCAGAATTCCTCAGCCAGTATCTCTGGCCCTTTACTAGCTGTGGACTTCAATTCCCAGAATTCCTCAGCCAGCCATGGACCCTTTATCACTCATGGACTTCAGCTCCCAGAATTCCTGAGCCGTCATGGCTGCCAACAAGCAAAGTCAATGGAGGAAGCAGGAATTCTGGGAGTTGAAGTCCAAAGGTCACAAAGGGCCCACTTAGATCACCAAACGACCTAATTTTTACCCCTTTATGCAGATAAAGTATCGGGAAGGAAGCGTCCCTTTGCCCCCACCCCCCCCGCCCCCAAACAAGCCTACCTCGCAGGGTTGGGGTGAGGGGGAGACTCGGCGAGGTCGCTCACCTCAAGCCAGCCCTGCCTGGTAGGCCAAGCCCCGCCCACCTCCGCGAGCGTCTCCAACCGCCGCCTCAGGCCTCCCGGCTCCGCCAAACTGATGCCGTGGTGGGCGGTGCCTGGGCCTTCCGGGGGGCGGTCCCCGGGCGGCAACTTCCGGGGCGGGGCTGAGGCGAAGATGGCGCAGGCGCCGGTGCTGCGGATCCAGAGCGACTGGGACCAGGTCTTGAGGTGGGGGAGGCCACGCCCACGACGGCGCCGGCCACGCCCCTCGGCGTTGGCGGCGTGCCCTGGCGGGGAAGGGAGACCACCCGGAGATCCCTGAAGGAAAAATTGGAGCGGGATCTCCGGGGATTTTGAGGGGGGGCGGGAGGGAAGGCAAACTTTTAACTGCCTGGACGTGCCTTAGGGGTCTTTGAGTCCGCCAGTCCCAGCCTTCTGGGTGCGGGAGTCCAAGGCAGAGAAGACCCTGAGGCAATCAATCCAATCTTCTCAGGGACTACAATTCCCATTCATCCACGCCACAATAGGCTTTTATCTGCATGGATTTGTCTTAGGGGTCTTTAGGTCCAGCAGTCCCAGCCTTCTGGGTGTGGAGTTCAAGTTAGAGTAGACACTGAGGCAACCTAGTTCTGTCAGGGACTACAATTCCCATCTGCCACACCACAATAGGCTTTTAACTGCATGGACTTGTCGTAGGGGGTCTTTGGGTCCACTAGTCTCAGCCTTCTGGGTGCGGGAGTCCACAGCAGAAAAGACACTGAGGCAATTAATCCAGCCCTCTTGGGGACTACAATTCCCATCCACCTGCCACAATGGGCTTTTAACTGCATGGACTTGTTTTAGGGGATCTTTGGGTCCACTAATCCCAGCCTTCTGGGTGCGGGAGTCCAAGGAAGAGAATACCCTGAGGCAATCAATCCAATCTTCTCAGGGACTACAATTCCCATTCATTCATGCCACAATAGGCTTTTAACTGCATCGATTTGTCTTAGGGGTCTTTAGGTCCAGCAGTCCCAGCCTTCTGGGTGCGGGAGTTCAAGTTAGAGTAGACACTGAGGCAACCTAGTTCTGTTAGGGACTACAATTCCCATCTGCCCAGGCCACAATAGGCTTTTAACAGCATGGACTTGTCTTAGGGGATCTTTGGGTCCACTAGTCTCAGCCTTCTGGGTGCGGGAGTCCAAGGCAGAGAAGACCCTGAGGCAATCACTCCAGCCCTCTCAGGGACTACAATTCCCACCCACCCATGCCACAATGGGTTTTTAACTGCATGGACTTGTCTTAGGGGATCTTTGGGTCCACTAATCCCAGCCTTCTGGGTGCGGGAGTCCAAGGCAGAAAAGACCCTGAGGCAATCACTCCAGCCCTCTCAGGGACTACAATTCCCATCCACCCATGCCACAATGGGCTTCAAACCCCTTCTGCTCCTGTTCCCTACCAGTTGATTGGTAGCTTTTCTGGCTGGGGAATTCTGGGAGTCGCAGTCCGTACTTCTTAAAAGTTGCCAAGTTTGATAAAACGCCACAATAAACCCATTTAATTTACAGGTAGGGAAGCCCTTGGTCATCGGGATGCAACACCGCAGACCTATCAATTATTGCTTTTATTTATTAAATTTATGTCTCCCGTATCACCTGATTCTGGTTTATTGGTTTATTTCCCCCCCACTTTTCTAGGAGAAATGAGGAGGAGGTTTGGCTGAGCTGCAAGAGTCCAGGTGAGTGAGAAAAATCAGCCTCTCCTGTTGTCGTCGAGCGATTTTGCCAAGGGGTTCCAGTTCTTTCTTTTCCTCCATCCCTACTCGGATGTTACACGCCTCGTGTAAAGTAACCCCCTGCCCCCAATCCCTTCCACCTTAAAATAGAGCTGCTCAAACTTATGGCTTGCGTGATATGGTCTGAATTCTTTGCATCATGTTTTGGGGTTCCCAATCCAGGTGATTCCTAACTTGCAACCATTCATTTACATTCAAAGTTACAATGAAAAGAGTGACTTATGACTGTTTTTCCGCAAACAACATAAATCATAAGATCCAACGTGAAAGAGTTATGAGTTTGTAAACTCAGATCTGCCTTTTTTTTAATTTTTATTTTTTGATCCCTGGGATCAAAACAACCAAAACACTCCATTTGCATTGGGGTTTGCTTATAAGCGGTCACCTAAGCGGTCACAGCAAATCCAGGAATGGTGGCTTATATGCAGGAATGATAACTAAGGAGGCTGTGTAAACCTGGATATCAGACCCACCCTTCCCAGGTGAGATCGGCCCCCATCCTTTTGGGCCTTTGGTAAAATATTTGCAAGCCCGGAACTTAACTTAGAGAAGACATAATATACAACTCAATAATAAGAATGGAATAGGAATAGGAATAGGAATAGGAATAGGAATAGGAATAGGAATAGGAATAGGAATAGGAATAGGAATAGGAATAGGAATAGAATAGAATAGAATAGAATAGAATAGAATAGAATAGAATAGAATAGAATAGAATAGAATAGAATAGAATAGAATAGAATAGAATAGAATAGAATATGAATTAGGAATATGAATTAGGAATATGAATTAGGAATAGAATAGAATAGAATAGAATGAAATAGGAATAGAATAGAATAGAATAGAATATGAATTAGGAATAGAATAGAATAGAATATGAATATGAATATGAATTAGGAATAGAATAGAATAGAATGAAATAGGAATAGAATAGAATAGAATAGAATAGAATAGAATAGAATAGAATAGAATAGAATAGAATAGAATATGAATATGAATTAGGAATATGAATTAGGAATATGAATTAGGAATAGAATAGAATAGAATAGAATGAAATAGGAATAGAATAGAATAGAATAGAATAGAATAGAATAGAATAGAATAGAATATGAATTAGGAATAGAATAGAATATGAATATGAATATGAATTAGGAATAGAATAGAATAGAATAGAATAGAATAGAATAGAATAGAATAGAATAGAATAGAATAGAATAGAATAGAATAGAATAGAATAGAATAGAATAGAATAGAATTCTTTATTGGCCAAGTGTGATTGGACACACAAGGAATTTGTCTTTGGTGCTTAAGCTCTCAGTGTACATAAAAAGACAAGATTGATTGATTGATTGATTGATTCGATTTAAATGCCGTCCTTCTCCAGAGACTCAGGGCGGCTTACAATGCCTTAAGCAAGATACATTCGTCAAGAGTCATAAGGTGCAACAATGTTAGTCATAGGGAACAAATAAGCAATCGGGAAACAATATCGATATAAATCGTAAGGATCCAATAACAAGTTATGCAGTCATAAGTGGGAGGAGATGGGTGATGGGAACGATGAGAAGATTAATAGCAATAGTAATGCAGACTTAGTAAATAGTTTGACAGTGTTGACTCTTAACACAGCCTGCCAGCCCTGAACTACTCATCTCCTAAGTGGTGCCGGCCTCTAGGCCACACGGATGGTGCCCCCAATGGAAAGATTTGCAGATAATTATCATTTTAGGTTGCCGATAAAAATGTACACTTTATGTACCAGGACACAACGTTTGAAAAATTGGCATTTTTTTCCCCCCCTCCTGTTCTTTCTTTTCAAAAGAGCGTTGGCTTTAGCGCCTGCTAAGCGTTGGCACTTAACTGAAACAATACCGTTTCTTCTTCTCCTTTAGGGAAATCAACTTTATATGGAACTCTGACCTGCCACGGTTTGAGCCCGGATGGGATTCCTGAAATTGTAGCCTCCGAAGGATTTGAAGTCAGTGCAGTAACTAAGGTATTGCTGAAAAGAAGAATCTGGTAACATTTTCCCCCCTGCCAAAAAAAAATCATATTATATGGAAAGGCAGAAGCATTTGGGGACCACAGATCCCAGAATTTCTCTTCAACTGTGGCAGGTTTAAGGTACCTGGACTTCAACTCCCAGAATTCTCCAGCCAGCATAGCTGGCTGGAGAATTCTGGGAGTTGAAGTCCAAACAGCTTAAAGTTGCCACAGTTGAGAAATAAATACCTGGCTAGATTGATGGAGGATTTAAATGTGAGGGGAGGGAGGTGGGAGGAAAAAGGACAGGTTGGCTATGCAGGCACAGGTGACAGATTGCAGGTATATCATCAATTTGTTATTATACTATGCTAAAAAGGAGCAGTGAGGTGGCCTGGAGGTGATGCTCTCGTCTCACATTCAGGAGGCCGTGAGTTTGATCCTAGGTAGAGACAGATATTTTCTCTCTCTGGGCTCCCTGAAAATATATTTGCTGAACAAAACTCTGCATTGGCAACAGGGAAGGCATCCGGCCAGTAAACACTCATCTCCATTCAGATGCCCAGATTCCACCACCCCGCAAAGGATTAAAAGAGGATGATAACTATGCTAAAATCCCACTGTGTGTTTTGTGTCCTTTTGAGAGAACCTGAGGTAAAATAATACAAGAAATGGGAGGAAGTTCGGTTTGAGCTAGTTGTTAAAGCGCCAGGCTGGAAGCCAGGAGACGGTGAATTCTAGTTCTGCTTTGGACATGAAAGCCGGCTGGGTGACTTTGGGCTAATAACCAGAAGTGATTTCAAGTCCTGCCGTGGGCATGAAAGCCGTCTGGGTGATTTTTGGACCATTCCCTCTCGAGCCAACCCACCTCACAGGGTTGTTGTTGGGAAAATAAGAGGAGGAAAGAATATTGAGCATGTGAGTTATTCATAAAAATAATACAGGCAGGATATCTATATCTATATCTATCTATCTATCTATCTATCTATCTATCTATCTATCTATCTATCTATAAAATCAATAAAATATGACACCATCGTGCCTTTCTATTTTGACCACATACTGCAAAAGCTATTGTGTGTGGCTGTTTAAGTTTCTTACTGAAAGTCCACATGGATCTCCAAATTGTTAGACTTTGGGGTGGAGGGAGGGAGGAAGGAAGGAAGGGAAGGAAGGAAGAACAGAAGGGAGAGAGGAAGGAAAGAGAAAGGGAAGGGAAAGGGAAGGGAAGGGAAGGAAGGAAAGGAAGAAGAGAGAGGCAAGAAAGAAAGAAAAAGAGGAAGGAAGAAAGGAAGGTGTTGTGGCTCCGTTGCCTGAGCCTGCGTCATCAGCAGGGGAGGACTCTGAGAGTGAGGGAGAGGAGTTGGCAAGGCCTCCTTCTCCAGGACCTTCTTCTCTGGCAATGCCTCCGGAGGACACCGAAGGGCAGGAGATAGGCCCAGAGCCAAGCTCATCCCCGCAGCCACAGGAGGACATTGATGAGGGGAGTGAGTTTTGGCTGGATCCTCGCCAGCATCAGAGAGACAGGAGAGCCCAGCAGAGGAAACGGCGTGGTCGTGATTAGCTGGTGGACCACACCCCACAGGCTATAAAAGAGAGTGATTGCAGCCTGTATCTTTGTGACGGACAAAACAAAGATTCATGGATCCCGGTTTCGAATCTGCCCTGCGTCTCAGCTCTGGACATTTTGGTGGTGTTTGACTGAACTATTAATAAAGGCTTTGGCAAGCAGCTGCAGGGATTGCTGCCAAGCTTTTTATCAGCTTTCTTGGTTGCCTGCCAGTTCATTAGACTCTGACTGTCTGAGGGGGTGTATTCCTGGGAGCGGGGCCAGAACAAAAGGACAGAAGGGAGGGAGGAAGGAAAGAGGAAGGGAAGGAAGGAAAGAAGGAAGAAGAGAGAAAAAAAGAAAGAAAGAAAGAAAAAGAGGAAGGAAGGAAAGAAAGAGAGTGGGTAGGTACTGTAGGTAGGTATACAGAAGGAAGGTAGCTTGAGATAATCTGCATTTGGTCAATCTTATTTTTACATCAATTTTCCTTTTTTTTTTTAATCTCCTTCAGAAAAGTTTGCTTGTCTCCTGCTCGCGGGAAAACACCTCTAGCCAATTTCTGGCGCCCTATACTTCCTTCTGCAGGATTCATCAGAAAAGTGTACGTATTGTTTTGCCTCCTGGTTTGGAGAGACTATTAAAGGAAATAAAGGCAGGATAATTTTTTTATATATAATTTTTAGCAAAACCATGATTCACTCGATCATTGCGATGTTCGCTTCATGACCCCTGCAGTCATATGACTGACCCATTTCACAGCCGTTACGACATAGGACTGTAATGGTCAGGCTTCATTACGGTCATATGTCAAGGACTACCTGTATTTCCAGCAATAGAGGATACATGAACAGAATCTTGAAAGCATCTACCAAACTTTCCCTGGCTCAGAAAGGCCCATGAGGTTAAGGTAGGACTGTTCTGAGTCACTTTCTCACACTTCGTACTACTTTCCCAGGAGGGAGTGACTCTTTCCTTATCTCCCTAAAACCTCTCTCCTCATAAGTTTAAAATAAATTAACAGGATAACAAAATTGGAAGGGGCCTTGGAGGTCTTCTAGTCCAACCCCCTGTCTAGGCAGGAAACCCTTCACCCCTTCAGACAAATGGTTATCCAACATCTTCTTAAAAACTTCCTGTGTTGGAGCATTTACAACTTCTGGTGGCAAGTAGTTCCACGGATTAATTGTTCTCACCGTCAGGAAATTCCTCCTTAGTTCTAAGTTGCTTCTCTCCTTGATTCGTTTCCATCTCCTCCTTTTGCCTTCAGATGCTTTGGAGAATCGATCGACCCCGTTTATTTCTCGCTGCTCTTGTTCTCTCTTAATTTTAGATCACCTGCCTTGACATTTCGAGTGGAGGCGGGCTTGGCGTATCTACCAGCGCTGACGGCACTATGAAAATTTGGCAAGCCGCTAACGGGGAAGTTAGAGTAAGTCTTGCCTGCCTAAGCTAGTGTTTTTCAACCTCAGCCCCTTTTAAGAGGGCTGGACTTCCCAGAATTCCCCAGCCAGCTATGCGGTGTGACTCGTTTAACAACCGCCTTGCTGAGTAGCCCCATAACTTCCGGCCCCAATTAGCAAGCGTGGCATCTGTTGACAACGTGCTCCATCCGTGGTCTTTTCAGAGGAATTTGGAAGGTCACGTATACGATGTGAATTGCTGTCGATTTTTCCCATCGGGCATCGTGGTGCTGAGCGGAGGGATGGACGCCCGGCTGAAGATCTGGTCCGCGGAGGACGGTAGCTGCGTCGCAACTTTTCAAGGACACAAAGCAGGTACCTACCTAGAGAGAAGCGAGCGCTGGAGTTAGCCCAGAGCTGAATTGAATGAAGGCAGCTGCCTATATGGCTGAAGTTTGAAGGAGTGTTGTCAGTTCAGTTGTCCTGGGTGGGGGCAATCCGTTAGCCTTGCAAAAGACAGAACATAGAACGTCATCAGATGTTGGAAGGGACCCTGGAGGTCGTCTAGTCCAGCCCCCCCCCGGCCAAGCAGGAGACCCTACAACATTTCTGACAAATAACAGTCCAATCTCTTCTTGAAAGCCTCCAGTGATGGAAGCTCCCACAACATCTGAAGGCAACTTCTGTTCCATGGGTGGTGGTTGTTGTTGTTGTTGTTGTTGTTGTTGTTATTATTATTATTATTATTATTATTATTATTATTATTATTATTATTTATTGGATTTCTATACCGCCCTTCTCCCAAAGGACTCAGGGCGGTGAACAGATTAAGATACATGTAAATATATTTCATAAATATATTATTTCATTTCGTAAATAATAAATTAAGTCAACTTGGTGTATCTACTAAGACCTTGGCATAGAACCTTGTTGGTTCTCCCTGTCAGAAAATTCCTCCTTGTTTCCAGGTTGAATCTCTCCTTGGTCAGTTTCCATCCATGATTCCTTCTCTGGCCTTTGGGTGCCTTGAAAAATAGCTTGACCCCCTTCCTCCTCTCTGTGGCAGCCCCTCCCTCAAATATTGGAAGATGCTCTCCTGTCTCCCCTGGTCCTTCTCTTCCCTAGACTAGCCAGGCCCAGTTCCTGCAACCGTTCATCCTCTGTTTTAGCCTCCGGTCCCCTCATCATCCTGGTTGCTCTTCTCTGTACTTTTTCCAAAACCTCAACCTCTTTTGTATAGTGTGGTACTCACTTAACCGCCGCAGTGATTCACTTAATGACTGCTGCAAGGAAGGTCGTAAAACGGGGCAAGACTCACTTAAGAACTGTCTTGCTTGGCAGCAGAAATCTTGAGCCCAATGCCGTCTCATAATCCGAGGGCTACATGTAGAATTAGATCCGGCTCGTACTGGTTCCCGAGAGCTGGGATTCGTAAAATTTTGGCAAGCTGTTTTGCAACCAGAGCTGAGCGCTGGCACCAAGCGGGCATTTCGGTGTTTAGCAATTTGGCGCCGCCGCAGCGACCAAGCTGGCAGAGTCAGTTGCTAAATATTTCTCTTTTACGGTGCTGCAGGAATCCTGGACACGGCCATTGTGGAGAGGGGCAGGAACGTGGTCTCTAGCTCGCGGGACGGCACGGCGCGCCTTTGGGATTGCGGGCGATCGACTTGCCTGGGCGTTGTAGCCGACTGCGGCTCTCCGATCAATGGGATTGCTCTGAATGCAACGGACAACTCTTTAAACTTGGGGTCCCCTGAAGAACTTCCCAGTAAGTGATGACATTGCAACGGGCTGATTTTTCTTCTAAATTCAGGACCGAGCTCTTCGCTTCTCTTTGAATCGTGCCGAAAACCAGACCTTGGTTTCAGGCAGGACTGGAACTCCCAGGTGCCTGGCTTCTACCCTCATGCCTTAACCAGTATACCAGGGGTCTCCTAACTTGGCAACTTGAAGACTTACGGACTTCAACTAGAATTAGAGCTCCCGGGACTAGAACTCCCAGTTGCCTGGCTTTTAACCTGATGCCTTAACCACTAGACCAGGGGTCTCCAAACTTGGCAACTTGAAGACTTATGGACTTCAACTAGAATTAGAGCTCCCAGGACTAGAATTCCCAGGTGCCTGGTCTTTAACCTGATGCCTTAACCAGTATACCAGGGGTCTCCAAATCTGGCAACTTTTAGACGTGTGGACTTCAACTAGAAATAGAGCTCCCAGGACTAGAACTCCCAGGTGCCTGGTCTTTAATCTGATGCCTTAACCACTATACTAGGGGTCTCCAAATCTGGCAACTTTTAGACTTGCGGACTTCAACTAGAACTAGAGCTCCCAGAACTAGAACTCCCAGTTGCCTGGCTTTTAACCTGATGCCTTAACCACTAGACCAGGGGTCTCCAAATCTGGCAACTTTTAGACTTGTGGATTTCAACTAGAACTAGAGCTCCCAGGACTAGAACTCCCAGTTGCCTGGCTTTTAACCTGATGCCTTAACCACTAGGCCAGGGGTCTCCAAATCTGGCAACCTTTAGACTTGTGGGCTTCAACTAGAACTAGAAATCCCAGAACTAGAACTCCCAGGTGCCTGGCTTTTAACCTTCCAGAGGCCTAGAAATCAGGCATGCTGGCCGGCTGGCCGGCTGGCTGGCTGGTGAATTCTGGGAGTTGAAGTCCACAAGTCTTAAAGTTGCCAAGTTCTCCCTCCCCTGCGTGAGACCAAACCGTCTCTCTTTCCACTACAGGTGAGCGCGAAGTTGGCACGGAAGGAAAGCTGTTGCTGTTGGCACGGGAGGACAAAAAATTGCAAGGCGTGGGGTTACAAAGCAGGCAGCCGGTAAGATTCCTTCCCCGCTTGGGATAACCGGGCCGATTTTCTTAGTTGTCTGATTGGAAATGTATCTCAAACCAAAATAAGGGAAGGAGAGGTGGCATTTTGCTCCTAAGCAACTCAACTGAGCTTTGCCTCTGATCTCCATCAGCCTTTCTGAGATGAACTGATTTCCCTTTTGATTTATCTTCCATGAAAGAATTTTCATAGGAGAATATTTGCACCTCAGGGCTGAACTGAGGGCTCCTCGGTGTTCTCTGAGCTTGGCGGTTTTCTTGTAGACATTTCGTGAGCCAGCTAGGTAACATCATCAGTGCTAGAAGGGAGTGGAGTTTGTGGAGGGAAGGAGGAGGAGGAGGAGGAGGAAGAATAAGACTGGTGGTAGAGAAGGAGAAGGAGAGCTATGCGGTCCTCGGTGCTTTGAGCTTGGCTGTTTTTCTTGCAGACGTCTCATGACCATACTAGGTACCATCCTCAGTGCTAGAAGGGAGGTGGGTTTCTGGAGAGGAGGAGGAAGAAGAAGAAGGCAGGTGGTAGAGAAGAAGAAAGAGGAGAACTGTGGGCTCCTTGGTGCTCTCTGAGCTTGGTGTTTTTTCCTCGCAGGCGTTTCATCACCCAACTTGGTAACATCATCAGCGCTAGAAGGGAGTGGGGTTAGATCGGATTTCAAACCACGTTTTTCTCCGATTTCCTCCTTAGGTTTTTCTTTTTATCAGTTCGGCTGCTTTCAACTGTTGCACTTTCCTCTCTAACACGTATCTGCTGGGAGGGACGCAGGATGGGAGCATCTACCAGCTGGACGTCAGAAACACCAAGTGAGTCAGATCCCCAGCTGCCTTTGGAAAAAATCCAGCAGCCATTTCTTTATTTTTTCCCTCCCGCCTGGTTTTTTTTTTTTTAATTAAAATACAGACTGCAAAAAAGAAAAAAATAAGGAGTTACAAACACAAAACAAAATTGTACAGAACCTGCCCTACAACAAGCATTTATATAAATTATACTTCCCCGCCCCCAGCTGAATACCGATAAATATATTTCAAAAAGAATCGTAATGCCCTCTTTTCAAAGCTTAATTTGGCTGTTGGTTTTGTCCGTTTAACTTACGTTTTCATATCCTGGTAGTCCTCGACTTACGACCGCAACGGAGCCCAAAATTCCTGTGGCTAAGCGAGACATTTGTTCAGAGAGCTTTGCCCCATTTTACGACCTGTCTTGCGGCGGCTGTTAAGTGAAACACCGCAGTTGTTAATTTAGTCACACGATGGTTAAGCTAACCTGGCTTCTCCCATTGACTCTGCTCGTCAGAAGGGTCGCAAAAGGAGATCACGTGACCCCGGGACACTGCGGCCGTCATAAATATGAGTCAGGTTGCCAAGGGCCTGAATTTTGATCATGTGACACACACCCCTTCCCCCTGGGGATTCTGCAACGGCCGTAAGTGTGAAAACGGTCATAAGTCACTTTTTTCGGTGCCGTTATAAGTTCGAACGGTTATAAGTCAAGAACTACCTGATGTAGATCGGTGTCAGGCTTAGAGGGTTGTAGAAATGGATAAATTTGCTCCGGCCTTGTGCGCAGAGAAACTGAGGCGATGCTCGTGAAAGCAGCCCGTTCAAAAACCAGAATTCTGACTCACAGAGTCAAGGCAGTAAATTTGCACTAAATATTGGATTTTGCTAAATATTGGATTTTGCACTAAATATTGGATTGTCCCAAATGTGATTTTTTTTTTCAAAAAGGCAGCTGGAGTTTTTTCTTTTCTTTTGTTTTTCCTTTGAAAAACGTTTTGCTTTTTCATCCAAGAAGCTTCTTCAGTTCATCCAAGCTTCATGGATGAGAAGCGAAACGTTTTCGAAGGGGGAAAAAAAATCAAGAGAGTCCAGTCGCCTGGATGATGGAGCATCTCCATATAGACCTTTCAATATTGAATTCTTTCTCTCTTTATTCATTCTTTATTCATAAGCTATTTGTAATGTCTTAGTCCGATATTTGCCTTGAATATACTCTATCCATCTTCTCCACTCCAACATAATTTTTTCATTTGAATGGTCTTTTAACTATGCTGAAATTTTCACCATCTCTGCTAAATTTACTACTTTTAATATCCATTCTTCAATAGATGGTAGATCTTCCTTCTTCCAGTACTGTGCCATCAAAAGTCTTTGCTGCAGTTATTAAGTTCAAAATCAAATTGGTCTCTATAACCGTACAATCTTTTATAACACCTAACACAAACAGCTGTGGAGTAAATTTTATCCTTTTTTAAAGAATATTTTGAATAATCCACCATATATTTTATCCAAAATGCTTTAACTTTTTTACAAGTCCACCAAACGTGAAAATAAGTAGCATCAATACAATCACATCTCCAACATTTGGGTTGTAAATTCGGATACGTACAAGCTAATTTCTTGGCATCCAAGTGCCATCTATAAAACATTTCATACAAATTCTCTCTCAGATTTTGAGCTTATGAAGTACCTAAAGTTAGTTTAGTAAAAGGGGAGTTAAAAGTTCAAGAGGGGGATAAGAGACTATAGATTATTATTTTATATTAGCTTATGATTGTTAAATGTTATATTCTGTATTTTGGTCTGGGAAATGGGGTTGGGGAGGGGAAGGGGCGGAGGGAGGGGAAAGGGGAAATGTTTGTAAAAATTTTTCTTAAAAATTTTCAATAATATATATATATATATATATATATATATATATATATATATATATATATATATATATATATATATATATATATATATATATATATGTTTTTTGTGTTAAGTCATCCTGGATTGCCACAAATGGAGGAGATATCACAAATCTCCGATTTTTGCCTTTCAGCCCAATCTCATGGGCCATCCAGACAGTATAATATAGCCGACAAGCTATTTTCTATGTTTTTAATATTTTTGCTGATAATTCTATAAATAAATGAAGGAGGCTGTTATAGATCTATTTCAAGCTTATTTGCTCTCATCAGACAGTCATACCCTTACTGGGATTTGAACCTGGGCCGTCTGCCTGCAATAGATCTATAACAGCCTCCCTTCATTTATTTATAGAATTATCAGCAAAAATATTAAATATATCTATCTATCTATCTATCTATCTATCTATCTATCTATCTATCTATCTATCATCTATCTATCTATCTATCTATCTATCTATCTATCTATCTATCTATCTATCTATCTATCTATGTCTTTGGTTATTCGGGTCTTCTCCCACGTAGAATTGGAAGTATCTTGGCGACGTTTCGACGAAGTCTCATTCGTCATCTTCAGGCTGGTGTTCTCGGCTTCGTGCTCCCAGGAGCAATATAGGTCTTTGGTTATTCGGGTCTTCTCCCGCGTAGAATTGGAAGTATCTTGGCGACGTTTCGACGAAGTCTCATTCGTCATCTTCAGGCTGGTGTTCTCGGCTTCGTGCTCCCAGGAGCAATGAATATATTTCTCCATTTTCCAGAGCTCCCCTTCGAGTGATCCAGAGATCAGGCGCCCCGGTCCTTTCCCTGATGCCATACAAAGATGGATTTATTGCCAGCCAAGGTAATTGATTTCTTATTTCTGTGGTAAGAAAATCTATATGGCTGCCTGCTCTCTCACAGTAACCTCCAATACAGGGGTGGGTTGCTGGAGGGGGGGCGTGGCCAAGGGGGCGTGGCCTAGTCCGCTTCCTGTACCATGGAGTGGGCATTTTCGCCCTCCCCAGGCTCTGGAGGCTTTTCTGGCGCCTCCAGGAGGGTAAAAACAGCCTCTCCGGGCTCCGGAGGCCCTCCGGAGGCTGGAAATGGGCTCATTTCCAGATTTACGGTACTTCCGGTGGGCCCATTTTTCGCCCTCCCAGATCCTCTGCATGGGCCCTGCATTTACCTGGCATCCAAATTGGGCCGTGCGGAGACTCCTGAGAGGGGCAGGGTGGGGTCTCCCACCCCCCACCTGGTAACCACAATCTAACCAACCTCTCGATGGGTTCCGTATCTGTCTGGGGTCACCAGACTTTTTGGCAAAATCATATCTTCAGGGCGTTTGGAAAGAATGCTAAGGTGGAACCGGTCTTGTCTCTGCATGGTTCCACAGGAACTGAGCCACCCCATGGAAAGCCCTTCTTCTTGGTCTTTAAGGAGATGGACCTCCTTAAAAGGGGGGGGGCTCCTAACATCCCCCTGCCTTCCTGTTCTTGTTGGTCGAGTGGCTAGAAGTACAGTAGTGGCCAAAATTGTGGAAACCTTTCGGGAAAAGTGTATTTTTGAGGTTTGGTGGCTAATAACACTTTTTTTAAAAAAAAAATGATTTATATGCCGCCCTTCTCCGGAGACTCAGGGCGGCTTACAGTGCGTTAAGCAACAGCCTTCATACTTTTGTATATTTTATACAAAGTCAGCTTATTGCCCCCACAAACTGGGTCCTCAATTTACCCACCTTAGAAAGGATGAAAGGCTGAGTCGACCTTGAGCCTGGTGAGATTCGAACTTACAGTAATTGCAGACAGCTGGATGTTAAATGCTGCCTTAGTAGGAGGCATTAGCCTCCTACACCACTCAGGCTCCCTTTTTTTTTTTTGGAGTAGTACCATAAAATTATATAACCAATGGAAAGATAATTTAATCAAGAATGTAATGCCACAAAGGTGGTTCAATTATCTGTAGTCTACGAAAAGTTTATAGCCAAATAACCAAAAAAAAAGGAAGCACCCCTTGCTTAGGTTGATATCAGGTAGCTTTCCTTCATCTGATTGTAGTCAATGAGCATGAGTGTTTAGAGAGCCAATCAGGGGTCCTCTCGGTTTGGCAATGAGCCGATCAGATCATGGTAGGATTCAGGTATTGATAGCATGTATTGAAGCTGAGAGGAGGACAGTTGTCAGCGTGTTATGTGATCACTATCAAATTGGTTTGGTTTTTTTTTCTTTTTTTCTTTTTTAATTTGATTTATATGCCGCCCTTCTCCGGAGACTCAGCGCGGCTTACAATGTGTTAAGCAATAGCCTTCATACTTTTGTATATTTATACAAAGTCAGCTTATTGCCCCCAACAAACTGGGTCCTCAATTGACCCACCTTAGAAAGGATGGAAGGCTGAGTCGATCTTGAGCCTGGCGAGGATTGAACTCAGAGAAATTACAGAAATTACAGAGAAATTACAGAAATTACAGGCAGCTGGTGTTAATTGCTGCCTTTAGTAGGAGGCATTAGCCCTCTACGCTACACAGGCTCAGTTGTTTAGTAAGCTTGCAAAACATAATATATATAATAATAATAATATAATAATAATAATAATAATAATAATAATAATAATAATAATAATAATAATAATATAATAATAATGATGATGATAATAATAATAATAATAATAATAATAATAATTCTCTGTAATGAGAAAGATGAGACAGTCGACCACTTGATCAGTGATGCAGCAAAATTTCACAAACCGACTACCTACAACGCCATAACCGTGTTGCTAAGATCATTCACTGGAAATTGTGCCAGAAGTTTGGATTTGAGTACAGCAAAAACCACTGGGAACATCAGGTTGAGAAAGTTCTAGAGAATGAGAAACTCAAGATCTTGTGGGACTTTAGGATTCAGACGGAGAGGCCCTTGGTCCACAACACACCTGACATAACAGTAGTTGAAAAGAAAAAAAGTATGGTTCATTGACATTGCAATACCTGGTGATGCACGGATTGAAGATAAGCAGCAAGAAAAAAATCACAAAGTACCGGGACTTGCAAATCGAAGTTGAGCGACTATGGAAAAAGAAATCATGTGTTGTTCCGATTGTAATTGGAGCCCTTGGAGCAATAACCAAAGGGCTACCCCGCTATTTAAGAAATTCTAAATTTACCGGACTTGAACATTTTGACTCTACAAAAAACCACCTTACTCGGAACAGCTTACATCCTCTGACGATACCTTAACAGTTCCTAGGTCCTTGGTTAGGACTCGAGCTGCTGAGCTATTAACCAGCCTCAAAGGCTGTGAATCTCACTACAGATTAACCAATAATAATAATAATAATAATAATGCTGCACCATTACTTTAAAAAATTAAAGTAATGGTGCAAAGATTTGACCGGTCGCCCAGAAAGTGATGTAAAATCGTATTATTAAGTGAACAAGGCTACAGTTATAAAGAAATTAGAAGGAAAATCGGTGGAAACTTAACCAAAGGTGGCATTTCTTAAGTTTTTGAAGAGGTATAAGAAGACTCAGACACTACAAAACCACACTGGTAAAAGGCAGGAAAAGGTGCAACAACACCAAATGATGATAGAAGAATTAAGAGATTGTGGCTACGTGACAGAAGAAAATCATCTGGGTCAGAGGTGGGTTTCAGCAGGTTCTGAGCAGTTCTGGAGAACCGGTAGCGGAAATTTTGAGTAGTTCGGAGAACCGGTAGTAAAAATTCTGACTGGTGCCGCCCCCATTTATTCTTTGCCTCCCAAGTCCCAGCTGATTGGGAAGAAATGGGGATTTTGCAGTCACCTTCCCCTGGAGTGGGACGGAATGGAGATTTTACAGTATCCTTCATCTGCCACGCCCACCAAGCCATGCCACTCCCACAGAACCAGTAGTAAAAAAATTTGAAACCCACCACTCATCTGGGTGTATACAAGATGAAATGGCACAATGCAATGGGAAGTTGCAATTTCTGCGAGTTCAATCCTAGCCAGGCTCAAGGTCGACTCAGCCTTCCATCCTTTCTAAGGTGGGTAAATTGAGGATCCAGTTTGTAGGGGCAATAAGCTGACTTTGTATAAATATACAAAAGTATGAAGGCTGTTGCTTAATGCATTGTAAGCCGCCCAGAGTCTCCGGAGAAGGGCGGCATAGGAAGGGAGGGAGGGAGGGAGGAAAGGAAAGGAAAGGAAAGGAAAGGAAAGGAAAGGAAAGGAAAGGAAAGGAAAGGAAAGGAAAGGAAAGGAAAGGAAAGGAAAGGAAAGGAAAGGAAAGGAAAGGAAAGGAAAGGAAGAAGTATGAAGGCTGTTGCTTAACGCATTGTAAGCTGCCCTGAGTCTCCGGAGAAGGGCGGCATATAAATCAATTTTTTTTAAAAAAAAAAAAAGTTGAGCGCAAGATTTGTTTGGCACAGACTGATTTGGCTTAAAATCTAGAATTCCACAAAAAAAGCCACGGTTATCTCTCAAAGAAAAGTTGAAAAGCATTACATTCTTGATTAAATTATCTTCCCATTGATTATATAATTTTACGGTAGTACTCCAAAAAAAAGGAGGGAGGGCATTATTAGCCATCAAACCTCAAAAATACACTTTTCCCGAAAGGTTTCCACAATTTTGGCCGCTACTGTAGGAAAAGAGGCTCCTTTATTAAATGCCTATACCGCCAATCTCGCTATCCCAAGTCACTGCGAGAGACTTAACAAAATTAGAAATGTAGAGTATAAAAAAAATTAGCGTTTGCAAAAACCAAATGCAGAATTGAATTGCTTACCTGTTTGCAGGTGATGGGACTTGTTTTATTATGCAGCAGGATCTCGATCACATACTGGAGCTGACTGGACCTGACTGTGATCCTGTGTATAAGGTAGGTTTAAAACACAACATTCAGCATGATTTACTTTGAGCAAAGAAGGCAGGAATAAAAAAGGAATTGGGGTCCTAGCCCAAAAACCGAAAGAGAGAGGGAAGTGTTAGATATAGCAAAGGATATAAAATCAAGAGCCATATGATTTGTGATCGTGTAGGATCTCCTGTAGATGACCTACAAGGTCCCTTCCGACTCTGTTAATCTGTTTATAAAGATATACCGTATTTTCCGGCGTATAAGACGACTGGGCGTATAAGACGACCCTCCTCAGAGCCATTTAAGGCTCGTCAGAGCCTTATGGGCTGGTCTGCCTGGTTACAGGAGAATGAGACCCGGCGTATAAGACGACCCCTGACTTTTGAGAAGATTTTTGTGTGTTAAAAAGTAGTCTTATACGCAGGAAAATACAGTACTTCTTATTCTAATGCCTCCTACTAAAGGCAGCAATTAACATCCAGCTGCCTGTAATTCTGCGAGTTCAATCCTAGCCAGGCTCAAGGTCAACTGAGCCTTCCATCCTTTCTAAGGTGGGTAAATGGAGGACCCAGTTTGTGGGGGCAATAAGCTGACTTTGTATAAATATACAAAAGTATGAAGGCTGTTGCTTAACGCATTGTAAGCCGCCCTGAGTCTCTGGAGAAGGGCGGCATATAAATCAAATTTTTTAAAAAAATCATTTTTGTATATTTCTTATCCGCCACTCTGGCATTGCTTCTTAGGATTTCTCTGCGTGGCCCAGATGGGGAAAATAAAGTTATTTATTTATTAAATTTAGAAACCGCCCTTTCCTTCCTAGGATGCACAAATAAAACATTATAACATTAAAAATAACCACACACAGGTTGGTCCTCGACTTACAACCATCCGTTTAGTGACCGTTCGACGTGACAGCGGCAATGGAAAAAAAAAGAATTTGTAATTTTTTTTTCACACTTAACGACTGTCTCAGCAGCCCCGTGGTCACCTGATCGAAGTTCGAATGCTTGGCAACTCACATTTATGACGGTCGCCGTGTCTTGGGGTCACCTGATCCCCCCATTTTTTTAAAAAAATTTGATTTATATGCAACCTCCCGACCAGCATTCACTTAACAACGGTGTTACTAATTTAACAACTGCAGTGATTCACTCAGCAGCGGTGGCAAGTCAAGTCGTAACATGGGGGCGAAACTCAAACCTTAACGCATTATAAGCCGCCCTGAGTCTCCAGAGAAGGGCGGCATATAAATTAAATTAATTTTTTTTAAAAAAAAACATTCTCATTTAGCAACATAAATCTTGGGCTCAATTGTAGACCGCGTGACTCGCTAACTCCAGTGATTCACTTAACAACGGTGGCCAGAAAGATTTGAGCAATGGGGCGAAGCTCACTTAATAACTGTCTCGCTTCGTCGTGGACATTGTGGGCTGAAACTGTGGTCATAAGCCGAGGACTACCTGTACATCAAACGGAAGACAACCAGGGTGTCGCCAGGAACCATTTGAGCTGAGATGTATTTTTTTCTGATTTTTCCAGGTAGCTCCTTGGGGGAAGGAAATCTACACCTGTTCCCGAGATGGGATACTGAGGAGATATCAGCTTTCCGATCTCTGATCCGCCTGGAAAGTTCTCCCAATGTTCAGGGATTTCTCCCAATGACTGTTTGGAAAAGGGCCAATGGGGCACCTGGTCTGTAGTCCTCTATAGTCGTGTTTCTGAAGCTGGGCCGCTTTAAGAGGGGTGGACTTCAACTCCCAGAATTCCCCAGCCAGCATAGCTGGCTGGGGAATTCTGGGAGTTGAAGTCCACCCCTCTTAAAGCGGCCCAGCTTCAGAAACACGGCTCTACCTATACAGTCACTTGAACAGAGCTGATGACATGTATGACTTTAAGAAGACCTCACCTGACCTCGGGGCTGAACCGGGTATTCCTGGGAAAACAAGACGCAGGATGCCTGAATTTTTTTTGCTCCGAAGGTTTCTTGTTATTAAAGGCCACCTCGCATTTGGAAAAACACACGGGGATTTCAGCCGTCTTTGGATGATTCTTAAGCCAGGGCGAAGGAACTGACCCGAGGGAGGAGAGGCCAGGATAAAGGACCTCCTGGGAGGAATTCCCACAAGCCCCTCGGGACAATATCTCAACTGGGATCTGAAAAGGCAGAAACGGTGGAGCGTACTGGGTGTGGGTTTTAAAAAAGTCAAGATTGTGTGTGTGTGCGCCTATATGATAGATAGATAGATAGATAGATAGATAGATAGATAGATAGATAGATAGAGCGAGCGAGCTTGACGGATGGACAGATGGATAGATAGGTAGATAGAAAGATAGATAGATAGTGATTGACGGATGGATGGATAGATAGTGATTGACAGATAGATGGATGGATGGATAGATGGATGGATGGATGATATAGATAGAGATGACAGAGAGATAGAGATGATAGATGATAGAGAGAGAGAGAGATGATAGAGATGATAGATTGATAGATAGAGATGATAGATAGATGATAGAGATGATAGATGGTGGATGATAGATGATAGAGAGAGAGATAGATGATAGAGATGATAGATGGTGGATGATAGATACAGATGATAAATAGAGATGATAGATGATAGAGATGATAGATGATAGAGATGATAGATGATTGATAGATAGGGATGATAGATAGATAGATGATAGATGATAGAGATGATAGATAGATGATAGCTATGATAGATGATAGAGATGATAGATAGATAGATAGATAGATAGATAGATAGATAGATAGATAGATAGATAGATAGATAGATAGATAGATAGATGATAGATAGAGATGATAGATGATGGATGATAGATATAGATGATAAATAGAGATGATAGAGATAGATGATAGATAGAGATGACAGATGATAGAGATGATAGATTGATGATAGAGATGATAGATGATAGAGATGATAGATTGATGATAGAGATAATAGATGATAGAGATGATAGATAGATGATAGATATGATAGATGATAGATGAGAGAGATGATAGATATATGATAGATATGATAGATGATAGAGATGATAGATGATGGATGATAGATACAGATAGAGATGATATAGATGATAGATAGAGATGATAGATGATAGATATGATAGATAGATGATAGATATGATAGATAGATGATAGATAGATATGATAGATATAGATAGAGATGATGATAGATAGATGATAGATAGATAGATAGATAGATAGATAGATAGATAGATAGATAGATAGATAGGAATGGAGGGATAGATAGATGGATGGATGGGTGATAGATCGGCTTTGAAATGGAGATGAGCACCACCTAGAGTCGGGAACGACTAGAACCTATGTGCAAGGGGAACCTTTACCTTTATCTTTTATATATACATAGATACACTCACATATACACACACACACACACTATATATATATATATATATACACACACACACAAACGTGCGCGCACACACACATATGCAAGTCTTGGTGTATTCGGAGTATAATACTTGATGGGAGAAGTAATACTTGGTGTATTACTTCTCCCGTGTAAGATTGAGAGCACTTTGGCAACGTTTTGGCAGAATCTCATCTGCCATCATCAGGCTTGTGCAAGGGGTCTTTTGCAGCAACAAAACATGATGTATATATATGTGAGTGTGTGTGTGTGTGTGTACAGGTAATATCTCGGGTTTTTTCCCGTGTAATTGCAAACATATCTTTAGAAGGATTGCAGCGACGTTTCGATGAAATCACATTCATCATCTTCTGGCTGATGTGAATGTGATTTCATCGAAATGTCACTGCAATCCTTCTAAAGATATATTTGCAATTACATGGAAAGAAACCTGAGATATCACCTGTACACACATATATACCCGTGAAAACTTACACACACACACACACACACACACACACACAC
Source organism: Coluber constrictor foxii (assembly GCA_038048745.1). NCBI lineage: Eukaryota > Metazoa > Chordata > Lepidosauria > Squamata > Colubridae > Coluber > Coluber constrictor. The sequence continues at coordinate 3,754,736 of CM075962.1, read as the reverse complement.
ACACGTTTTCTGAGGTTTTCACGGGTGTTTGTATGTACGTCTTTGGTTATTTGGGTCTTCTCCCGCATAAAATTGGAAGTGTCTTGGTGACGTTTCGACAAAGTCTCATTCATCATCTTCAGGCTGGTGTTTTCGGCTTCGTGCTTCTAAGAGCAATGTGTGATCGCAGCTGTTTCTTGTTTTCATGGATTTTCATAGGAAGAGGTATGCAAGTTTTGGTATATTCGGGTCTTTTCCCGTGTAAGATCTTACAAAATACACCCAAACTTGCCTGAGCAGGGGGATGGACTAGAAGACCTCCAAGGTCCCTTCCAGCTCCATTCTGATTGATGGATGTTGTTGAGGACAACCTGTGGAGCTAAATGCACGGAAAGCTTTCCAGGAAAACATTTCCCGGACTGCAGCAGCCGCTGTTCTATTTGAACTGTGGATAAAGCACCCTCCTATAATTATGTTTTCCTAGTCTTATCTTTAGCCCCACATCAGCCACTTTGGAGTCTATGCAGGAAGCAAACGGGTGAAGGGTAAACAAAGAGAGCGGCCGCCGAAGAGCCTTTTGCAGCCACGCGTCGTGTCGTCTAAAGAGGTCATAAAAAGAGGTGGGGTTTTTTTTGCAAAGAGCCCGTCATGTCTCGGCTTAAAAGTCAACATTACAAGCCATAAAAGCTGCAATTACACCAGTACAAAGCTGCATCGGCCTCCCTAACCCCCCCACCCTCCCCGAACACATCTGCAAACACTCTTATTTAACTTTGAGGGGGTTGTTTTCAGGACTGAACACCCCCAACCCTGAAAAATAGATGGAAAAATACGGGTATTAGCCATGCCTCCCCCTTCCCAGATCTGCGAGAGGCCGCACGGGCTTGTGCACTAATCCACACCTTGTTAAAGAGTTAAGCGCACTGTGCAAATCAGGAGACACTCAAGATTAGGGAGGGAGGGTGTGAAAGGGGAAAATGTCGATTCCCTCCCTCCCCCCCACCATGAGTTGTGTAGTTCACTGCACACCTGATAAGTCCACCTTGATATGCTATTCCTGGTATGTGATGTTTTATATACATACAGAGTGTTCGGGTGTGTGTGCAAGTGTGTGTTGCTTTTGCAACGAGCAGAGCAAAAACACACAGAGAAGGAGAGTAACGTGCAGCTCGGGTGAAAAATAGTTTATATACAAAGTGATAAACAGTCTCGGTTTAGTTAAATCAGTCCAGGGTCATAACCAGTAATATCAGTCCAGCAATACTATCTTCTCTTACTAAAGTAAACAGACCTCAGTAAGCGTTTGGTATACAGTACCAGATAACGTGGAGTCCAATAACAGCCCAGAACAACGCCTCCACGGATTATCTAACAATCAAAGTAGTACATAGCACAACAGAGAAAACAGCGAGAATCAGCAGGAAGAAGGAACGCTTCTCTGTGCTGCTATTTAAACACTATAGCCTAATTACATGGTTCAGCAAACCCTGATTACATGGCTCGGTTGTTCTTAAAGGAACAGATATATTGCCTGACCAACAAGTTAGGATCAAGCTACAAGCTACAACCTAACACAGAGAAAACAGCACTCTTGCAATCTTGGACTTTTAGGCTGGCTGTCAAACCTCAGCCATCCTACTAATGACCAATAGGCAGGTTGTATTACACGAATGGCTATTTTATAGGTGAAATTATGCCTGAAATATTTCTGCACCTCTATTTGGTTCACACCGTCAGCAAAGTTTCTTCTTTGTTTTAGGTTGCTTCTCTCTTTGTTCCGTTTCCATCCATCGCTTCTTGTTTTGCCTTCTGGTGCTTTGGAAAATACATTGCCTATCCCCCGTGATGGGGAACCTATGGCACGGGTGCCACACGGAGCCATTATCTGTGGGCACCCGAGCGTTGCCCTACCTCAATCCAGCACGCATGTATGTGCCGGCCAACTGATTTTTGGGCCTTCTGGACCCACCGGAAGTCAGGAAACAGGCTGTTTCCAGGCCTCCGGGAGAGTGGGGAAGGCTGTTTTCGCCCTCCCCAGGCTCCTAGAAAGTCTTTGGAGCCTGGGGAGGGCAAAAAAATGGGCCTACCGGGCCCACTGTGCCATCACATGCCAAAAGCAGGGGGGAGCGGGGAGGATCACCCACACATGCGTGGGGGGATGGGGCGCATTGAATTATGGGTGTGGGCACGCACGTGTGCAATCCCCCCATTACCTCCTCTTTTGGCATATGATGGCAAAAAGATTAGCCATCACTGGCCTTTACCGTCACATGCCAAAAGCAGGGGGAGCGCGGGGGGGGTCTCTCACGTGCCCACACCCATAAATCAATGCCCCCCCATGCATGCATATGCGACACCCTCCCCACCCACGTTCCCCCCACTTTTGCCACACGATGGCACGGTGGGCCAGGAAGGCCCATTTTTTTGCCCTCCCCAGGCTCCAGAGGCCTTTTTAGAGCCTGGGGAGGGTGAAAACAGCCTCTCGGCAGCTTTAAGGCTTGTGGACTTCAACTCCCTGCTGGCTGGAGAATTCTGGGATTTGAAGTCCTCAAGTCTTAAAGCTGCCACAGTTTGAAGATCTCTGATCTATAGTATGTAGATAATAAAGTTGAAAAAAGGTGAATTAACATTTTTACAGAACTATAGATACGTTGAGGCTGGGTGTGACAAGGAATGGCGGGAAGGGGCGGGGCCAGGAGTTGGCCATGCCCACCCAGTCACATGACCATCAAGCCACACCCACAAAATAAGCCACACCCACAGAACTGATAGTAAAAAAAAAATTAAGAACCGTTGCAGCATCCTTACAGTCCCGTGATGAAAATTGACGCTCTGGGCAACTGATTCAAATTAATGACGGTTGCAATATTCCGGGGGAGTGGGGGGCACGCCATCCGGGGAAGCCTAACAACCGGGGGACTGACTTAACCACTGCAGTGATTCACTTAACAACTATAGCAAGAAAGATCGTAAAATGGGGCAAAACCCCCTTAGCACACGTCTTGCTTAGTACCAGACATTTTGGGCTCCGTTGTGGTTGTAAGTCAACCTGTAACGTGGTTGTTAAATTAATCTGGCTCCCCCACTGACTTTGCTCGTCAGAAGGTCGCAAAAGATGATCCCCGGGAGACTGCGACCATCGTAAATATGAGTCAGTTGCCAAGCATCTCCATTTTGATCCCGTGACCAGGGAGATCCTGCAGCGGTCATAAGTGTGAAAAAAAAGGTCCTAAGTCACTTCGTTCGTTGGGTTTTAGGACTAAAAGAACTGTTGCATGCCAAAGACTCCCTGTATATTATAATAATCAAGGATAAAGCCTGCTTAGAGATAAAGAGAAACCAACAAACACGGGTCGATGAAAACAAAGAGGCTTTATTAAAAGAAAAGAATAAAAATTTTGCAAAATAGGGGGGTATCCCAGCAGACCTCAACAAGGAGTTATGAGCCAGGAAGCCACACCTGAAATTTCAAAAGCATTACATTTTATAGTTCCCTATCCCGACACCCCTCCTACATCGCATCGAGTGACCGATCATGGCTAATCCAAAGCGCCTTTTAAAAAGATATCACCTCTTTCTCTATTTTTTTTTTAAATTAGATTTATATGCCGCCCTTCTCCAGAAACTCAGGGCGGCTTACAATGCGTTAAGCAACAGCCTTCATACTTTTGTGTATTTATACAAAGTCAGCTTATTGCCCCCACAAACTGGGTCCTCAATTTACCCACCTTAGAAAGGATGGAAGGCTGAGTCAACCTTGAGCCTGGGGAGATTCGAACTTACAGTAATTGCAGGCAGCTGAATGTTTTCTTTCTTTCTTTCTTTCTTTCTTTCTTTCTTTCTTTCTTTCTTTCTTTCTTTCTTTCTTCCTTCCTTCCTTCCTTCCTTCCTTCCTTCCTTCCTTCCTTCCTTCCTTCCTTCCTTCCTTTCTATGCCGCCCTTCTCTGGAGACTCAGGGGGGCTTACAATGCGCCAAGCAATAGCCTTCCTACTTTTGTATATTTATACAAAGTCAGCTTATTGCCCCCCCAAACTGGGTCCTCCATTTACCTATCTTAGAAAGGATGGAAGGCTGAGTCAACCCTGAGCCTGGGGAGATTCGAACTTACAGTAATTGCAGACAGCTAAATGTTCTTTCTTTCTTCCTTCCTTTCTTCCTTTCTTCCTTCCTTCCTTCCTTCCTTCTTATGCCACCCTTCTCCAGGGACTCAGGGCGGCTTACAATGCATTAAGCAACAGCCTTCATACTTTTGTATATTTATACAAAGTCAGCTTATTGCCCCCACAAACTGGGTCCTCTATTGACCTACCTTAGAAAGGATGGAAGGCTGAGTCAACCTTGAGCCTCGAACTTGCAATAATTGCAGACAGCTAGATGTTAATAACAGGCTATTTAGCCTACTGAGCTATTTGAGGCTCTTTTAATTACATGTTTATCAACACCTCCCCATAACTATGCCCATAAAATAATTTGCAAGCATGGCTCTTTCTTATCTGTACTGCTGCCCTAGCATTAAGGAATGTCCGCTTTTTCAAGGCCTCTTTCTAATGGTCCTAAAACAGAAGATTTATTCTAACACAACATTGTTATATATCGGTCAGCATGTCTTAAAGCAGAATAATGTCTAACAAATTTACCAGAGCAGAAGGGACCCTGCTGGTCATCCAGTCCAACCCTCTGCCTAAGCAAAATTGAATCTACCTATATGCATTTCTAACCTTAATAGACCTACATACTATTTTATTTTTGAATTTTCTCATCTTCTGCATGTCCAACCGTGTTATTCTGTCTGAGGATCGCCAAGTGGTCTCCCATCCAATGCAAAGTAGCCACTGGCCAAACCCTGGCAAAACTTTAACCTAAAACTGTCTACTGTTGACCTCACCCCATTCCTAAGAGGTCTGTAAGGGGCGTGCATAAGAGCACCAGCGTGCCGACCGTCCCTGTCCTAATATTCCCTTTAATTGGATTCATTTTATGTATTAAATTCATGCTTATACTTATATCAAGGGGTGAAATCCAGCAGGTTCTGACAGGTTCTGGAGAACCGGTAGCGGAAATTTTGAACAGTTCGGAGAACTGGAAAATACCACCACTGGCTGGCCCCCGAGTGGGGTGTGAATGGAGATTTTGCAATATCCTTCCCCCAGGCGTGGGGAAGGAATGGGGATTTTGCACTATCCTTCCCCCGGAGTGGGGTGGGAATGGAGATTTTGCAATATCCTTCCCCCAGGCGTGGGGAAGGAATGGGGATTTTGCAGTATCCTTCCCCTGGAGTGGGGTGTGAATGGAGATTTTGCAATATCCTTCCCCCAGGCGTGGGGAAGGAATGGGGATTTTGCGGTATCATTCCCCTGGAGTGGGGCGGGAATGGAGATTTTGCAATATCCTTCCCCCAGGAGTGGGGAAGGAATGGGAATTTTGCAGTATCCTTCCCCTGGAGTGGGGTGTGAATGGGGATTTTGCAGTATCCTTCCCCTGGAGTGGGGAAGGAATGGGGATTTTGCAGTGTCCTTCCCCTGGAGTGGGGTGTGAATGGAGATTTTGCAATATCCTTCCCCCAGGAGTGGGGAAGGAATGGGGATTTTGCAGTGTCCTTCCCCCGGAGTGGGGTGGGACTGGAGATTTTGCAGTATCCTTTTCCTGCCACTCCCACCACCACCAAGCCACACCACGCCCACAGAACCGGTAATAAAAAAAATTTGGATTTCACCACTGACTTATATATATTATCTAATATGTACTCGACCAATAAAATAAATAAAAAAAACAATATCCCAAAGAAATTGGATTTTGGGAGGGAGTTGGTGGCGGGGGGGGGGGGGCGAGCAACTTTCCCCAATCTTTTGCAGCAGCTTTTGCAAGCCAGGATATTTGTCCCCTGCCCCAAAAAGATTGCAAATACAACCCCCCCACTCCCAAAAAGCAACGCCCCTCCTTATCCAAAAAAAAGGGACCTGGGGGAGGGGGTCGATTGCCCCTGAAAAACAACTCCCCCCACTCCCCCCCAACCCGAAACGAGGCTCCCACTGCAGCTCTGGGCTTCCCCAGCATAGCAACGAGAAGCACGAGACAGCCGAAGCGTTTGCCCGGGGATCGCGAGACTACAACTCCCGTCATGCCCCGGGCGGGCGGCGGCGGCGGTAGCCATAGCAACGGGAGAAGCCCGGGCAAAGCAAGGCCGCGATGGGGCAGGATTACTACGCGGTGCTGGAGCTGAACCGCAACGCCAAGGATGCGGACATCAAGAAGGCGTGAGAGCCGAGAAGGCTTTGGAGTGGGGGATGGAGGCGTGGGGCTGCAATGCCCATCCTCCTTGGCCGTGCAACATGGGCTTGGTGGTCGTGCAACATGGGCTCGGTGGACTTTTTGCAACCTTTTGCAAATCCCCCCCTCCCCCTTTAAGAGAATGGCTGCGTTTGGAGGCTGCATTCACATGGGGATTTTGCAATGGGCAAGGAACCCCAAATCTGTCTTCTATGGGCAACTGGTGGACTTCAACTCCCAGAGTTCCCTGTTTTAAAGCATGGCTGGCTGGGGGATTCTGGGAGTTGAAGTCCACCAGTCTTAAAAACTGCCACATTTGGAGACTCCCTGCTCTTAGTGCAATGCTTCTCCATCTTGGCAATTTGAAAAGATGTAGACTTCAACTCCCAGAATTCCCTGTCTTAAAGCATGGTTGGCTGGGGGATTCTGGGAGTTGAAGTCCACCAGTCTTAAAATTTGCCAAGATGGAGAAGCACTACTTTAGGGGGATGACACAAGGCTTGGCACCATGAAGCACCCCCCGAACTTGCAAAAATGCAAAAAAAAAAGCATGAACGAATAAAGGTGACCAACAAACTTGGTCAGGCCAGTTGTGTGAATCCAGGTTTGGGCGTTTGGGATTCCTGGAATAAAATTTCCAGCTTCTGTCTCTGTGATTGGCAGATATCGGAAGCTGGCCCTGAAGTATCACCCGTTAAAGAACCAAGAACCATGGGCTCCTGGGAAATTCAAGCAGCTGGCCGAAGCCTATGATGTCCTGAGCGACCGTAAGTAAAGGAAAGGAGACCACACAGAGATGCAGCACGGGAGATCCGCTTCTCTGCAAAATCCAGACGTCTTCCTCTAAATCTTATTCCATTATACATCTGTGGGCTAAGCTATCCCTTATTTACTATTCCTTAGGCATCTTCTCTTCCTGTTCCTAGTAGAAGAGGAAGACCGCCACAAAAATAAAACAATTTGTGTACATGTGAAAAATGAAGGTTGACAACCTTTCTCTACAAGGCCTACAGCTAGTCCTCGACATACGACCATAGCAAATCCCAACATTTCTATTTCTAAGCTGAGCAGTTCTTAAGTGAATGTTGCCCCCACTTTACGACCAGTCGTTAAGTGAATCGCTGCAGTGGTTAAGTTAGTCCTGCGGTCGTTAAGCGAATCTGGCTTCCCCATTGACTTTGCTTGTCAGAAGGTCGCGAAACGGGATCACGTGACCCTGGGACACTGCAACCGTCATAAGTCCATGCCAGTGGCCTCTGAATTTTGATCACATGACGATGGAGACGCCACAGCTGTTGTGTGAAAAATGGTTCTAATTTACTTTTTCCAGAGCCGTTGTTACTTTAAACAGTCACTAAATGAACTCGTAAGTCGAGGACTACCTATATGCTATGCCCACCTACTATTTTTCCTTCCTCCTTTATCATCATCATCATCATCTTTTAATGACTTCATATCTCTTGCAGGGTCAAATCTGGGCAACTGAATGGAGATAGTTTACTGGCCGGATGCCTTTCCTCTTGCCAATGCAGAGTTTTATTCAGCAGATATAATCTCATTTCTCTCAAGAGAGAGAAATATCTGCCTTTACCTAGGATCGAACTCACAGCCTCCTGATTGTGAGGCAAGAGCTCCATCTCTAGGCCACCGCACAGCTCTTTTCCTTCCTCCTTTACGCCCGGTTAAAATGTCCCCTCTTCATCCCTTTAGCGGTGAAGAAAGCCGTGTACGATAAATTTGCAGAGGAGGGTCTGAAGGGAGGAATCCCCCTGGAGTTTGGCATCGACACCCCTTGGACGGAGGGCTACGTCTTCCATGGAAATCCTGAGAAAGTCTACCGGCAATTCTTCGGAGGAGACAACCCCTTCGCGGGTAGGTTCCTTGTTGGATGATTTGCAATTCGGCATATAGATCTGACAGAAGTCCGGAAGTTTCTCTCTCAACGCAGGCTAACAAGTCCGTCTGTCCGGAAGATGAATAGTTGTCTGTCCCATCTAGTCATCTCCGCCCCCTGCCTTTTATCCCCAGAGCTAGGGTGGGGCTTCACTAGCAGCGGTAGCTCTTCCATCCTGAGGACCAGCCCATAGATTTCCACTACTCTCCTCTCCTCTGCCTTCTGTGTATCCACACGTCAGGCACTGGACCCAGCTGTTCCTCCTCTTCCTCATCAGCTACCTCCAGACCTGGGGGCTGTTGACTCTCCATCTGAGGGATGACGGACAGTCCAGGCTCCGCCTCTGTCTCTCTCTGTCTGACAGCTCCATTCCCTCTTCCCCCTCAGAGCTCTCATGCTGACTCCGATACCCATGCCCCCTCCTCCTCCTCCTCTGATATGGCCGCTGGAGGGGCCGACGGCCGACAGGCCACAACAGGAACATTGTGGAGGGATTATATGGGGCTGTGTTTCATTGTGGGGATCGACGTGTGTTTTTCTCCCGATTTCAAAGTTCGGATGACCACACCTCATGATTTCAGGCAGTCCTCGACATACAAAAGCTCATTTAGTGACGGTTCGAAGTTAACAGCGGTACTGAAAAAAAATAGTTTTTCACAGTTATGACCTTTGCAGCATCCCCATAATTGTGGGATCGTAATTCAGACACTTCGCAGTTGGTTCATATTTACGACGGTTGCACTGTCTCAGGGTCACGTCATGCAAATTTGGGCCCTTGGAAATGAGCTCGTATGTACGACGATCGGAGTATCCCGGCGTCACATGTTCACCGTTTGCGACCTTCCCAGCTGGCTTCCCACAAGCAAAGTCAATTGGGGGTATTGTTTCCCTTAACGACCGGATGATTCACTTAACAACCACAGTGTTTCATTTAACAACCATGGCGAAAAGGTTATGAAATACGGCAAGACTCACTTAACGACCTCCTTGAGAGCGAGAAAAATTCTACTCCCAACTAGAACTACCTGTATTTAGTCTGGGCTAGTGCGGTGTTTTTCAAAGCTTGGTAACTTTTAAGATGGGTGGACTTCAACTCCCAGGATTCCTCAGCCATCCTGGGGAATTCTGGGAGTTGAAGTCCACCCATCCGAAAATTGACAAATTCGGGGGGAAAAAGAACCAGTAGGCCGGTGGAACGTAACCGGTGTCCACCTCTCCTCTCAATGCTTTAGAATTCTACACCGGCGAAGGGGCAGAGGTCAACATGGCTTTCGGGGGTCTCCGGGGCCGTGGGGTGAAGAAGCAGGACCCCCCCATTGAGAGGGACCTCTACCTGTCCCTTGAAGACCTGTTTTTCGGGTGCACCAAGAAAATCAAGATCTCACGGAGGGTAAGGAAGAGAAATGGGGCTCGGGCGCTATTTTGGAAGGGGGCGGAGTTATCACGTAAAATGGGCGGGGCTTTCTCATCCGCCATCTTGATGTTTTTGACCCCGGTTATCCTTTGCCCACCTTGACCCCTCCTCCGTTGCGCTGCTAGCACAACTATCACAACACCAAGTAGTCTAGAACTAACAACCGTCATTGAGCCCAGAATTACGGTCGTAAATTGGGCTGGCCGTTAATCTGGTCACCACGTCAGTATGGGTAGTCCTCGACTTACAACAGCTCATCGAGTAACCGTTCAAAGTTACAACCGCACCGGAAAAAGTTGTGACAGTTTTTTCATGCCGTTACAAATCCTTTGCAAGTCTCCCTTTGGTCGCGTAATCAAAATTTGGACCATTGGTTCCTATTTATGACAGTCGCCGTGACACCCCCCACCCCCACCCCCTTATGCAACCTTCTGACAAGCAAAGTCAGTGGGGGTAGCAGGATTCACTTAACGACCACATTACAACTGGTAACCATCTAACAACTGCAGTGATTCGTTTGAACAAACGGCGGCAAACTCACTCAGCCACTCAGAAATGTTGGGCTCCGTTGTGGTCATAAGTCGAGGACTGCCTGTATCATCATCCTGCCTTACGTGGCCCTGTCGCTAAATAATAATAATAATAATTATTATTATTTATTATAAATTATTATTATTATTATATTTTTAAATTTTAAATTGTAGTTTGTCTTGTGCTTTTAATTAGGCTGTGCAACGCCCCGAGTATAGAAATAAAATAATAATAATAATAATAATAATAATAATAATAATAATAATAATATTTTATTTCTATACTTGGGGCGTTGCACAGCCTAATTAAAAGCACAAGACAAACTACAATTTAAAAATGAAAAATATTAAATAATTTGGCTCAATATAAAACCCCAAATTTAAAAATCCCAGATTAAAACCAATTTAAAAATCTTCACATCGATAGCCCAACACCTTGAATCGCACCCGGAAGACCACTGGGAGCCAGTGCAGCTCACGCAGAAGGGGGGGGGGTCATGTGGGCACAACGGGTTACCTGTATGGAAACCTCCCCCATCTTTCTCCCCCCCCCCCCCCCGGACCCTCAGGTGATGAATGAAGACGGCCACGCCTCCACCATTAAAGACAAGATCCTAACAATCGACGTTCAGCCCGGTTGGAAGCCCGGAACTAAGATCACGTTCAAAGAGGAAGGAGACCAGGTGAGGTTAGGCCAGGACAGGTGATGTAGTTCTTCCCTTGGAACCTTCCCTGGTTAATTCTGGCCCAGAATCTGTTTTATCAGATGCCAGCTTCAACTTTTTTTTTTTTAATTTGATTTATATGCCGCCCTTCTCCGGAGACTCAGGGCGGCTTACAATGCGTTAAGCAACAGCCTTCATACTTTTGTATATTTTTACAAAGTCAGCTTATTGCCCCCACAAACTGGGTCCTCAATTGACCTACCTTAGAAAGGATGGAAGGCTGAGTCAACCTTGAGCCTGGGGAGATTCGAATTTACAGTAATTGCAGTTAAATTGGAGTTAAATTACAATGCTTTTAGTCTGCTGAGCTATCCAGGCTCCTAACAGAACAACAGACCTGGAGAGGGACCTTGGAGATCTTCTAGTCTAACCCCTTGCTCAGGCAGGAAACCCTCTACCATTCATCACAAATGGCTGTCCAGTTTCTTCTTAAAAGCCTCCAGTGATGGAGCTCCCGCAACTTCTGGTGGCAGGCTGTCCCGCTGGTTAATTGACCTCCCTGTCAGGAAATTCCTCCTTAATTCCAGGTTCCTTCTCTCCTTGATTAGTTTCCACCCGTTGCTTCTTCTCCTGCCTTCTTCAGGGGCTTTGGAGAATAGGTGGAGCCCCCCCCCTTCTCTGTGAGAGCCCCTCAAATATTGAAAGATCATGTCTCCCCCAGTCCTTCTGTCCCTGGATGAGTTTGTGGGGTTCTCGCTTGGGAAGGGACCCTCAATAATAATAATAATAATAATAATTTTATTTCTATACCGCCCCTCTCCCAAAGGACTCGGGGCGGTGCACAGCCTAATTAAAAGCACAAGACAAACAACAATTTAAAAATTAAAAATATTAATTAATTTGGCTCAATATAAAACCCCAAATTTAAAAATCCCAGATTAAAAACAAATTTAAAAATCTTCACATCGATAGCCCAGCCTGGCGGAACCCAACCTCCACCCGATGCAGAAGGCAAGTTAAATCCTCCCTGTCACACATTTGTGCAGCCTTGGCTATTCTTTCCGTGAAGCCCTAATAGACTAACAGGGTTGGAAGGGACCTCAGAGGTCATCCAATCCAACCCCCTGACCATGACGGGGGAATCCTATACTGTACCATCCTGGACAGTTTTTCAAAAACCTCCAGTGTTGGGGCAGCCGCAACTTTTGATTAATGAACAGAATAACAAGAGTGGGAAGGGACCTTGGAGGTCATCTAGCAGGAGACCCTACACCATTTCAGACAAATTTGATTGTCCTTGAAAACCTCCACCCACAACTTCTGGAGGCAAGTCGTTCCACTGGTTAATTGTTCTCACTGTCAGGAAGTTTCTCCTGAGAGTTCTAGGTTGGCTGAAGTTGAGGGAACTTCTCCGTCTCCACAATATGAACCCTGGATTGTCTACCACGCGTTGAATTTATCTAGTTCCTGGTGCCTAAGAGGTTCCTATCTATTTACTACCAAAGCTCAAAATAAAACTGAATAACAGAATTAACAGATTTGGACGGGACCTTGGAGGTCATCTAGCTCAGCCCAACCAGGAGACTCTACACCAGTGATGGCCAACCCTTTTATTATTTATTTATTTATTTATTTATTTATTTATTTATTTATTTATTTATAATTTTTATCTTATCTTATCTTATCTTATACTATACTATACTATACTATACTATATTATATTTATTATATTTATTATATTATATATTATATTATATTATATTATATTATATTATATTATATTATATTATATTATATTATATTATATTATATTATATTATATTATATTATATTATATATTATATTAATTATATTATATTATATTTATTATATTATATTATATTATATTATATTATATTATATTATATTATATTATATTATATTATATTATATTATATTATATTATATTAATATTTATATTTCTATACCGCCTTTCTCCCGCAGGACTCAAGGCGGTGTCCAGTCAAGAAAAAAATAAAAGATACATAAACCTCATAAAACTGATAATTAAAATTATAGCGTAGTTTAGCCCAAATTCAATTTTTGCTATCGGTTGCCAAAAGTGGGGGGAGCGTGGGGGAGGTCACCCAGCATGTGTGCCCACATCCATCATTTTATGCCCCCTCATGCTCCCGGTGCTTTTGGCAAACAATGGCACAGTAGGCCCATTTTTTTTGCTCTCCCCAGGCTCCAGAGCCTTTCTAGGAGCCTGGGGAGGGCAAAAACGGCCTTCCACATCCCCTCAGAGGCCCTCCGGAGGCCGGAAACAGTGTGCTTCCTGACTTCTGGTGGGCCCAGACGGCCTGAAAAATCAACTGGCTGGCACACACATGCGTGCTGGAGCTGAGCTTGCGTGCCCACCGATATGGCTCCACATGCCACCTGTGGCACCCGTGCCGTAGGTTCGCCTTCACGGCCCTACACCCTTTCTGACCGATGGCAGTCCAGTCTCTTCTTGAAAGCCTCCAGGGATGAAGCTCCCACAACGTCCGAAGGCCACTTCTCTTCTATAAAATGAGGAGGATTGCCAGAGGCCTTTGAGGTCATCTAGTCTATCCCTCTTTTCAAGTCTCAGACCCATTTGGGCAGGCCATTTCTGCCCAATTTCTTCTCAAAAAACCTCCAGGGATCCTGCTGTCCACCTCACTTGTTAACAGCGACCCCGGGAGGGTGGCAACCTGGAGGATCTACTCACCTGGACACCTGTGCTGCCCTGGGATCATCCGAAGGGGTGATGGAAGCGTGAGGAATCTCCTTTTCAACCCGCCCCAAACTGACTGACACCCCCTTCTGGTTTTTCATTTCAGGGCCCCAACATTATCCCAGCAGATATTATCTTCATTGTGAAGGAGAAACTCCACCCCAGGTTTAAAAGGGAAGATGATAATCTGATCTACGTGGCCAGCATCCCTCTGGGAAAGGTAACGCCAAACATAGGCATTAGGGACACGGAAGGTTGCTGTCATTGATACTCACACACAGGTGTACAATGATACACAGGCGGAGTGTACTGCCTCTCGTGTATAACCACAACCTGTTTTACTTTTGGGTTACTCGATGATGTGCCGTCCACCTGGTAATGAGTCTTAGCAGCTTCATAGGTAGACCTTTCTCCATGGGGGAATCGGTCACCAATGTGGTCTTTCAGCTCTTCATCACCGCTGAAACAGAGTTCCTCCTTTTCTTCTTCTTCTTCTTCTTCTCCTCCTCCTCCTCCTCCTCCTCCTCTTCCTTCTCCTTTTTTTTTTAAATTTGATTTATATGCCACCCTTCTCCGGAGACTCAGGGTGGCTTACAGTGCGTTAAGCAATAGCCTTCATACTTTTGTATATTTATATTTTATACAAAGTCAGCTTATTGCCCCCAACAAACTGGGTCCTCAATCTTTTCCTCCTTCCCCTTCCAATTCCCCCTTCTCCTTTTCCTCTTTCCTCTTCTCCTTCTCCTCCTTCTCCTCCTCCTTCTCCTTCACCACCTCCTCCTCCTCTTCCTCCTTCCCCTTCCAATTCCCCCTTCTCCTTTTCCTCTTCCCCCTTCTCCTTCTCCTCCTTCACCTCCTTCACCTCCTCCTTCTCCTTCACCTCCTCCTCCTCCTCTTACTCCTTCCCCTTCCAATTCCCCCTTCTCCTTCTCCTCCTTCACCTCCTCCTTCTCCTTCTCCTTCACCTCCTCCTCCTCCTCTTCCTCCTTCCCCTTCTAATTCCCCCTTCTCCTTTTCCTCTTCCCCCTTCTCCTTCTCCTCCTTCACCTCCTCCTTCTCCTTCACCTCCTCCTCCTCCTTTCTCCTTTTCCTCCTCCCCCTTCCAATTCCCCCTTCTCCTTTTCCTCTTCCTCCATCTTTTCCTCTTCCTCATCTATCGTTTCCTCTTCTTCTTCACCTCCTCTTCTTCTTCTCTTCTTCCCACTCTTTCTCCTCCTCCTCCTCTTCTCTGCAATCCCCGTCCCTTTCTAGTATTAGTAACATGTCCTTCTCGGATAGCAAATCTCATCCACCGGTTCCTATCCTTTGCTCCCCCAGGCCCTGATTGGCTGCACGGTGGACGTGAGGACGCTTGACGAACGGCTGCTGAACATCCCCATCAATGACATTGTCCAGTAAGTGGCTGTCTTGGAGGAAGGGGAGGAGCTGACAGGTAACACCTCCCCGGCTGCATTCAGACAACCAATTTATGCCAGTCGGTTGGGCAGCAAAGCCCAATGCCTGATGTGCAGATGGCAGAGGAGAGGAGGGCAGTGGAAATCTATGGGCCGGTCCTCAGGATGGAAGAGCCACCGCTGCTAGCGAAGCCCCACCCTAGCTCTGGGGGTAAAAGGAAGGGGGCAGAGATGAATAGGTGTGGCAGAAGTATTTATCTCCCTGCCGGACGGAGATGGGGTGAGAGAGAAAGTTTTTGCCGGAGCTGCTGGTGCTCCTAATAAAGGAATCTTTGAGTTAACTCAAAGTTTGAGTTACCCAAACTAAGCTCAATTTAACAATCTCTCATTCAGCGACCATTGGATGTTGCAACGGCACTCCCCAAAAAGTGGCTTATGACCCTTTTTTACACTTATCGACCAGTGGTGAAATCCAAATTTTTTACTACCAGTTCTGTGAGCGTGGCTTGGTGGGCACGGCAGAGGAAGGATACTGCAAAATCCCCAATCCCTCCCCACTCCTGGGGGAAGGATACTGCAAAATCCCCATTCCCACCCCACTCTGGGGCCAGTCAGAGGTGGTATTTGCCGGCTCTCCGAACTGCTCAAAATTTCCGCTACCGGTTCTCCAGAACCTGCTGGATTTCACCCGTTTATGACCTTCGTAGGATCCCCATGGTCACGTTTGGTAATTGACTCACATTTATGACCGTTTGCAACCTTCCGACAAGCCAGTGTCGGGTTTTCTCGCAAGCCAAGTGTTCAGTACCGTTGTAACTTCAAGCGGTCACTAAGCAGATGGTTATAGGTTGAGGACGCCCTGTACGTCTCAGGCTCTGAACTGCCTCTCCTCCTTCCTTTCCCAGCCCAAAGTACTTCAAAGTGGTTCCCGGCGAGGGGATGCCCCTTCCCCAAGACCCCACCTGCAAGGGAGACCTCTTCATATACTTCGACATCGTCTTCCCGGCCAGGCTGACCCCATCCAAGAAGGGCCTGGTGAGGGAGGCCCTCCTCATGTGAATAACTTCTTCCCCCACCTCCTTTTTGGAAATAAATGAAAACATTTTCCGTTGAGTTCAGATGCAAAATTTGGGTCTGGCTATTCTAGAGAAAACAAAGACTAGGGGGGACATGACATCCGAATTCCATTATTTGAGGGGATGCTACCCCAAAGAAGAGGGGTCCACTTATTCTCCAAAGCCGCTGAAGGCAGGAGAAGAAGCAACGGATGGAAACTCATCGAGGAGAGACGCAACCTAGAACTACGGAGAAACTTCCTAAGAATGAGGACTATTAACCAGGGGAACAGCTTGCCACAAGAAGTCATGGGTGGTCCATCACTGGTGGTTTTTAAGAAGAGACCGGATGGCCACTTGTCTGGAATGGGCTAGAGTCCCCTCCAAGGTCGCTTCCGGCTCTATCCCACTTCAAAAGAGGGCATAGAAGAGACCCTCCGTTTCCTGCAATGCTAGCAAGACCGTCTTAATTTTATAGACCCTCTAACTTGAGGGGGCCGTGAAACTCCAGGACCCCCAAGAACGTACTCCTTGTTACATTAATGTTAATTTTATTTATATACCGCCCTTCTCCCGAAGGACTCGGGGCGGTGTGCAGCCAATTTAAAATACAAAATATACAGACATCATTATTAAAATTATTAAAATCATTAGACAGTTTTGGCCAGAATTTAAAACCCCAAAAGTTAAAACTCCAATTTAAAATCATTTAAATAGACAGCCCTGCCTGTCGGAACAGTAGGGTCTTGAGGGCGCAGCGAAGGAGCCTAGATAGCTCAGCAGACTAAAAGCCTGTTATTAACATTCAGCTGCCTGCAATTACTGTAAGTTCGAATCTCCCCAGGCTCAAGGTTGACTCAGCCTTCCATCCTTTCTAAGGTAGATCAATGGAGGGCCCAGTTTATGGGGGCAATAAGGTGACTTTGTATAAATATACAAAAGTAGGAAGGCTATTGCTTAACGCACTGTAAGTCGCCCTGAGTCTCCGGAGAAGGGCGGCATATAAATGAAATTAAAAAGAAAAACCCAGAGGTCAGTGATCTTACATATTTCTGGGGGCAGTTTGTTCCACAGGAGCGCCCACAGAGAAGGCTCTCCCCCTTGTGAATGTGTTTGTACTTCTCTCCCCCCCCCAAAAAAACCCCAACCTAACTTCACATTAAAGGACAAATTTTCCTTTTAATCCAGATTTTCCTTTTAATCCAGCTCACTTCCCAGTGACTTCATGCCATTTTTATGATACAGGTAGGAAGGCAGCCTACCACTCGCTTCTCCTAGGTCAGTGATGGCTAACCTTTTGGCCATCATGTGCCAAGAGCGGGAGGAGGACAGGCGGGGTTGTGTGTGCACGTGCCCACACCCATATTTCTATGCGTCTTGCCCCCATGCATGTGTGTGTGACACCCTCCCCTCTCCCGCTCCTGGCACGCAATGGCCCGGTGAGCCTGATAGGCCCGTGTCTCTCTCTCTCTCTCTCTCTCTCTCTCTCTCTCTCTCTCTCTCTCTCTCTCTCTCTCTCCAGGCTCCAGAGCCTTTCTAGGAGTCTGGGGAGGGCAAAAATGGCCTTCCCCAACCCCGCCCCTCCCGGAGGCCCTCTGGAGGCGAGAAATGGCCCGTTTGCCAACTTCTGGTCCCACCTAGAAAGGTTCTGGAGCCTGGGGAGAGAGAAAAACAGGCTTTCCTGCCCTCCGGAGGCAGGAAACAGACTGTTTCCCTACTTCTGGCGGGCCCAGAAGGCCCGAAAATCAGCTGGCCGGTGTGCACATGTGCGCCAGAGTTGAACGTGCCCACCGAAATGGCGGCACGCGAGCCATAACTTCGCCATCACGGTGCTAGGCGTTCCAACTACAGACTTTAATTTGTTGAGCGGCTGCTCGAAGTTAACAAACAGCGCTGAGAAAGCGACTTTTGACCGGTTTTCACACTTATGACCGTTGCAGCATCCCCATGGTCATGTGATCGAAATCCAGGGTCATGTGATCGAAATCCAGTCGCTTGGCAACTGGCATGTACTTATGACGGTTGTAACATTCCGGGGTCCTCTGTTATCCCCGTTTTGTGACTTCCTCACAAGTCAAGGAGGAAAGCCAGATTTACTTAACAACCGTGTTTACGAATGTAACCACTGCAACGATTCACTTAACAACCCTGGCAAGAAAAGTTATAAAACGGAGCAAAAAAATCACTTAACAAAGGTCTCGCTTAACGACAGAAATCCTGGGTTCAATTGTGGTCGTAAGTAGCAGCAGCCGAGTCGGCCGCCATCTTGCAAACTCATCCAAGGCCGTGAAACTATCTTAGTCCACAGATGCCACATGAGGGGGTCACAAGGAATTAATTTGTGCCGCACCAACACCGAAAGACACACACACACACAAAACCCAGATTGACTTCAGCTCTAAGACAAAAAACAAAAGCAGAGTTCTTTGCTTGAGCTTTATTTAAAAAAAAAAGATTTGACATTCATAGCGCATTTTTTTAAAAAAAAAAAAATCAACGCAACATCACAAAAAATAATTTCACAGCAGGCTCACCCACGGAAAAAAGTGCCATTTTTTTTCTTCCCCCCCCCCTCCAAATTTGCAGTGGAACAAAAAGTGCAGTTAAGCCAGATCATCCTTTAATCAGCTCCGTCGAAGACAATAGTTTAAAAGTGGGAAAATCCGGATTCGAGCTTCTTGGCAAATTCTCGGGGGGTCTGAATTCAGCTTTGCAATGCGAGTTGAGGGGTTTAAAAGCCAAGCAGGAAGGTCTCGAATACATTTTAGGCTGCGGCCCCCTTCCCCAAATGTCAGCAAATTTGGAGACGGTTGCCATTTTTAAAAGACATCTGGGAGACCTAGCAAGCTTTGGAAAAATGGATTCTTTCCCAATTCCGAAAAGGGAACTGAGTCAATTTAATTAAAAGGGCCAAGCTAAGCCTTTCGGATCGGCTTGAAGTCGAGTGTGCAAGTGGAACAAAATTCATCCCGTTTGTGTTTAAGGGGTGTGCAAGCTGGATAGGACAGAAGTAAGACAGACTTCAGGTAACATGGGGGGGGCATCTTTGATTCTGCAGCGTGTTTAAAAAGCATCCTCTTCCAAACGTTAGCAGGCGTTAAAATTAATGATTGGTCCAGCAAAGATAAATTACTTTAAAAAGACAGCAGGAAATATTTGCAGATCCTGAAACAGCAGCTACAGCCAGACGGAGACGTGAAAGCGTAAAACATTTTAAAACGGAGAAATCCACAAGAGTTTTAGAAATTGCGCAGGACAGGAGAACGGAGCAAATGGATGGATAGGATTGGAGCAAACGTATAAACTCTGCCTCGCCGGTCGGCTCAGGATGGGGTCCCCCACGATGCCCGGGCTGCCATCAGGGCCCGTTTCAGCTGTTCGTAAGTTACAAACATCACCACGTTCCAGGATCCCAGCCGAAGGAAGGAGGGTGTAAAGCTACGAGGGAGAAAAAAGAAAGAAAGAAAATATTTGCTTAGGGAAATCAGTAGGGTGATTTAAAGCAGTTTTAAGATGGGTGGACTTCAACTCCCAGAATCCCTCAGCCAGCCAGATTCTCTCCCATTTCAACCATTTTCTGGGAAACAATATTCAAAACAGCATAGAGGGGCTCCCGCCAAATTCACCAAATTAATTGCCCCACCCCACCCCTTGTTCAATTATATTGAATAACTGCCCTCTTTTACTGATCATTCAAGGTTACAATGGCACTGAAAAAGATCATTTTTCACACTTAGAAGCTGTTGTAGCATCTCCCGTTGGCCACAGGACCAAAATTTGGACAGTTGGCAACTGGCATGTACTTAACGACAGTTGCAGTGTCCTGGGGTCATGTGAATCACCTTTGGGGACCTGACAGGCAAAGGCAATGGGGAAGCCAAGACAATGGGGAAAGCAGATTCACCTCACAATCGTGTTACTAACAACAACTGCAGTTACTCACTTAACAGCAGTGACAAAAAAAGGTCGTAAAATATGGGCAAACTCACTTAACAAATACCTCACTTAGCAATAAAATTTTGGGCTCTGTTTATTTTTTGTAAGCCACCCAGTCACCCAGTCTCATAAAGAATTTTTATGAGGAAGCCCTGTGAAGCGGTATATGTCTTAAGTGCTATTGTTATTGCTATTGCTATACAGAGGATAGATAGATAGATAGACAGACAGACAGACAGAGATAGATGATAGATAGATGATATAGATGATAGATAAATGATAGATAGATAGAAGATAGATATAGATGATAGATAGATAGATAGATGATAGATAGATATAGATAGATGATGATAGATAGATAGATAGATGATAGATATAGATAGATATACATAAATGATAGATAGATAGATGATAGATGGATGGATGGATAGATAGATGATAGATAGATAGATGATAGATAGATAGATGATAGATAGATAGATATAGATAGATGATAGATAGATGATAGATAGATGATAGATATACATAGATGATAGATGATAGATAGATGATAGACAGACAGACAGACAGACAGATAGATGATAGATAGATGATATAGATGATAAATGATAGATAGATGATAGATACAGATAGATGATAGATAGATATAGATAGATGATAGATGATAGATAGATGATGGATGGATGGATAGATAGATGATAGATAGATATAGATAGATAGATGATAGATGGATGGATGGATGGATAGATAGATGATAGATGGATGGATGGATAGATAGATGATAGATAGATAGATGATAGATAGATATAGATAGATGATAGATAGATGATAGATATACATAGATGATAGATGATAGATAGATGATAGACAGACAGACAGACAAAGATAGATGATAGATGATATAGATGATAAATGATAGATGATAGATAGATGATATAGATGATAGATAAATGATAGATAGATGATAGATATAGATAGATAGATAGATAGATAGATAGATAGATAGATAGATAGATAGATAGGTATAGATAGACGATAGATGATAGATAGATGATGGATGGATGGATAGATAGATGATAGATAGATAGATGATAGATGGATGGATGGATGGATGGATGGATAGATAGATGATAGATAGATAGATAGATAGATAGGTAGGTAGATAGGCAGGCAGGCAGGCAAACAGACGGATGGATGGATGGATAATTAGATATAAATGAGAGACGATAGAAGAAAGAGATGGATGGATGGATGGATGGATGGATGATAAATAAGATGATGGATGGATGGATGGTAGGTAGGTAGATGATCAGAGGTGGGTTTAAGCAGGTCCTGGCCAGTTCTGGAGAATCAGTAGTGGAAATTTTGAGTAGTTCGGAGAATCAGTAATAAAAATTCTGACTGGCCCCATCTATTCTCTGCCTCCCAAGTCCCAGCTGATCGGGAGGAAGTGGGGATTTTGCAGTAACTTTCCCCTGGAGTGGGGACAGAATGGAGATTTTACAGTATCCTTCCCTTGCCATGCCCACCAAGCCACACCCACAGAACCAGTAGTAAATTTTTTTGAAACCCCCCACTGTAGATGATAGATAGATAGATAGATAGTTGATGGATAGAGACATGAGAGAGAGAAGGAGGGAGGGAGGGAGATGTATGATAGAAATACATGATAGAACGAGAGAAAGATGATAGACATATATATGAGAGAAAGAGAGAGATGATAGGAGATGAATGGATGGACGGATGGATGATAGATGATAGAAAGTGGATGGATGGATAGTTAGATAGACAGAAAGACAGATAAATAGATGATGGATGGATAGGTAGATGATAGAGAGAGATGTATGATAGAAATACATGAAAGAAAGATAGACAGATGATAAGAGAGACAGACCGATATATATGAGAGAAAGAGAGAGAGAAAGATGATAGCTGATGGATGGATGGATGGATGGATGGAAAATGATAGAAAGTTGATGGATGGATGGATGGATAAATAGACAGACAGACAGATAAATAGATGATGGTTGGATAGATAGAGATAATGGATGGATAGGTAGATAATAGAGAGAGAGATGTATGATAGAGATAGAGAGATAGATGATAAGAGAGACAGACCGATATATATGAGAAAAAGAGAGAAAGAAAGATGATAGCTGATGGATGGATGAATGGATGGATGATAGATGATAGAAAGTTGATGGATGGATGGAGAAATAGACGGACAGATAGACAAATAGATGATGGTTGGATAGATAGAGATGATGGATGGATAGGTAGATAATAGAGAGAGAGAGATGTATGATAGAGATAGATGATAAGAGAGACAGACCGATATATATGAGAGAAAGAAAGAAAGATGATAGCTGATGGATGGATGAATGGATGGATGATAGATGATAGAAAGTTGATGGATGGATGGAGAAATAGACAGACAGACAAATAGATGATGGTTGGATAGATAGAGATGATGGATGGATAGGTAGATAATAGAGAGAGATGTATGATAGAGATAGAGAGATAGATGATAAGAGAGACAGACCGATATATATGAGAGAAAGAGAGAGAGAAAGATGATAGCTGATGGGTGGCTGGATGATAGATGATAGAAAGATGATGGATAGATAGAAATGATAGATAGATACATAGACAGACAGACAGATTGTGATCGTAAATCAAGAACTACCTTCTTGACTTCTTGACAAGAACTAGTCTAGCTACTCCGCCGAGAAGATGGCTGACTCACCCCTTGTAAAAAGCCAAAGGTCCTTCATCCCGGAGCATCCTGAGAGCGCAACTCCCAGCGTTCCTGTACTGGCCGGGAGGAGAGTTCATGTATCTGGTTTTCACCACGTCAACCGGAGAGGCGATGACGGTGGTGCAGAAGCCGGCTCCGAAGGCGGAGAGAAAGTGGCAGGGGATATCGTCTGCAGGAAGGGACACCCAAGAGGGTCAAAGGAGGGGTCTCCTAAACCTTGGCGGACTTCAACGCTCCGAATTCCCCAGCCCGTCTTATCTTTCTCACCTGTCATGAGACGGGATTTGAGGAGGGTGTCCTTGATGATGTCGTAGGTCACCAGTTCGGCGCAATTCACGATGGCGTTTCGGGATACGTTGGGAAGTGTCCCTAATTGTTTTGGGGGGTGGGGAAAGAGAGAGTGTGAAAAAAAAGGGAAGTCGGCATCCTTTTGGAGATTCAACAGGCCGTGTTTGGTCAATGACCGGAGGGCTGAATGTCTGTGGAGATACTCAGTCATCCAGGCCAAAGATGTTTTTTCTGGACTTTTTCTGATTTTCTTTTGAAGACTTTTGGCTTCTCCTCCAAGAAGCTTCTTCAACTCTGACTGGATACATCCTTTTAGAGCAGTGTTTCTCAACCTTGGAAGCTTGAAGATGAGTGGACTTCAACTCCCAGAATCCCCCAGCCAGCGCTGCTGGCTGGGGGATTTTGGGAGTTGAAGTCCACTCATCTTCAAGCTTCCAAGGTTGAGAAACACTGATTTAGAGGACCGTGGAGGCCACTTGGAGATTTCTCAGGGTCACCTGAGTGGTGCAAATGAATGTGAAGCCTTCTTGGAGAAACCCCAACTTCCAAGACGACTTCACACCCATTTGCACCCCCTCAGGGGACCCCGAAGATACAGACAAGCCTCCAAGTGGCCTCAACGCTCCTCTCAAAGGATGCAAATGACCAGTTGTCTGAAAGGAGGAGAACTCCTTCCCTTCTTCGCCTTCATCTTGTCAGAGCGGAAGAAGCTTCTTGGGTGAGCAGCAAAATGTCTTCAAAAGAAAAAAATAACAAGAAACTCCAGTTGCCTCTTGAAAAAAAACCCCCCATTTTTCAGAGAACCGTGACCTGGATAACGGAGAATCTCTACAGACTTTGAGCTATACAATTGGGGATGGAGACCCTTGGAATGGTGTGGGAGGAGGAATGGATCTCCAGAGGGAAAAATTGCCCCTTACCCACCTTTCCATAGGCCCCGGACTCCTTCTTCCTTGGCGATGGTCTTGTAAGCGTGCAAAGTGCCTTGGTAACGCCGGCCAGCATCGGTCCGGATCTGGGCCTGAAATCGGACTTTGACTACATCTGTGGGCTGGGCCACCATGACTGCCATCGCCCCCGTGGTGCAACCAGCAAGGAGCCGGCTGCCCACACCGGCATCTGCCAAAATTAGGAAGAGAGAGAGAGACGGCAGGTCACCAGCAGCCCGTCGGCACCGTTAAAAGCTCTTTCCAGAAATGAACCCATTGTCGTGGCAAGGAAGACTGACAACGGAATTAATACCCTGGCTAAATTTTACTACAGGAAGTCCTCAACTTACGACAGTTCACTTACTGGTCATTTGAGGTGACAGTGGCACTGGGAAAAAAAGGGACTTGTGACCGTCACAGCATTCCCACAGTCACATGATCAAAATTCAGACACTTGGCAACTGACTCGTATTTTTTTAAAAAAATTGATTTATATGCCGCCCTTCTTCGGAGACTCAGAGTGGCTTACAATGCGTTAAGCAACAGCCTTCATACTTTTGTATATTTATACAAAGTCAGCTTTTTGCCCCCACAAACTGGGTCCTCAATTTACCCACATTAGAAAGGATGGAAGGCTGAGTCAACCTTGAGCCTGGGGAGATTGAATTTACAGTAATTGCAGACAGCTGAATGTTAATCACAATGCTTTAGTCTGCTGAGCCACCAGGCCCTGTATTTATGATTGTTGCAGCATCCTGGGGTCACACAATTCCCTTTCGCAATCTTCCGACAAGCATAGTCAAGAGGGAAGCCCGATTCACTTAACATTCAGTGATTCACTTAACAACGGTGGCAAAGGGGTCGTAAAACGGGACTAAACTCACTTCACCACTGTCTTTGCTTATCAACTTAATTTTTGAGTTCAATTGTAGTTGTAAGTCAAGAACGACTTGCATTCCCCAAACTCGACTGGGGAGGGAAATCTGCCCCACCGATCCCTGCCCAGCAAGCTTCTTGGCACCTCGCCTTGTACCCCGATGCCAACTTACGTTCTGAGCCTTTGGTGTAGAAATGTTTCACCGAGTCGTAGAGCCCGATCCGGACCGAAGCGAAGCTCATCTGGCGCTGAAGACCGGCCACCAACCCATTGTAGAGACTTTGGGGGCCCTCGTTCTTCACCATCGTGGCCATGGTGCCAAAGACACCCCTGTACTGTGCCGTTTTGGGGGTGACATGGGTCTTCTTCTCTCCTTGGATCTGAATAGGAAGAAATGGGGGAAGGGTAGAACAAACAAACAAACAATTTAGGCAATTAGTTCTCCAATCTCTCCTTGAAAACCTGCATTTTTATTTTTTTAATTTGATTTATATGCCGCCCTTCTCCGGAGACTCAGGGCGGCTTATAATGCGCCAAGCAATAGCCTTCATACTTTTGTATATATTTTATACAAAGTCAGTTTATTGCCCCCACAAACTGGGTCCTCAATTGACCCACCTTAGAAAGGATGGAAGGCTGAGTCGACCTTGAGCCTGGCTAGGATTGAACTCGCAGAATTGCAGGCAGCTGGATGTTAATTGCTGCCTTTAGTAGGAGGCATTAGCCCCCTACGCTACTCATTGATGGAGCACCCATAATGCCTGAAGGACGAAGGGCACCAAAAACAGGAATGACGATCCACAGCTGCCAGGATTGAGCAATGTTGATTTTTTTTTTAATTTATATTTTTATACCGCCCTTCTCCCGAAGGACTCAGGGCTGGGGGACTTCTGGTTAGAGTCTTTGTGGCTCTTTGAGTGGTTAAGGTTGCCGACTCCTGGACTACACTGAGAGCGTTCATCACAAGTGGACAATACAGAATTCTGTTCTGTTCGCTGTTCTGTTCTGTTCTGTTCTCCTTCCTTCCTTTTTCTCTCCTCCGCCTCCAGTCCACTCCATTCTTTGGAGAGCCAAACAGCGCAAGACATCATCAGATAACTCACCTGCAGCCGGACTTTTGCCGTGTCCAGGGGGAAAGTGATCAGGTCGGCGATGCAGGCCGCCGTCCCGGCTCCCAAAAACTTCACCGTTGCCGTTGGGGGGATATCAGAGGGCTTGAATCCAACCATGGTGACAGGCTCGGGAGGGTTTTAGGCAGAGAGGACGGAGCGAAGGGATCGAAAACAACCAGCAAAAGCAGATGTGGAGCGTGGGAAAGACCGAAAGACCGGAGGAAGGAGCTCGGTCTATACAGAGGAGAAAAAGAAGAAAATTCATTGTTTGAAGTGTGATCAACGCAGGTGAACCCTAAAATTCACTACTGTATCTTCTGGGGAGTTCATGGATTGGGGTACAGTTCTCGACTTACAACAGCTCATTTAGTGGCCATTAGGCACTGAAAAAAGCTTACTTAGGACCGTTTTACACACTTATGATGGTCTATACAGAGGAGAAAAAGAAGAAAATTCATTGTTTGAAGTGTGATCAACGCAGGCAAACTCTAATATTCACTACTGTAACTTCTGGGGAGTTCATGGATTGGGGTCTAGTTCTCGACTTAAAACAGCTCATTTAGTGACCATTAGGCACTGAAAAAAGCTTACTTAGGACCGTTTTACACACTTTGTAGGATCCCCCCCATGGTCACGTGATCAAAGGCTTGGCAACTGACTCATATTTATGACGGTCGCAGTGTCCTGGATCCCCTTTTGAGGCCTTCTGACAAGCGAGAAGCCAGATTCATTTAACAACCGGGTTACTAACTTATCAACCGCAGTGATTCGCTTAACAACAATGGCAAGAACGGCCATCAAATGGGACAAAGCGCTGGCTGGGGGATTATGGGAGTTGAAGTCCACCCATCTCCAAGCTTCCAAGGTGGAGAAACACTGCTTTACATGGACATATATATATATATTCCATATGTAACACCCAGTTTGCCAGAAGAATCTTGGAAGTTTTTAAACATAGGAATCCAAAGATGAGAAATCTAAAAAAAAAAAAAAAAAAGGCTTTATAAGGCCGAAGTGGCTGGTGAAAGCCGCCTCCGGTTAACATCTGTTACGGATTTCTTTTTTTCGTTTAATGACCCCGTAATTCTCTGTGGGGTGGAGAGTCTGGACAACTGAATGGAGCTGAGTGTTTTACTGGCCGGATGCCCTTCCTGTCGCCAATGCGGAGTTTTGTTCTGCAGAGATATTCTCAGTGCGCCCAAAGAAAGAAATATTTGCCTCTACCGAGGATCGAACTCACAGCCTCCTGATGGTGAGACGAAAGCTCCACCTGTAGGCCATCGCACCACTCAACCTTTGTTACAGATGATGTGCAAAAACCCAACGCTTGGGGTTTATTTCTTCCCTCCCCAAATGAGTCAGCAAACACCCGAGTCTCGCTTTTGAGGAAGTGACTAAAGCAAAACTTTTTTACAAATTGAGTAATTTGCAAACTCTGGGTGTTGCCATCAGGGCTTAAAATAAATCCCATTTATTTCTGATTTTCTCAGAAAGGAGGGTAGAGGCGAGTTGACCGAGAGGGCAAAACTGACTGTTTTAATTAAAGAGAAGAATCAAATCAGTTTTGTTTCAACCTGGAAACCGCTTCTGAGCTTCATGCTGGAAACAGGGAAAAAATATAACTTTGATTCTAGTTCTGAAGATTAGATTAACTTTGTCTCATTTCGCATTAATCATGAAATCTCCAGAACCGTAAAGCCTACAAACTTGAAATTTGTCACGTATGTTCCTCTTGGCTTCTGGGTGCTCACTAAGAAAGGATTTTTCAAAATGACCATCAGAGCATTAGTATTTCCTATATTATTATGAACACGCTCTGATGCTAAGGAGTTCTATTCCTCCTCCTCACCTGAAAAGAAATTTGATCCAAATGCAAAACACAAGCAGAGGAGAGGAGTTTCACTTTCAGTTTTACTTTCACAGCAGCAAGCAGCTTTACTACAGAACAGATGAGCTAAGCTATGCCCAGTCTCCTTCCTGTCTCCTTTTTGCTCACACAGCAAATACTGTTTGATTTTCCAAACACCCCTCAACTCTCTCACACACTGACAGGATGCTAACCAGATGAATACCGATGGATGCTGCGGGCTGGGACCTTCTACTCCACTTCCCACTCTGTTCCAACTGCCAGTTGCATTATATTCACACGCTCGGATGCTACGGAGTTACACATTCCACATTAAGTTTCAGGCTGCAACTGTCCATTTATCAAGGTCGAGCGCATAGTTTCGTAGCGAAACACGGGCATCCAACTAGTTTATTCTATATCCTTGTAAAAATCCCAAACTTCCAAACAATCCTTTTCAAACTCTCGACACCTTTTAAAAAGCTTAGTTTCTTACAAAATTTAGCAGGACACCAAATATTATTATTTTTTCCCCATGCCTGTGTGACATCGTAGCACAGATCTACCTAAATGCAGGTAGCCCTTGACTTACGACCATTTGTTTAGTGTCCATTTGAAATTAAGATGGCCCTGAAAACAGCGACTTACAACCTGATTTTCACACTTATAACCGTTGCAGCCATGGTCCCATGATCAAAATTTGGTTGCTTGGGAACTGGCCTGTATTTATGACGGGTGCAGTGTCCCAGGGAATCAACATTCATAATCTCCCAGGATGCATCTGACAAGCAAAGTCAATAGAGTAGCGTTTCTCAACCTTGGAAGCTTGAAGATGGGTGGACTTCAACTCCCAGAATCCCCCAGCCAGCAGCGCTGGCTGGGGGATTCTGGAAGTTGAAGTCCATCCCTCTTCAAGCTGCTGGCTGGGGGATTCTGGGAGTTGAAGTCCACCCATCTTCAAGCTACCAAGGTTGAGAAACACTGCAATAGAGGAAGCCAGATTCGTTTAACAACTGCATGACTCACTTAACAAC
The DNA here is from genome assembly GCA_038048745.1 of Coluber constrictor foxii. Taxonomy (NCBI): domain Eukaryota; kingdom Metazoa; phylum Chordata; class Lepidosauria; order Squamata; family Colubridae; genus Coluber; species Coluber constrictor. The sequence continues at coordinate 3,726,017 of CM075962.1, read as the reverse complement.
TCTGGCTAAAAAAAAAAAGAAGCTCATTAAAACGGGATAAAACTCACCAACTGCCTTGCTTTAAAAAAATAAATCCCATTTTTTCAATCTGACAAGCTAGGCTTGAGGATGTAAACTTTGGCTGAGGGTTGACATTTTATTAACATGAAATAATTGCTTAGCTGTGTAAATTTGGGCTCCGTTGTGATTGTAATTTGAGAACCACCTGTATCAAGCCACATTAGAGTTACTTTTTCTTTTCTTCTCTTTTCTTTTCTTTTCTTTTTTTGAATGTAACATTTTTAACTAAACGTCGTACCATACAATTCAAAAGAGACATATTTTCACAAGCAGGTAACAGGACAAGGTAACTTAAACTAATTTAATTTAGAAGAACTCTTTATCTAAATTAGTGCAATCAAGTCATTGCAGTGATTTTTCCCTCCTGCAATAGAAGAGCCAATCTCTCCTTACTGTAAACTCTCTGCCTTTCTTTTTTGCATAATTTTTTTTTATTTTTAAACATAACAAAACATAAAACAACCATCATCCATTACAATCTCAGAAAGTGTGTCGATCGGTTAAAAATGTTTGTGCTTAATCCCATATCCACAAATTTACAAATTATTTAATTTCCTCTTATTTGACCATTTTATATATCCCTATATGTTTATTCCTCATTTAACAATTCTTTAATAAAAGTTGGACTCCCATGAAAAAAAAAAAGGAAAAAGAGAAAACAAAAGAATACTTTTTATATTTTATCATTACATTCATTTCGTATTTCATACTTCATTTCCATACCTTATTATTTAGCCATTGATAGAGTTACCTTTCCAAGATTCGAACAAAACCAGAATTACCTTATTCAAGTAGGTCAGGATCGATCGATCGGTTTGATCAAGCTTCTCTAAAGCTTTCCCATTTGTCAAATTGATTCGACACAAATTCAGCCGAACTCCTTCGATGTGCCATAGAAACACAGTCAGAAAAGGGACACGGAATAATCATAATATTTATCCTGCAGAAATGAAAGGATAAAGGAAAATACCTGAATATAGCGGACTATTATTTACTATTCATTATGACTGATGATTAATTATTATGACTTTCCAGATTTTTTTAAAAAATTTAAATTTGATTTATATGCCGCCCTTCTCCAGAGACTCAGGGTGGTTTACAGTGCGTGAAGCAATAGCCTTCATACTTTTGTATATTTTATACAAAGTCAGCTTATTGCCCCCACAAACTGGGTCCTCAATTGACCTACCTTAGAAAGGATGGAAGGCTGAGCCTGGTGAGATTCGAACTTACAGTAATTGCAGGCAGCTGAATTTCCTTCCTTCCTTCCTTCCTTCCTTCCTTCCTTCCTTCCTTCCTTCCTTCCTTCCTTCCTTCCTTCCTTCCTTCCTTCCTTCCTTCCTTCCTTCTTTCTTTCTTTCTTTTTCTTTCTTTCTTTCTTTCTTTCTTTCTTTCTTTCTTTCTTTCTTTCTTTCTTTCTTTCTTTTTTTAATTTTATTTATATGCCACCCTTCTCTGGAGACTCAGGGCGGCTTACAATGCGTTAAGCAATAGCCTTCATACTTTTGTATATTTATACAAAGTCTGTTTATTGCCCCCACTAACTGGGTCCTCAATTGACCTACCTTAGAAAGGATGGAAGGCTGAGTCAACCTTGAGCCTGGGGAAATTCGAACTTACAGTAATTGCAGGCAGCTGAATTTCTTTCCTTCCTTCCTTCCTTCCTTCCTTCCTTCCTTCCTTCCTTCCTTCCTTCCTTCCTTCCTTCCTTCCTCTTTCTTTCTTTCTTTCTTTCTTTCCTTTCTTCTTTCCTTCCTCTTTCTTTCTTTCTTTTTTTTTAAAATTTTATTTATATGCCGCCCTTCTCCGGAGACTCAGGGCGGCTTACAATGCATTAAGCAACAGCCTTCCTACTTTTGTATATTTATACAAAGTCAGCTTATTGCCCCCACAAACTGGGTCCTCAATTGATCTACCTTAGAAAGGATGGAAGGCTGAGTCCACCTTGAGCCTGGGGAGATTCGAACTTACAGTAATTACAGACAGCTGGGTTTTAATTACAATGCTTAATCTGCAGAGCTATCCAGGCTCCTATTCAAGAAGAGATTGAACTGCCATCTGTCAGAAATGGTGTAGGGTCTCCTACTTGGGTAGGGGCTTGGATTAGATGACCTACAAACTCCCTTCCAACTCTGTTCATCTGAAATTGGTGTTTTTCCACCAGGGTCATTTTAAGATGGATGGACTTCAACTCCCAGAATTCCCCATGGCTGGCTGGGGAATTCCGGGAATTGAAGTCTACACATCTTAAAAGTTACTAAGACTGAAAAAAAAAACAGTGCCATAGATTGAACATTGAGAGATCTTGGGAGATCTCAGCAAAGACTCATTTTTTTGACCAGCTGTGATTTGCATCACACCAACCATTTTTGCTACACATTATGACACTGAGCAATTTCCCAAAAACAGAACCAGCTGAGCTGGCATCAGACCGGAGGAAAACAGACACTAAACGAACAAAGAAGAAAAGATCCTTTTTAATAAAACCAGACGTTGCCAAGATCGCACCAGATCTGGGGCAGCAGCCGAGCAACACCCCAAAATAATAATAAATTTTTTTAGCCAAACTAGAAAAGGAGGCTGGCAGATAGACGTAACTTCTCCTGAAGCGAAAAATCCATCCTTCCTTCCCCCATTCCTGATTTTATGGGTGCTCCGGAGGAAATCCTGCTTGCCTCAATTTTACCCAGTTTTTGCAATTTGCAGCAAGTTGGAACTACCTACTTACAGATACTCCTCGACTTACAACAGCTCGTTTAGTGATCATTCAAAAATGACTTAGGATCATTTTTTCCACACTTACGACCATTTGCAGCCTCCCTATGGCAAAATTCAGAGGCTTGGCCACTGACTCATATTTACGACGGACGCAGCGTCCGCGTGTCACCTTTTGCGACCTTCTAAGAAGCAAAGTCAACAGGGAGGCCAGGCTACTCGCTTAACAACCGGGCTACTCACTGCAACGATTCACTTAGCAACTGTGGCAAGAAAGGTTGTAAAATGAGGCAAAGCTCACTTCACAAATGTCTCGCTTAACGACAGAAATGTTGGGCTCCAATTGTGGTTGTAAGACGAGGACTGTACTGGAGAAAAAGCAGTTTGCTGGTCATCTGTAGGAAACCACAGCATTTAAAACACAAATTTGCAAAATGGAAGAATACGCTGTTGGCCTTGGTTACAAAAAAACTGCTCCATTTTTCCCCCCCCTCCAGAATATTTTAGTTATTTTTCCAAACCATATCAGATATCTTGCATTAATACAAACCCAAGATCCAAAGAGAGAGCTTATAAAAAATACAAGATTTATTGCAATATAAATAGGAAAAAAAGGCCCTCTACATTTGAACATTTACCGTACATAAAAAACACACCGAATTATAATTGATTACTATTAAGGTAAACCACAAACTCCACCCACATTGCATAAAATTGAGGTCCCTGCTTCTAAAATCCCATTAATTTATCTGTGATTTTTTTTGTTTGTTTCTTCCTAACGTGGGAACCGAAGAGGCCTTTTTAACGCACAGCTGCTCGTTTCTTCAATGTCCTGATCAGACAGGCCATAAATAACTTTTAACCCTCAATCCCCAATTTGTAAGAGCAGTGCAATTAACCATCGGCTTTATTTATTTTAAAAACTGCTTAAACAGACACAAAGCATGCTTTTAAACCAAACAGCAACTTGGTAAAACTCATGTTTGGGGTTTGAATCTGATTCTTGGAGGTACCCAACAGGTAAACCTGAGATCTTGCTTTGCAGCGGCTGGAGATAAACTCAGACAAGCCACCGTTTATTTTAAAGATGGTTTATTGACCAAACCAGGAAATTGGACTCACCCATCACCTCAAAACAGGTAAGCATCATCAAATGGCCAAGTTCACATCTCAACACTGACCCCAAACATTTGTGGGATGAGGAGGAGGACCCCCAAAAAGAGACGGCAAGGAAGGACTCAAAATGCTGAAGGACAGGCCAGCAAGACTCCCTAGACCAGAAACTCTGGGTTGCATTCACACAACACATTTAGCCCGGTTACGAAAACTAACCCATTTTGTGGCATGGCGGAATTCCCAAACCATGCGAAGAAGATGCATTCCTCCAATCCAGCAAAGCTTGAAAAGAAACCCAGTTAAAACAAATCAAGTTTTGGACAGCTGGGTGGATGCATCTTTCCTGCAGTCATCAAACCTGGTTCAGCAAGTTGTCTGAAGGCAGATTCTTTCCTGCGGAACAATCAGCTCAAGGACCACCTAGGAACGAAATGGGACCAGGGGCTCCTGCTTGAGACCTCCAAGGTCTCTTTCCGGCTCTATTCTGGTTGATATAATATTACAGCCTGGGCGGGGAAGATGGGGCATTGCGGTCAGCCAATTGAGCCAAAGCAGAGACCCCAGCCCCAATTGCCAGGCAGCGGGTGGGTGAAGAGGGGCTGGACTAGGAGACCTCCAGGGTCCCCTTCTGTCTCTATTCTGATTGCTACTACAGCCTGAATGGGGAAGGTGGGGCATTGTGGTTGGCCAATTGAGCCAAAGCGGAGACCCCAGCCCCAAATTCCTGGGCAGCGGGTGGGTGAAGAGGGGTTGGACTAGAAGACCTCCAGGGTCCCCTTCTGGTTTTATTCCGATTGCTACTACAGCCTGGATGGGGAAGGTGGGGCATTGTGGTTGGCCAATTGAGCCAAAGCAGAGACCCCAGCCCCAAATTCCTGGGCAGTGGGTGGATGAAGAGGGGTTGGACTAGAAGACCTCCAGGATCCCCTTCTGGCTCTATTCTGATTGATACTACAGCCTGGGTGGGGAAGGTGGGGCATTGTGGTTGGCCAATTGAGCCAAAGCGGAGACCCCAGCCCCAAATTCCCGGGCAGCGGGTGGGTGAAGAGGGGTTGGACTAGAAGACCTCCAGGGTCCCCTTCTGGCTCTATTCCGATTGCTATTACAGCCTGGGTGGGGCATTGCGGTTGGCCAATTGAGCCAAAGCGGAGACCCCAGCCCCAATTGCCAGGCGGTGGGTGGGTGAAGAGTGGTTGGACTAGAAGACCTCCAGGGTCCCCTTCTTGTTTTATTCCGGTTGATATTACAGCCTGGGTGGGGAAGGTGGGGCATTGCGGTCGGCCAACTGAGCCAAAGCGGAGACCCCAGCCCCAAATTCCCGGGCAGCGGGTGGGCGAAGGAGAGGGGCTGAGAAGCAAGAGGCGACCCCCGGGAGAAGCGGAGGGAGCGACCCTCCCCGGGGGGAAAAAGGGGCGCAGGGGAGCCCTAGATTGCAAAGGGGGAGGGGGAGGAGAAGGGCAGGCGGAGCCCCCTCCCCAGCCAGAGACTCACCTGCGATGGTGGGGCGGGGAAGGGGAAGCGAAGCACCGAGCGAAGCGCTGCAGCGGAGGCGGCGGCGGCGGCGGCGTCCGGGGAAAGGGCGAGCAAGCGAGCCGGGCAGCGGAGAAGGCAGAACGGACGAGCGAGGAAGAGCCGTGCGGAGCCAGCCTTTATAGCGGCCGGCCGGGGCCTCGCCCCCCACCCCCAACCCCGCCCCCCGCCAGTTCCCACGGGCCGCTGAAGCCGCTTCCTCGCTGGCGGAGGGGCTCTTCCCCCGGGGCGTTGGGGCTCAGGGCTCGGGGGCAGAATCCCGGGGGGGGGGGGAGCGGAGGGGAGGGGCGGCTGAAAGAATTGGGGGGGGGGGCGGGCGGGGAGAGGGGAGACACCCAAAGGAATCTACATCATAGAGATACCACATCGCCCACCTGTGTCTGAAATGGCCCGACGGGGCTTCCCACCTGAGCAGGGGTTGGAGTAGGAGGCCCCCGAGGTCCCTTCCCTTCCCGCTCTCTTCTGATTGATGGATTGATTGATTGATTGATCTAGTCTAGGGGTCTCCTGCTTGAGCAGGGAGTTGGACCTCCAAGGTCCCTTCTAACTCTGTTTCTCTTCTCTTCCATTCTCTCTTCTCTTCCATTCTTTCTTCTCTTCTCTTCTGTTCTCTTCTCTTCTCTTCCATTCTTTCTTCCCTTCCCTTCTTTCCACTCTTCTCTTTATTCTTCTCTTCTCTTCCATTCTTTCTTCTCCTCTCCTCTTCTCTTCTCTTCCCTTCTTTCCACTCTTCTCTTCTCTTCTCTTCTCTTCCATTCTTTCTTCTCCTCTCCTCTCCTCTCCTCTTCCCTTCTTTCCACTCTTCTCTTTATTCTTCTCTTCTGTTCTCTTCCCTTCCCTTCTTTCCACTCTTCTCTTTATTATTCTCTTCTCTTCCATTCTCTCTTCTCTTCTCTTCTCTTCTCTTTCATTCTTTCTTCTCTTCTGTTCTGTTCTGTTCTCTTCCATTCTTTCTTCCCTTCCCTTCTTTCCACTCTTCTCTTTATTCTTCTCTTCCATTCTTTCTTCTCCCCTTCTCTCCTCTTCTCTTCCCTTCCCTTCTTTCCACTCTTCTCTTTATTCTTCTCTTCCATTCTCTCTTCTCTTCTCTTCCATTCTTTCTTCTCTTCTGTTCTGTTCTCTTCCCTTCCCTTCCCTTCTTTCCATTCTTCTCTTTATTCTCCTCTCCTCTCCTCTCTCTTCTATTTTCTCTTCTCTTCTATTTTCTCTTCCCTTCCATATCATTCTCTCCAGTCTACAACACAATCCGTTCAGCGGTTCCAAGGAGCCTCCACACCCATTTGTCCCACTCAAATAACCCTGAGGACACAGAGAAACCTCCAAGCAGCCTCAACGACCCTCTCAAAGGATCAGCTGTCTGCAAGGAGTATCAATCCTTCCCTTCCCCACCATCCAAGTCAGAGCTGAAGAAGCTCCTTGGAGGAGAAGCGAAACGTCTTCAGAGAAAAAAACCAGAAAATCCAGGTGCCTCTTGAAATAAAAGCACCTTTGGGGACAACCCTGACCTTGGATGATGGAGAATAATCTCCATTGACAAAGAAATCTACAAGGAACGCCTGGAAAAAACGGCCAAGCTTGGTGTGATGAAGGAATGAGGGTTTGGAAAGCCTGAATTGTGTTGTGTGAACTCAGCTGTGTACCTGGAACCCGGGTTCATAGCAACATCCAGGGCATGCGGCAATCCATCCAAATGTGAGGACAATCCACCTTCGCTCTGGGCCCTGCAGGGTGGGGGACTACAATGCCAGTAATCCCCTGGCTGTCTTAAATTGCAGCCCTGATGGGGCGAGGCAGAGGGAGGCTGAGGTCCCCAGATTCTCAAGGGCAGCGATCTTGGGCTACTAAGCCACCAATTGTGGTTTAGAAACTCCAGCATTTGAGAACTTTGGTTGAACTCTTTTAGATAGAACGGGGGGGGGGGGGCTGAATTGTCACAGCCGTGAGGGGGGGGGGGTGACGATGATGTCACGGGCACAGAATGATGTCATGATGCATTTGCTAGCAATCCCTTGTGTTGTGTGTTGTGTCTTTAGAACAGTTGCAGCGTCCCAGGGTCACGTGATTTTGCTTTTGCAACCTTCCGACAAGTGAAATCATTGGGGGGGGGGGGAAGCCGGATTTGCATAAGGACCGTGTGATTCATTTAACGGCGGTGGTTCCCTTGACAAACCTGTCAAACAAAACAGGTCATAAGATCAGCCGTGGCTCACTTAAAAAACCGCCTTGCTCAGGCACAGAAATTCTGATTGTAAGTCGAGGACTTCCTGTGAGCCTCTTTCAGCTGCCAGGTCCCAGGAGGCCGTTTCACCTGCCTTCCCAGGGGGGTTGGGAATAAAAGCAGAGAACCCCTCTTTACGGTCCTTCTCTGCAGCCACCCAGACCAGCATAACCCAGATCATTTTGTCTAGTAGGCAAGAAAGCAGGAGCCGGTGAGTTCTAGTTCTGCTTAGATATGAAAGTCGGCTGGGTGACTTTGAGCCAATCACCAGGAAATGGTGAGTTCTAGTCCCACCTTAGCAGTGAAAGCCAGTTAGGTGATTTTGGGCCAATCACCAGGAGACGGTGAGTTCAAGTCCCTCCCTCCCTCCCTCCCTCCCTTTCTTCCTTCCTTCCCATTCCAATCTTCCTTCCCTCTTTCATTCTTTCTCTCCTTCTCATTCCCATCATCCATCTTTCCTTCCTTCCTTCCTTCCTTCCTTCCTTCCTTCCCCTTTTCCTTCTGCCCTTCCTTCTCCCCCCCCCTCAAAAGCCATCTGGGTGACTTTGAGCCAATCACCAGGAGACAGTGAATTCAAGTCCCTTCCTTCCTTCCTTCCTTCCTTCCCGTTCCAATCTTCCTAACTTTCTTCTTCTCATCCCTATCTTCCTTCCTTCCCTCCTTCTCATTCCCATCTTCCTTCCCTTTCATTCTTTCCCTACTTCTCATTCCCATCGTCCATCCTTCTTTCCTTCCTTCCTTCCTTCCTTCCTTCCTTCCTTCCTTCCTTCCTTCCTTCCTTCCTTCCTTCCTTCCTTCCCCTTCTCCTTCCTCTCTTCTCCTCTCCCCGCTTCCTTCACCCCCCCTCAAAAGCCAGCTGGGTGACTTTGAGCCAATCACCAGGAGATAGTGAGTTCAAGTCCCTTCCTTCCTTCCTTCCTCCCTCCCTCCCTCCCTCCCTCCCTCCCTCCCTCCCATTCCCATTTTCCGACCTTCCTTCTCTCCTTCTCATTCCCATCTTCCTTCCTTCCCTCCTTCTCACTCCCATCTTCCTTCCTTCCTTCTTATTCCCATCTTCCTTCCTTCCCTCCTTCTCACTCCCATCTTCCTTCCTTCCTTCTTATTCCCATCTTCCTTCCTTCCCTCCTTCTCACTCCCATCTTCCTTCCTTCCTTCCTCCCTCCCTCTCTCCCTCTTCTCCTTTCTTTCTTCCTCTCTTCTCCCCCTCTTCCTTCTCCCCCACCCCCCCAAAAGCCAGCTGGGTGACTTTGGGCCAATCACCAGGACACAAAGAAATTTTGGGCTCATCTGTTGTTGTAAATTGAGGACTAACTGTATTGTACCACAAATAGCCATGCCAACCAAATTTTAAATCGTATCCTTCCAATCCCTGTTGAATTTTTAAAATTTTTAGTGTTTGTAGAGTTTGTTGCATTTTAATATTTATTTGTTTTAATTCTCAGCCAAATGTATATGTGTCTTAAAATGTTTTAACTTTTATGTACTGATTTTTATTCGGCTGTTCACCGCCCTGAGTCCGTAAGGAGAAGGGCGGTATATAAATCTAATTAATAAATAAATAATAAATAAATAAATTCCTGGAGCTATTTATTTCTTAAAGCCACGGCTCAACAATAAGCTGCAAAATATAGTTTCAAATCTAGAAGTCCAAACTCTCCTGTTTCTTTAGAATCCTTCAGCAATTTAGTTCTCCATTTCTTGCCTTGCCAGACAAATTTAGAAATATCTTTTTACCCTTGCTTAAGAGCTGCATCAGTCACCAAGTGTGATCTGGAATAAAAATAGCATTCTAGGTAAAAGCATTCATCTTAATCGCAGACATTCTTCCCAGCAATGACAATGGCAGTTTTCCCCATCTCTACATTTTTTTTTAAACTTCATTCCATCCCATAACACAATAATTTTGAAACAACATACAATTCACATTTTTAAAGTAATATCTTTTTTCTCAGTGTTAAAACCAGATTTATTCATTAGCTCGTCTTGACCCTCTGTAGCCATTTGCAATAAATATCTTTGGTTTTGTTTGTTAATCATAAAACCTCTGTCAAACATTTTATATGAATTGTGACTTCTGTTAATAAGAATTGTTCTGAGTAAGCGGCTGATTAAAGTGATAACTGATATAAATCTCAAGAGATATTTGCATTTTTAAAAAAAGTTTATTGAAAGAAAAGGGAAAATATACAATACTGGAGACAGGGCAAAGGACTTTGATTTCATCCCTGAAAGTCTGTTGTGGGAAGGAAGCACTTAGTTTCCCCGTGAAATTTATTAGAAATTATTTTTATGGCAGAATTCCCTAGCAGGATTTCAGAAAACAGGCTCTCTTTTTCACCGGTTCCTTCACTAGAAAAAAAAAAAAGCAGAAAGGAAGAGGGTTTAGTCACAGCAGTCTAAAGTTATGCATAATTTTTTTAAAAAAATATTCCAACAAAATAAACAGCAATAAATAAATATTTAAGATATTCTGATGAACAAAAACTTGAAATGTTTCAAGCTTCACTCCATTAGAAAATTACAGAAAACCTAAAACAGCCCGTACTCCTTTATTTTTCATTTAATGTTATTAGAGTAGGAAGAGCAATAGCTGGTTAAGCTAAGTGCTACCAACCACCCTTCTTAGAGAAAAAACGACCAAGAGGATTATTTTTACTTTAAAAAAAAAACATGGTAGAGGCAGACGGGGGAGAAAATGCTTCCCTGTTGCTTCCATTATTTTTTATGGGGGGAAAAAAGACACACAAATACTTTCAATTTGGGGAATCCAAACTTGCAATGTTTTGTAATTGATCAGTTTCAGAATTTCATTCTCACCTTTTGCAGAAAAACAGAAGCATTTTTTTCCCCTTGCTACCTCAAACAGACTTATGCAGAAGATGTTAACTTGATCACAAGGCTTTCTGGACCCCTGGCAATTGACTTCGTTTCTTCTATTTTGCTTCTTAATACACAACTATAATTTTAAGATGTGTCTGTGTATGTAGCGGCTTTTTCACTGCGTTTTCTTGGACGGGCAAAGCTATTTCATTTAACAACCTCTGCAAATGGTTACTGAGTTGGGGCAACACCAACCCTGATGGTGCAGAGCCTCATGCCCCCACCCCACCCCACCCAATGCTTTTCCACCACTTGTGGACTTCAACTCCCAGAATCCCCTAGCCAGAATGCTTTTAAGAGAGGGAATTCTGGGAATTGAAGTCCGCCCGTCTTCCAACGTTCAAAAACACTGCTTTAACATGTTTCAGAAACACGGATCAAGCTAGGATCGGGTGGTTTTGTAGCATTTTACGATCCTTACCTCTCGGAATCCATTCGCGTGATCTGTGATCCACATCTGGGATGGCTCCCTTGAGCAAGGATGTGCGATCCATGTCCAGTTGTGGCTTGTTTATAGGATAATAAGTTTTCTTGCAGTGCCTGAAGTCTCATGGAAGCTTTAAAGAAGAGATTGGATAACTCTTTGTCTGAAACGGTGTAGGGTTTCCTGCCTAAGCAGGGGGTTGGACTAGAAGACCTCCGAGGTCCCTTCCGACTCTGTCATTCTATTCTGTTCATGCCTTACAGGGCACAGCATTCGTAGCAATTAATATAATTGATAGGTATACTTGCCATCACGGCAAGAACAGATTGCTAAACAGTCCTTCGGTTAAAATCCTCCCTTTGCGTGTCTCTCTTCTCTCTTTGGCTCAAGGAGACGGTTGCCCCGAATCGGATGAGGTCTGCCGGAGGTGACGCCGAACTTTAGAAGGGGGCTTCCCAAGAAACCTGGGCCAAAACCATCAACCTTTTCAGCTGCTCGTAAGACACAAACATCACCACGTTCCAGGACCCCAGCCGTAAGAAAGAAGGGATGAAGCTGGAAAAATGAGAAAAGGAATTTAAATGGCTGGTCCCCGAGACAATGCCCAGAAGCTCAAAAAAAACTCCCCAAACCCCAAAATATATTGTTAAAAATTATTTTGATACTGATGGTAAAAGAGACAAGGTGAAGAAGAACAAGATATAATCAGGATCGATATGTAGATGTAAAAATGAGTGAAAGCTAATTTGAAATTAAAATTGTATTGATATAACGGATCTGTTTAGATGAAGATGTTAGAATTTATGTTAAAAACTTGTTCTCTTATGTTTTGAATTTTTATTTGTAAAAAAAAGGTCATGGGAAATTGTGAATGGAGCTTGTTAAAGGAATGGTAACCATCTGTGACCTGATCGAGACTCCTGCTCTTGAAAGTTATATTTTATGTTTAAGTTTGAAAAAAATAAAAAAATATTTACAAAAAACCCCCCCCCAAAAAAATTTCCAAGATGGTGGCCTCGCTTAGCAACTGTCTCACTTAGTGACAGCAGAAAGTTTGGGCTCCGTGGTAGTCGTAAGTCAAGGACTATATGGCCCTGAAATTGCCAATCAAAACCCACACCGGGAGTGTCCACAAATAGCGGTCAAAATATCCAGATGGAGGCTGCAATGTTCCTCCCAAATTGGGTGGAGCTTTGATCGCACCGTGTTGGGTCCCCCATCTCGGCATTTTGACTGTACCCTGAATCCCCCCTTCCCCAAATTCTCTCCCCCCCATAGAGGTCTGTAGAGATGGGTGGACTTCAACTCCCAGAATCCCCCAGCCAGCAGCTTGAAGATGGATGGACTTCAACTCCCAGAATCCCCCAGCCAGCAGCTTGAAGATGGGTGGACTTCAACTCCCAGAATCCCCCAGCCAGCAGCTGGAAGATGGATGGACTTCAACTCCCAGAATCCCCCAGCCAGCAGCTTGAAGATGGGTGGACTTCAACTCCCAGAATCCCCCAGCCAGCAGCTGGAAGATGGATGGACTTCAACTCCCAGAATCCCCCAGCCAGCAGCTTGAAGATGGGTGGACTTCAACTCCCAGAATCCCCCAGCCAGCAGCTTGAAGATGGATGGACTTCAACTCCCAGAATCCCCCAGCCAGCGCTGCTGGCTGGGGGATTCTGGGAGTTGAAGTCCACCCATCTTCAAGCTTCCAAGGTTGAGAAACACTGGCTTAGATCGCAAAAGGGGATCACATGGGAACACCAGGTCACCGCGACCGTCGTAAATACGAGTCAGTGGCCAAGCTTCTGAGTTTGATCACGTGACCACGGGGATGTAAGTGTGAAAAACCATCCTAAGTCACTTTTGTCAGTGCTGCTGCGACTTTGGTCACTAAACAAACGGGTTGTAAGTCGAGGACTAGCTGTATCTCCACCTGTCCTCCAAGGAGGGTCTCTGGGGGACGGGTGGGGAGGACCTCCTCTTGGTGAGGGGAGCAAGTGACCCACCCTTTGTAGAAAGCGTTTGGTCCTTCCTTCACCACCATGGTCAGCATGCAGTTGAAAGCGTTCTTGTATTGTCCGGCCCGGGAATTCATGTACCGCGTTTTGACCACGTCCACCGGAGACGCCACCACCGTCGCGCAAAAACCGGCTCCGAACGCAGCGACAAAGTGGCACGGGAAATTGTCTGGGGAGAAAAGGGAGGAGAAGACTCTTAGGATGACGGGCATCAAGCATCTGGATAGCAGGTGCTCCTTCTCTCCAAATATGCTTCTTCAGAAAGCATCCCGCCCTATGGAATGAACTGCCCTATGGAGATACACAGGATCCCCGACCTCCGTACCTTTTGCCGTTCCCTTAAGACCCTATTATTCCAACAGGCTGGGCTGATGAAACAAGTAAAATTTTAATTGGGTATTTTAATTTTGGGTTTTTTTTAACAAAATCGGGCCAATTTATTTAATACTTTTTAAACTCTTTTAAATTTATGGTGTAGGGTGTTTTTTATTCCGGCTGTAGACAGCCCTGAGTCCTACGGGAGAAGGGAGGTATAAAAATGTAAATAAATAAAATTTACAGATGAACAGAATTGGAAGGGATCTTGGAGATCTATCTATCTATCTATCTATCTATCTATCTATCTATCTATCTATCTATCTATCTATCTATCTATCTATCTATCTATCATCTATCTATCTATCTATCTATCATCTATCTATCTATCTATCTATCTATCTATCTCTATCTATCTATCTATCTATCTATCTATCTATCTATCTATCTATCTATCTATGTATCTATCATCTATCTATCTATCTATCTATCTATCTATCTATCTATCTATCTATCTATCTATGTATCTATCATCTATCTATCTATCTATCTATCATCTATCTATCTATCTATCTATCTATCATCTATCTATCTATCTATCTATCTCTATCTATCTATCTATCTATCTATCTATCTATCTATCTATCTATCTATGTATCTATCATCTATCTATCTATCTATCTATCTATCTATCTATCTATCTATCTATCTATCTATCTATGTATCTATCATCTATCTATCTATCTATCTATCTATCTATCTATCTATCTATCTATCTATCTATCTATCTATCTATATCTATCTATCTATCTATCATCTCTATCATCTATCTATCTATCTACCTTGTTTCCCCCAAAATAAGACCCTGTCTTATATTTTTTTTGAACCATAAAATAAACGCTTGGCCTTATTGCCATGCGCTCAAAAGCCCGATTGGGCTTATTATCAGGGGGTGTCTTATTTTGGGGGAAACAGGGTATCTATCTATCTTTCTGCCTGTCTGTCTGTCTCTGTCTATCTATCTATCATCTATCTATCATATCTATCTATCTATCTATCTATCTATCTATCTATCTATCTATCTATCTATCTATCTATCTATCTATCATCTATCTATCTATCTATCCTATCTATCATCTATCTATCTATCTATCTATCTATCTATCTATCTATCTATCTATCTATCTATCTATCTATCTCTATCATCTATCTATCTACAGTATCTATCATCTATCTATCATCTCTATTATCTATCAATCATCTATCGATCATCTATCAATCATCTATCAATCATCTCTATCTATCTATCTATCTATCAATCATCTCTATCAATCATCTCTATCATCTCTATCTATCTATCATCTATCTATCTACAGTATCTATCATCTATCTATCATCTATTATCTATCTATCTATCTATCTATCTATCTATCATCTCTATCTATTGATCATCTATCGATCATCTATCAATCATCTATCAATCATCTCTATCTATCTATCTATCCATCTATCAATCATCTCTATCAATCATCTCTATCATTTCTATATCTATCTATCTATCTATCTATCTATCTATCTATCTATCTATCTATCTATCTATCTATCTATCTATCTATCTATCTATCATCTATCGATCTATATACTGTGTTTCCCCGAAAACAAGACCCTGTCTTATATTTTTTTGAACCCTGAAATAAGCGCTTGGCCTTATTGCCATGCGGTCAAAAGCCTAATTGGGCTGATTATCAGGGGGTGTCTTATTCTGGGGGAAACAGGGTAAACAAAGCCGTCCCTAAAAGAGGACCACCTGTATTGCAGAATTTCCCCCCTTTTCTCTGGTTCCCTTACCTGTCATCAGGTGATACTTCAGCAGGGTTTCCTTGATGAGGTCGTAGGTCACCATCTCCCCACAGTTGACAATGGCGTTGCGAGTGATATTGGGAAATGTTCCTGCCAGGAAGGGAAGGAAATGTTGGTTAATTGGGTGGGAAAAATGAAGGTTTTGGATTCGAAAATTGCTTTGGGAAAAGAACAGATGGGAAGAGGCACCTTTCTTTTTTTCTTTTCTTTTTTTTTTTGTAATTTTTTTTTTGTAAATTATTAGAATTTTTATTAGAATTTTTCTTTCATCATACATATTTTATGAACGGTGTTGACCGGGTCACATCTTAAACATCTTATACATAATAATCTTTACAATCTATTCTAATCTTCCCATTTTCATCTCTTTTATATAATCACAAATTAATCCTTTGTCACCATATCTTATTATTTCAGCTTCTGCCATGTTGTTGTTTTTTTCAAATCCATTTTACGTCACGTCTCTGTTTCCTGTTTCAGTCATAAATATTCTCTTTCCCTACTTCTTTATCTTATTTTCTTCTTAATACATAAACAATATCACTATCCAACTTTAATTCTCAATCTCTTACAATGACATCAATTAATTATCTTATTTCTCCATTGCTAAATACATGTCTCAAATTCCCCATCCCACTTTTTAACATTTCAGGCACCTTTCCAGAGGCCTCGGACCCCTTCTTCCCGGGCGATTGTTCGATAGGCGTCCACGGTCCCATTGTACCTCTTGGGGGTCCCAACCAGCTGGATGTGAGCTTGGAAGCGAACTTTCACCACGTCCGTAGGTTGGGCGCAGGTCACCGCCATGGCGCCAGTGGTACAGCCGGCAAGGAGGCGGGTGAAAATGCTGGTATCTGAGATGTGACGAGGGAGGAAGAGGAAGGAAAAAGGATATGTGAACCTCCTCGAAGAGCACGGAGGTGGCTTTGGACAAGATACGCGGAAGCCGATAGCAAAACCTGAGCTCAATCCGGGAAATGTGAGAAAGAAACTCAAGATGCCCTTCCTTGAGTCTCTTTGGTATAAGAGGGAGGGGAACTCCCTCAGGCTTTGGAGATCTTGCTATTAAAAAGAGCCTGGTGGAGCAAAAAAGAGCCTGGTGGAGCAGTGGACTAAAGCGCTGTTAAATAGCACTTAGCTGCCAGCTGCCTGCAATTACTGCAAGTTTGAATCTCACCAGGCTCAAGGTTGACTCAGCCTTCCATCCTTCCGAGGTAGTTAAAATGAGGACCCAGATTGTGGGGGCAATAAGATGACTTCGTATAAAAAAGAACACCGCTTGGGGGAGGGGCGAAAGCCCTACTAAGCAGGTATATACAAAAGTATGAAGGCTGTTGCTTAATGCATTGTAAGCCTCCCTGAGTCTCCGGAGAAGGGCGGCATATAAATTGAACCAATAAAATAAATAAATCAATAAAATATTAGCACCCAGAGCTATAAGGTAGTTCATTTTTGGTGACTCCTTGTTTCCTGGATTGGCCTACCCCGAAGGGCTGAGGGTGTTAGTGAGAAATTAGGGAAGGGGTCCCTTGGTGATGTGGTTGATTAAGTTCTTGTGAGGGTGGAGGAGGAGGAAGGGAAGAAGGAGACGGTAGATGAGAATAGGAAAAGGAGGGGAAGAAGGAGAAGAAGAAGAGGAGGAGGAGGAGGAGGAGGTGATGAGTAAGAGAAGAAGGAGAAAGAGGAAGAGAAGAAGAGAAGGAGAAAGAGACGATAGATGAGAATAGGAAAAGAAGCAGAAGGGGAGAAGAGGAGGAGGAGGAGGTGAAGGACGAGAAGAAGAAGAAGAAGGAGATGAGAATAGGAAGAGTAGGAGAAGAAGAGGAGA
Organism: Coluber constrictor foxii; assembly: GCA_038048745.1. Classification (NCBI taxonomy): domain Eukaryota; kingdom Metazoa; phylum Chordata; class Lepidosauria; order Squamata; family Colubridae; genus Coluber; species Coluber constrictor. Next base: position 3,709,062 of record CM075962.1, on the reverse strand, counting down.
AGATGGAGGAGGAAGAGGAGCAGGAGGAGAAGAAGAGTAGATGAGAATAGGAAAAGAAGGAGGAGATGGAGGAGGAGATGGGAGGATGAGGAGGATGGAAAGGAGGAGAAAAGAAAAGAGGAATAGATGAGAATAGGAAGAGACAGACGAGGAGAAGGAGGAGGAGGAGGAGAGGGGACGAAGAGGACAATGAAGAGGAAGAGGAGAAGACACTTCGCTAGCCTCCAGACTTACGCTCGGAGCCCTTGGGCGTGTAGAGCTCCTTCACCGAGTCGTAGAGCCCAATTCGGACCGAGGCGAAGCTCATCTGGCGCTGAAGACCGGCCACCAACCCGTTGTAGAGACTCTTGGGCCCTTCCATCTTCACCATGGTGGTGATGGTGCCCAGGACGCCCTTGTATTTCACTTGTCTGCTTGCCTTGCAAGTCCTCGATTCCCCCTGAATCTGGGAGGAGAAATGGAGATTGTGGTGGCATTATCATCCTGGCATTGGCCTAAACCAGAGATTCTCAACTTTGGCAAGGTTAAGACGGGCGGACTTCAACTCCCAGAATTCCCCAGCCAGCATGGTTCCTTCTACACTCCACAGTCCCTGCTCAATGGCATAGCTCTCTCTCTCTCTCTCTCCTTTGGTGACCTCCAAAGGGCAACTGGGTTTTCTTTGTTTTTCCTTGAAGACGTTTCGCTTCTCATCGAAGAAGCTTCTTCAGTTCTGACCACTGATTCGCCCTGCGCATTTGCGTGCGCCTTCCATGCATCCTCCCGGCCTCAAAAACATGCCTAAATAGGACAGCATAGCGCCGAGGCAGGTGGTCAGGCTCTCCCAAGATCTCCGCTACCGGTTCGAACCGGCTGAATGCCACCTCTGATTTATACTCTTTGCAATCATCGTCTCCTTTAGTGACGGTACAATTCTGACTGGGACCTACCTGGAGCCGGACTTTTGCAGTGTCCAAGGGAAAGGTGCAGAGGTCAGCAATGCAGGCAGCTGTACCAGCGCTCAGGAATTTGATGGGTGCTGACGGTGGGATCTCGGTGGGCTTGAGTCCGACCATCTTCCTTGGCAAACTACAATCTCCACTCCAGAAATCTTCCTTTGGCTGCGACGGTAATTTTTGAGGGTTGCTACAGAAACAGCTCCAGCCTTGAGGAAGGAAGGAATCTAGAAGAAAAAAAAATTAAAAATTAACCGATCACAAGAACCGCTAAGGTTACTACGATGGTTATCGTTTATGTTGGACTGAGATCTAATCCGAAGAGTTTATCTGTGCCAACTGAACCGATAGGAAGATATTGAGCAAGCTGCTTGTATGCAGTAACAGGGGATCCATCTGATATTGTGGTAGAGGAGCGCAGAAATGATCTTGTGGAAAATACAGATAGTCCTCGACTTACAACGGTTCGTTTAGTGACTGTTTGATGTTATAATGATGAAAAAATAGAATAGAATAGAATAGAATAGAATAGAATAAAATAGAATAGAATAGAATAGAATAGAATAGAGAAGGAAGGGACAGTGGGAAGGGAGGGGAGTGGAGGAGAGAAGATGAGAGAAGGGAAGGGAAGAGAAAAGGAGAGGAGAGGAAAGAATATGAAAATAAAAATAGAAGAGAATAGGAAGAGAAGAGAAAAAGGAAAGATGGAGAAAAGAAAAAGGAAACAGGAGAGGAAAAAGGAAACAGGAGAGAAGAGAAGGAAGGAAGGAAAGGAGAGGGAAAGAAAGAGGAGAGGGGAAGGAGGGAGAGGAGAGAGAGAAGAAAGGAAAGGAGAAAGAAAAAGGAGGGTGGGGAAGGGGAGAGAGGAGAGGAGAGGAGAGGAGAGGAGAGGAGAGGAGAGGAGAGAAGAGAAGAGAAGAGAAGAGAAGAGAAGAGAAGAGAAGAGAAGAGAAGAGAAGAGAAGAGAAGAGAAGAGAAGAGAAGAGAAGAGAATTCTTTATTGGCCAAGTGTTATCAGACACACGAGGAATTTGTTTCTGGCACAGGATTTCACAGTTTAAAACAGCAAATACCTTAATAGGTCACAGGTCATAATCATAGTTACAATAATCAATCATAAATTGCAAACCACAATCGATAAATCATATAAATAGCCCCCTAAGCGACTGATCGCTTAAGAGCCTTGGTGACGCAGCAGATTAAAGTGCTGTTAAGTAACACCAGCTGCCTGCAATTACTGCAAATTCGAATCTCACCAGGCTCAAGGTGAGCCTTCCATCCTTTCTAAGGTAGGTAAATTGAGGACCCAGTTTGTGGGGGCAATAAGCTGACTTTGTATAAAAAAAAGAACACCGCTTTGGGGGGGGGGCGAAAGCCCTACTAAGCAGGTATATACAAAAGGATGAAGGCTATTGCTTAACGCATTGTAAGCTGCCCTGAGTCTCCGGAGAAGGGTGGCATATAAATTGAACCAATAAAATAAATAAATAAATTGAACCAATAAAATAAATAAATAAATAAATAAACAAACAAACAAATGATCGCATGTCGAGCTCTACCTGAAACCAAGCAGTAAAAAAATAATTTTTACCTGGACAACTCAAAATAATCGTCTCGCCAGATTCTCAGGCGGGCATCCCCCGTTCGCCGGTCGAAGAACCTTCTTGCAAAAATTAAATCTTTGAGATTGTTGCCAATGAACCGTCCTTCAATCAACGATCCGGCCAGTCCGAGAGGGGAGCAGCCCTTCCGTCCGGCTCAAACAGACGTCGGGACTCTTATTTGTCATCGTTGTCGATGCCCCTTTATAAACTCAGCCGGGATGGCATTTCAACAAGATGCCAACGGATGAAAACACCCCGATCGTGTGGCGGGTCAGCCGGTGGGAGGACTGAAATGACCCCCTCCTCCCCCCCCCACTCCCGATCTGTGGGGCCCAAAATAGCTGGTGGGTTAAATCATTCTGGAAATAACTTTATACACAAGGAATTTTTTCACCCCGTTATGTGAAAAAAATCAGGTGGTGGGTTCTAGGTGGACACTGTGGACATGAAACAGGGCTATAGCTGATCCTTGATTTACAGCCATTCGTTTAGTGACTGTTCGACGCTGAAAAAACAGACTCAGGATCTTGTTTCACACTTAACGACCGCTGCAGCATCTCTCGGGGTGACGTGATCAAAATTCAGAGCCTTGGCAACTGGTTCCGATTTATGACGGTCGCGGTGTTCCCCTTTTACGACCTTCTGCCAAGTGTAATCAATGGGGAAGCCAGATTCGCTTAATGACTACATGATTCACTTAACAGCAATCAACAATCGTGGCCAGGAAGGTTATAAAATTCACTAAAGAACCGTCTCGCTTAGCAATTTTGGGAAATTGGGTTCGTAAATTTGGTCTATCTCTGCAGTGTAAGGTGGCTGCGTTCACACAACCAATTTAACCAGGTTCCATGCAAACAAACCAGGGATTGCCGCACAGGTACCAGCTCAGTCAGTGTTAAACTTGGGGAAAACGTTTCACTCGGCTTAGCAAAGGATGGGAATTTATTTTTGGGACTCTGCCAATCTAGTGAATGAGTGAATTCAGTTACAGGTGAGTCCTCGACGTACGACCACAATGGAGTTCAGGATTTCTGTTGCTAAATGAGACAGTTGGTAAGTGACCAGAATTTCCTTGGCTAAGAGAAGTTGGTTGTTACATGAGTCGTGCAACTTTCTGCCATCGTTAAGCGAATCCCTGCAGTTGTTAAAATGAACCATGCGGTCGTTAAGCAAATCCGCTTCGCCCCCGAAATCACCGAGGAAGCCGGATTCACTTAATAACCGTTTCACTGATTTTTAACAGCCGCAGTGATTCACAACTGTGGCATGAAGTTATAAAATTAGTTATAAAATTAGGGCCAAACTATTGAATACGTTTTTAAACTTTTTTAAAATTTATGGTATATGGTGTTTTTATTCTGGCTGCACACTGCCCTGAATCCTGCAGGAGAAGGGCGGTATAAAAATTTAATTAATTAAATAAATAAAGAAATAAATAAAGAAAGAAATAAAATGGGACAAAACTTACTTTGTAAGTTTTATTTATTTAATTATTTAATTAAATAAATAAAATGGGACAAAACTTAACAGCAGAAATTTTTGGACCGAACCCTGGTTATAAGTCGAGGACTACCTCTATTGGTAGATCTGCTGCAAATCCACAAGCATACAAGGCATTCGGAACGCAGAGCTGTCCATCTGAAAGGCATCCTTGAGGTCATCTGGTCCAGCCCGCTGCTTACTAAAGGAATCCACATTGGAGCATTCCCAGCCTTGTGCCAGCCACTTTTCTGCGTATTTAGGGACATTTCTAGGAACAGGTTGTGCTTACAATTTACAGTTGTAACAGCAACCAAGGCCGGGAAATGGTGTGACCTCCGCCACTGTTGTTGCGGACGTCATAAGAAATTAAAAAAAAAAAAGTTTTCTCCTTGGCAGGAGAAAATTCCAGGCTCTTCTCGAGTTTCTGGGACAAACAGTTCAGGAAAACAGGCATTGCTTATTTGGGTGCCTCTAGTAACCGAAGAATGTTCCCACAGCCAGCTGGGTTGTCCGGCAAAAATATTAAAATAGCCTCACTGTTAGAAGGTGGAATTGGGAAGCGACACCAAAGGGGACAGTAGAATTTTACCTGGGAGAGAACGAGCCAGAAATAATTCGGATTATTGGCACCTCTTATGGGAAATTGGAGGGGCGCGGTGGCTCAATGGCTAAGACGCTGAGCTTGTCGATCAAAAGGCCGGAAGTTCAGCGGTTTGAATCCCTCGAGCCGCGTTAACGGGGTGAGCTCCCGTTGCTTGTCCCAGCTTCTGCCAACCTAGCAGTTCGAAAGCAGGTAAAAAATGCAAATAGAAAAAATAGAGACCCCCTTTGGTGGGAAGGGAACAGCGTTCCTTGCGCCTTTGGCAGTGAGTCATGCCGGCCACATGACCACGGGGACGTCTTCGGACAGCGCTGGCTCTTCGGCCTTGAACGGAGATGAGCACCGCCCCCTAGAGTCGGGAACGACTAGCACCTATGTGCAAGGGGAAACTTTACCTTTCTGGGAAATCTGCATCCTGCATGCAGGCGACTGGATGGAAAAATCAGGACTTCTGAGAAATAGAATGATAAGAATTGAACTGTGTATCTTTTCTTGGGGATATGGAGAAGAAGCCCAGAGAAAAAGTTAAAACAAGGAGATTTTTCTCTGTAGCAAATCAGCCTCATGGTCTTCCTTCGTAGTATTCAATTCCCACAATCCCCAATTCATATGGTTCATGGCCGGGGATGATGGGAGTCAGAGTGGAAAGTCAGAGTCAGAGTGGAAAGCTCTGGAGGGGAGCAGGTTGAGAATTTTGCATTCTCAATTTCAAATTTTCAACAATTTGCGTTTGCAATTTTTCCCCCCATTGTAGGAATGGACCAGCTGGGTTGATCATGCTTCGCTCTCATTTTAATATCAAAATTATGTCTAATTTTTAAGCTGTGGGATGGTAATATAGGTTAGTCCTCAATTTAGGACTGCAATTGAGCTCAGTGTTACGGTCGTAGGTCTCGCTGGTTGTTAAATGTGTCACCATGTGACTGCCTCTGATTTGACAATTTTTGCAAAACAATGGTTGTTAAAAATGAATGCTGATTTTCTGACCTTGTTTGCAATGCTTGTTAAGTGAATGCTGATTTTGCGACCTTTATCTGCAATGGTTGTTAACCAAACCCCGTGTTTACAATGGGCATTTTTTGAAGGAAACCAGAAATGAATGCACGCTTTTGAATCTTGTTTGCCTGTTGAGGTCCGCCATAATTTTGAATCGTTGATAATCAACTGGTCATAAGTTGAGGACTACCTCTAGACAGAAGCTGGGTATTTCCCTCAGTCTTGATGCCTTCTCAAATTTTACAGCCTCTGGAAGAAAGTGTCAGCATTGGAGAAATATATACTTGCAGTGTTTCTTGAGTTTGGCCCCTTTAAGAGGTCTGGACTTCAACTCCCAGAATTCCCCAGCCACCCATGAATTCTGGGAGTTGAAGTTCAGACCTCTTAAAGGGACGGGATGTTGAGAAACGCCCAGTGGTGAGTTTCACAATAATGTAACAACCGGTTCACCCCAGCACCGAAAATGTGAGAGAACGCACATATGCCATTCTGCACATGCGTTTTGCTTGCACACGTGCTTACATGTGTGTGCGCAGCTTAAAAAACGCAGCTAAATAGGATAGCATAGCACCAGGGCCAGGTGGGCCGGCCGTGGGCCACAGCTGCTGGTTCGACAGAATTGGTCTGAATCAGCTGAATCCCTCCCTGGAAACGCTGCTCTCCTGCCTCAAACGTTACATTGCTATCGAAGAAATATGCTTGAATTCATAAAAATATCATTTTTATTGTGTAAAAACCCAGAATCACAATCATAAAAAAACAAAAAATACTTCGTAAAATAAATTAGCACGGTTCCATTTGGATGCATTATTTTTCCTCAAAACCTGGTATGTTCCCCAAAATTGGACAAACCAGGAGAATCAAGGCTTATACAATTGATTAGAGTCACACATACACCTGTCCAGCTGGATGCAAATTTCCACATCCCACAGTTGCCTGCTTTTTATTTATTTATTTATTTTTTGCTGCGGAGGGTTGGGAAAACTTCCACAGATGGAGCATTTCCTCCCTGATCCTGTGAGAATGGAGCAGGCATCCAAAACTCATAACCGCTCTCCTATAACCTTTTTCAGTTCAGATTTCATCCAGGATATCCAGGTAAGCCTCAAATCGGCCATCTATTGGAGAGTTTGTGCTTCAAAGAAAAACAATTTAAAAATGTTGTCCAGGAAAGGATGTCTTTTTAACCCAGACTCAGGTTTTTCACTTCCAAATTCCTTCAGGTGAAGAATCCAGAAAGGATTATTATTTTTTCCATGGGAGACAAATGGAAAGAAACGAAAAGGTAAATGAGAGATCCAGGGTGGATTTTTAAAGAGGGAGGAAGGGAGGGTGCCTTTACGGATCCGAGGTAGCCAGAGTGCAACTTTTTGGAGATCCAACTCTTTGGAACAAATCTGTTCCTCTCCATTGCTCAAAGAAAAAAAGAAAAGAAAAAAAAAGACATTGAGCCAAAAGGTGGAGATTGGAAAAAAAGATAATTCTGTTGCAGCAATGCGCTTTCCCCCCCATCTTCCTATCACTAAGGTGACAATTAATCAGTTTTGGCTGGCATCCCTTCAAAATGGCACTGATATTTCAGGAATGAAGGGAGGGAGGGAAAGAGAGATGGAAGGAAGGGAAAAAAAAGAAAGACAAGAGAGAAAGAAAGTGAAAGAAAAAGGAAGAAATAGAGTGACAAAGAGAAAGAAAGAAAGAAAAAAAGAGGGAGATGTTTGAAGCCTTCCAGGCAAGGAAACTGAGGCAGAGAGAAGCCCTCTGCTATAGGGGTCTCTTAGCTGAATAATGTTCCTCAGAAGGGATAGCAGAAAGAAAGAAAGAAAAAAGAAAAAGAAAAAGAAAGAGAAAGAGAGGAAGGAAGGAAGGAAGAAAGAAAGAAAAAAAGAAAGAAAGAAAGAAAAGAAATTTATCTGGATTTCTCTACTATGAGGGGGTGGAAGGAAGTGGGGTAGATACTAAGATCCCTCCCCACAGCCATGCCAGGGGCCTTGGGTGTCATTTTGCCCAGAGAGGCATCTTTGCAGTTCCCACACCAACACTCAGGCCAGGAGGCACATGATACTGAAAAGAAAGCGATGAGGAAAGGATGCAGCCTGGAGAAGATTAGTTTGTCTCGGTGGTGCCCAATCCAAACCCAAAATTGCCTTTTGGATGACTGATGCAGGGGATGCCAACCGTCATTATCTTGGCTCACGTGTGTCTCGACCTTCTTCAAGGAGAACAAAGGGCTGATTTATTAGGTGCTGTTTCAGAAAGAAGGGCCGGGGGGGGCACAGGTGAGTCTCGGGGTTCAGCGGAGGGATCTTGCGCTGACGTGACCCCTCCCTCTCTGCATTTGGGGTCGGTGGCATTGAGAAGGCCGAGGTCACAGCCTTTGCTGGAAGTTTCCTGAGGCAGGCTCGGTCCTGCTGGCTTTATGCTTTTTTGGAGAACTGCGTGGAAAAAATCCGAGCGATTCGTTTCACTTCCTCTTCGGGCAGCTGGAGAGGCGTCGGGCTCGGCTTGGGCCTTCGGTGAGGAATTCCCGGCACCTCATTTCGGTCTTCTCCAGCCTGAAACAAAAGGAAAGGAAAATGGCTCTCAAGAGCTTCTTTGTTGCTCTTATACAGAAAGCGTCTCAAAAACCCAAATTTCCACGGTGACTCCAGGCGTTGCTCTGGGAGTGAGATGGGCAGTTGCTAAGTTTGATGCATAGACAAAACTAACAAACAAGAAATTAAAAGTCCGGGCACACAAACTCCTTTTAGGGAACAATTGATTTGCTGGGAGATTCCGAAACTCCCAGAGTCACTTTGCAAAATAGATGGATGTCATATAAATTAAATGGATGGATGGATGGATGGATAGGTGGGTGGATAAATAGATAGATGGATGGATGGATGGATGGATGGATGGATGGATGGATAGGTGGATGGATGGATAGATGGATAGGTGGATGGATAAATGGATGGATGGATGGATGGATGGATAGATGGATAGGTGGATGGATGGATGGATGGATGGATGGATGAATGGATAAGGGTGGATGGATGGATGGGTGGATGGATGGATGGATAGATGGATGGATAAATAGATGGATGGATGAATGGATGGATAGATGGATAGGTGGATGGATGGATGGATGGATGGATGGATGGATGGATGAATGGATAAGGGTGGATGGATGGATGGGTGGATGGATGGATGGATAGGTGGATAGGTGGATGGATGGATGGATGGATGAATGGATAGGTGGATGGATGGATGAATGGATAAGGGTGGATGGATGAACGGATGAACGGATAGGTGGGTGGGTGGGTGGGTGGGTGGGTGGATGGATGGATGGATGGATGGATGGATGGATGGATAGGTGGGTGGATGGATAGATGGATGGATGGATGGATGGATCGATAGGTGGATGGATAAATAGATAGATGGATGGATGGATGGATGGATGGATGGATGGATGGATGGATGGATGGATGGATGGATAGGTGCGTGGATGGATAGATGGATGGATGGATAGGTAGGTGGATGGATGGATGGATGGATGGATGGATGGATGGATAGGTGGATGGATAGTTAGATGGATGGATGGATGGATGGATGGATGGATGGATGGATAGGTGGATATATGATATATCAGGGTGGATGGATGGATGGATAAATAGATAGATACATAAATGGATGGATTGTTGGACAGATAGATAGACAGACAGATAGACCGACTGACTGACAGATAGACAGATAGACCGACTGACTGACAGATAGACAGATAGACTGACTGACTGACAGATAGAGAGAGAGAGAGAGAGAGGGGGAAAGAGAAGGCTGGCTGGCTGCCTATTGAGTGCAGAGAGACAGATGATTTAGTGATGGAGGGATAGATGAGAAGAACAGAGATAGATGATGGATTGATAGATGCAGAAAAGATAAAGAGATAAATAGGAGATAGAGGTGATAGGTAAGATAGACAGGCAGACAGACATGAACGGATGGATATTGTGTGGAGAAAGGCAGATGATAGAAATGGTAGGGATGGATGGATAGATAGATGGACAGAGAGAATTTAGATGGCAAAGAAAACTGTGTCCCCAGGGCCCTGCAGCAGAGTCCAGCCAGCTTTTCGTAGATTTTTAAAGCTGCGACTGCTGGGAAGGAAAATGCCTGTCCCCTTGGGATCCTCAGATGACCAGGGAGCCCTTCACGCGATGCTGGGCGGGAAAGTCAAACCCGTCAGTCCGCCCGCCTTGGGCTCCCCAGGCAGGTGAGGACAAAGGTGAGCCTGAAGCAGGAAGCTTTTGCAATCTCCCTCCATTAATACACAGACCGTTAAAACTCCGCGATTCTATGTCCCCACCCTCAAATCGGGTGGAAAGGTTGATACCCTGTTAAGACAGAAACAAAATGCAAAATCATTCGATACGGCAGAGAAGGGGGCTAATCCTTAAAGCAGAGGTCTTCAAACTTGGCCGCTTTAAGACTTGCGTACTTCAATTCCCAGAATTCTCCAGCCAGGTATTGTTTTCTGTTATATTGTTTGTCTGGAGTTAATCCCTGCTTATCTTGGTTTATAGGCTGCAGGGCAAGTTACAGTATAGATCAGAGGTCTTCAAACTTGGCCACTTTAAGACTTGCGGACTTCAACTCCCAGAATTCTCCAGCCAGCATAGCTGGCTGGAGAATTCTGGGAGTTGAAGTCCGCAAGTCTTAAAGGGGCCAAGTTTGAAGACCTCTGCCTTAAATGAATGAAATTTAATGGAAATATATAAGGCGGAAATATCTCTTGCCTTAGGAAAGAAAGATCCAATTTTTTGCGGGAGAATTCTGGAATTTTGAAGTCCGCGCGTTGCAAAGTCATCGAAAAAACCCCCCCTGATTTATGACTGTTTGGTCTAGCAGTAGAAATTTCAGGCTCAGTTACGGTTGTTAAGTGGGACGATTACAGGTATCGTAGAAAGGAGGGTCCCCCTTGGGGAGAGTGAGCCGGATCACTGAGAATCACAACAGGCCAACATCCTGCCAACAGACGAGCATCCTTGAAACCCGTTTAACCCCCTCCCGCTGCTCTGCAAGCACCTTTCTTAAAAAATGGCATTCTTTACACAGGGGGAAATGCTCTTTTTTCCATTGTAGGTTTTGAATTTTGCTGATGAAGGATCCTGGCCTGTGTGTGTGTGTGTTTGTGTGTGTGTGTGTGTGTTTTTAAATAGCAGCCTTGAACTTTGGGGAAAGGAAGGGAGGCCAGCCAAGAGAAACCACAGCGGTGGGTGGGGTGGCCATTAAACTCTGTTCTGCAATATTAAACCCTGGTTGGGAATAAACCTCCCTTTTGCAAAAGGGCAGCCGAGCCAGGCAGCTGGTCACAAGCTATTAATGGCCCTCCCACCTTTCACCTACTGAGGGGGGCCTGTTTTTCCTCGCTCCCACCTGCACCCTGAAACTCTAGGAAGGGGGGCTGGCTTCTAGAAAAGGGGCCGTTCTCGGCTGAGTTCAGCTTATCCAAGCAATAAACTCGGTCGCTAATAATACACTCGGCTGCACTTTCGCCTCCGCTCAGTTCTAGCACCACAGGCACAATTTTTTTAAAAAAAATTTTTTGCAAACGGCTGGATCTCAATCCCAGGGTCATCAAAATATGTGTGCCAGGGAGGAAGGCTGGGGCTTAAAAATATCAGAAAGATAGACAATAAAGATATATATTTATTGATTCGATTCATTTATTGGTTCGACTTATATGCCGCCCTTCTCTGGAGATTCAGGGCGGCTTACAATGCGTTAAGCAATAGCCTTTATACTTTTATATATACCTTCTTGGTAGGCCCCCCCAAGCGATGTTCTTTTTTTATACAAAGTCAGCTTATTGCCCCCACAATCCGGGTCTTCATTTTACCTACCTCGGAAGGATGGAAGGCTGAGTCAATTTTGAACCTGGTGAGATTTGAACTTGCAGTAATTGCAGGCAGCTGGTGTTACTTAACAGCACTTTAGTCTGCTGCGCCACCAAGGCTCTCTCTCACTCTCTCTCTCTATATATGTATGTATATATATCGCCAAGACACTTCCAATTTTATGTGGGAGAAAACCCGAATAACCAAAGAGCTACATACGTCAGTTAAGATCACAGTTTGCCCATAGGCACCAAACCGAGAACATCAGCCAGAAGATGATGAATGTGATTTCATCGAAACGTCGCTGCAATACTTCCAAAGATATGTTTACAATTACACGGGAAGAAACCCGAGATATTATCTGTACACACACACACACACACAGAAGAGATAGATAGATAGATATAGATAGACAGACAGATACATGGATGATAGATGGATAGATAGACAGACAGATAGATAGATAGATTGTTGGATAGAGATAATTGAGATTAGATAGATAGAAAGTTAAAGACATAAATAAGATAGATGATAAATGATAGATGATAGGTAAGTTGACTGATGGATAGAGATGATTGATGATTGAGTAGGTACCCTGTTTCCCCGAAAATAAGACCTCCCCTGATAATATGATCAATCAGGCATTTGAGCGCAGGTGCTAAAATAAGCCCTCCCTGAAAATATTTAAACGCGGAGCTGGAAATCAGGTTAAGACAGCAAGAGGAGCCCCATCTTGCTTCATGCTTCCCAAAATAATAAGACTCCCCGAAAATAAGGCCAAGCGCTTATTTTGGGTTTCAAAAAAATATATAAGACAGGGTCTTATTTTTGGGGAAACACACTAGGTAGGTAGATAGATAGACAGACAGACATAGATAGATGATAAATAGATATCAGATAGATGAAATTAATTAAGTTATTTGATTTTTATCCTGCCTTTATTACTTTATAAATAACTCAAAGTGGTGAACATACATACTTCTTCCTCCTCCTGTATTCCCCACAACAACAACCCTGTGAGGTGGTTTGGGCTGAGAAAGAAGGACTGGTTCAGCGGGCTTTCATGTCTATGGTGGGACTAGAACTCACCGTCTCCTAGTGATTAGTCCAAAGCCACCCAGCCAGCTTTCATCCCTCAGGCGGGACTAGAACTCACAGTCTCCTGGTGTCTAGGCCAACATCTTAACCACCATGCGAAACCGGCTCTCATAACCAAATACAGCCAGTCCTCGACTTACAACCGTTCATTTAGTGACCGTTCGAAGTTACAACAAAAAAGTGACTTACGATCGTTTTTCACACTTACGTCCCTTGCCCCACTCACCCCCATGGTCCCGGGGATCAAAATTCAGGCGCTTGGAAACTGACTCATATTTATGACGGTGGCCATGTCCAGAGGTCACGCGATCCCCTTTTGCGACCTTCTGACAAGCAAAATCAATGGGGGGGGGGGGAGCCAAGTTCGCTTAACGACCCTGCGACAGCACCGATTCGCTTAACCACCGTGGCAGGAAAGCTGGTAAAACGGGCCGAAATTCACTTAATAACCATTTCTCAATTGGCGACAGAAATTTGGGGCTCAATTGGGGTGGTAGGTCACGGTTGTCGCAAAGGTGGGGTTTTTTTCCCCCCAAGAAGCAAATGGACTTTCTGTTTTTTCTTTGAAGAGGTTTCGCTTCTCATCCAAGGAGCTTCTTCAGCTCTGGGGAAGGGAAGGATTGATATTCCTTGCAGAGCTGAAGAATCTTCTGGGATGAGGAGCGAAACATCTTCAAAGAAAAAAAACAGAAAGTCCATTTGCCTCCTGAAAAGCAAACACACACACACACACACACACCGCCTTTGGGACCTGTTCAGGGTGGTTTCCAGCCCCCAAATGCTGTAACTTTCCAGTCGTTGAAAGTTCAAACACAAATGACACACGGATCGGGTGTCGGGCCTCCTATTTATACACGCTTATTTACACTTAAGCCCGAGATCCCTTCCATGCCAAGAGGGCTGCTTAAAGCGACTTAAGGGTCTGGCAAAAGAAGGCAGGTGGCTCCCCTCCTGCAGGCCGGGTGTGTGTTGCTGTCGCAGCCGAAAACTCCTCCGGCTGCCACCGGCTCCGGTTCACCTCTGTACATCTTGAGTCAGCAAAGGAGGGCCGGTTGGGAAAAGACAGCCAGGTGGACGGAAGGTTTTCCCCCAGACTCCCTCTGCTGATCGAGCCCCTTCAGGTGGGGCCACTTCCAGCACAAGGGATCGCAGAGATGAGCTGGGAAGGATCTGGTGCACTGCCTCAACTTTCTGGTCCTCAAGAAGAACCCGTTAACTCACTGGCTGCCAACATTTTGGGCACCGGGCGCCAGTTCCGTGGAGAGAAGATTTTTCCACGGACCGGAGGGAACATGGTTTCATATCCTTCTTGCATCCCATGGATGGATGGGGCATCACTTGTTTGAGCGGCCTGATTTCTGGCATCTCTCTCTCTCTCTCTCTTTCTCTGTTTCTTTCTCTCTCTCTTCCTCAGACCCTTTCAGAGCTGTACGCAATGTAATTTCATTTTAATGTATGCCAATTAGTGTACATCCAAAGTGACAATGAAGTATTCTATTTCTATCTATCTATCTATCATCTATCTATCTATCTATCTATCTATCTATCTATCTATCTATCTATCTATCTATCTATCTATCTATCTATCTATCTATCTATCTATCTATCTATCTATCTATCTATCATCCATCCCATCCATCCATCCATCCATCCATCTATCTATCATCTATATCAGGGCTCTTCAACCTTGGCAACTTTAAGACTTGTGGACTTCAACTCCCGAAGTTTTGCTGGCTGAGGAACTCTGGGAGTTGAAGTCCACAAGTCTTAAAGTTGCCAAGGTTGGAGACCCCTGGTCTATATCATCCATCCATCCATCCATCATTTTTCTTTCTCATCTCTCAACTCTTTATCTATTTCTCTGTCTTTCGCCTTCTCTCTCTCCCTGTCCATCCATCCACTCACCCATCCATCCCTCATTTTTCTTTCTCATCTCTCCTTATCTCTTTCTCTCTTTCCCCTTCTCTCTCCCTGTCCATCCATCCACTCATCCATCCATCCATCCATCCATCCATCCATCCATCCATCCATCCATCCATCCATCGTTTCTTTCTCATCTCTCAACTCTATCTATTTCTCTTTCTCCTCTCTCCCTGTTCATGCATCCACCCACCGTTCCATCCATCCATCCATCCATCCATCCACCCATCATTTTTCTTTCTCATCTCTCAACTCTTTATCTATTTCTCTGTCTTTCGCCTTCTCTCTCTCCCTGTCCATCTATCCACTCACCCATCCATCCCTTGTTTTTCTTTCTCATCTCTCCTTATCTTTCTCTCTTTCCCCTTCTCTCTCTCCCTGTCCATCCATCCATCCACTCATTCATCCATCCATCCATTCGTTTCTTTCTCATCTCTCAACTCTATCTATTTCTTTCTCCTCTCTCCCTGTCCATCCATCCATCCATCCATCCATCCATCCATCGTTTTTCTTTCTCATCTCTCAACTCCTTATCTATTTCTCTCTCTTTCTCCTTCTCTCTCTCCCTGTCCATCCATCCACTCATTCATCCATCCCTCCATCCCACTGAGAAACTCCCCATTTCGTTCCCCTTTGCAACTTCCGATGCTAGAGGTTTAAGCCCGAAAACCTTCTGTCAGCAATCCTGATGCTTTTAGGGTTTATGTTTTTATGTTTTATTTGATTTATATATACCGCCCTACTTCCGAAGGACTCAGGGCGGTGAACAGCCAAGAAGTAAAACACGAAAATACAACATTTAATACAATTTAAAACTATATTAAACATTTTGGCCGAGAAATTTAAAAAACCCCAATAATTTAGAACAGATTTAAAATTTTTATTATAAAAGGGGGGAAAAAAAGGGTGATGCTACTGTCTCCCTGCACCTTTGCCATCGGAAAACTGTGCGCACCGTGGGAAAAGCCAGGACGAAGTTGGGAATCCTTTTCACAGTAGTGGGGTTTTTTCCCCCCTCAGGGACTCCGTATTGTAGTTTTGAGGCTTATTTTAAATAATTTTTAAAGGGGGAATTTCCTTCTGTTCTGCCTTTAGAGCTCGCCGAGAATGGCAATCTTGTTTTCTTTTCGAGTCGACCTCTTCCATGTCTAAATATTTTAATAATTTGTTGCAAGGGACAAATGGCTGGCCGTTCATTCTGAGCCACCTCCACATATGCAGAACTGGGTATGTCGAGTCTAGTGAAAAGAAGACTAGGGGGTGACATGATTGGCAGTCTTCCAATATTTGAGGGGTTGCCACAAAGAGGGGGGGTCAAGATCATTCTCCAAAGCACCAGAAGGCAGGACAAGAAATGACGGATGGAAACCAATCCTACACTGCTCAGGCTCCCTACAGGAGCCTGTGTAGTGTAGGGGGCTAATGCCTCCTACTAAAGGCAGCAATTAACATCCAGCTGCCTGTAATTCTGTGAGTTCAATCCTAGCCAGGCTCAAGGTCGACTCAGCCTTCTGTCCTTTCTAAGGTAGGTCAATGGAGGATCCAGTTTGTGGGGACAATAAGCTGACTTTGTATAAATATACAAAAGGATGAAGGCTATTGCTTAACGCATTGTAAGCCGCCCTGAGTCTCCGGAGAAGGGCGGCATATAAATCAAATTAAAAAAAAAAATCAAGGAGAGAAGCCACCTGGAATGAAGGAGAAATTTCCTGACAGGGAGAACAATTAACCAGTGGAACAGAGAAGTTGTGGGAGCTCCATCACTGGAGGCTTTCAAGAAGTTGAAAGAGATGGAGTTGGATTAGAAGACCTCCAAGGCCCCTTCCAGCTGTATTCTGATTGATTGTCTAATAATAGTTGGTTTACTATGGTACGCTACGATTTGGAAAACCCAAGTGCTATCTCCCTACAGGAAGGAGGAAGCATTTCTGAGGATGGGATCCATCAGGATCTAAATCGGGAGTGTCCCACCTTGCATGGCTGGCTGGGAGTTGAAGTCCACAAGTCTTAAAAAGTCGCGGAGGCTGGACACCCCTGTCTTAAATCAAGGATTTTTCCCCCCATGTTTCTGTTCTTTTATAGTTTGCCGTCTGTTACAAACCTCAGGGATCTTAGTGAAGAGGAGTTCACGGCTCCTTTATCTTGGCCATTCCTTCACGGTCGTTAAAGGTCTATTTTGGGTTTAACCCAAGCGAGATGTTCCCCACTTTTGCCAGAGCTCTTTATAGATTTTTCCAGAGGTCAGGAGGTGGCTCTTAAATTTGACGCCCGGTGGAAGTGACAGCCTGTACGTCGTCGCTCGCCTCAGTGAAACCGACCCTGATGTTCTTGGATTGATGAGGTCAGCGTGGAGAACTTTCTGAGAAGGGCTATAAAAAATAAAAATAAAAAAAAAACCCCTCCAATTTTTGGCACTGTGAGGAAAGAACAGGATGGGATGCTGCACCGATGACGATTCCTACTTCTAAACTTACAGATTGGAAGCCCAAATGTCATTTTGATTGATTGTTTAGACCCGACGATTCTTCCTTGGGTTTTAGCTCACGCTCTCCTTGCTGGGAAAGATCATTCCAAACTTAAGGAGGAAAGGAATTAGTTCTGGAAGGTTCTGGGCTTCCTCATCCTCTCTGACGCTTCCCGTTTTTCCTCTTCCTTCTTTGCAACGGTTTTTAACCAAAGCAAGGCTGCAGATGGGGAGGGTTGTGCAAAGGAGAAAAGGGCGTAAATTCCATTTCCACCAATGCAATGCAAAGAGTTGACTTGCGTCCCATTCCTAAAACGTAACCTCTTCATCTTTACAAGTATCTTTTTATTCCCACAATTTCTCCTTTTCTGGGAGAGATAGATTTCTGTTGTGATACTCACTTCCCAATTTCTGCAAACTCCACATGCCGTCCTAGCTTGGCCGTGCTCTCTAGGTATCTTGCTAGTCATTGCTAATTAATTCCCGGAGGTGCGACGAGGACCAAAAACGACGAGTACCAAACAACTTCTTTCCACAACGAACAATGTGGTGAGTCATAAGGCGGCCGACAGCGACAAGTTCTAGCTTGCACACTGAGTGCCAAAGAAACGATGAGTAGTGGGGCAATGCATTTTCACATAAAAATGCACTGAGTATCAAATTCGACGAGTTTCAAAGGAGTTGAGGACCACTGTATTTCCAAATGCATTTCATTCTCTTGAATTTAACAGCTAGTTGTTTTTAAAACAGTAAACGAACAGTAAACAATAACTCAATCCAGCAACTCAGATAAAAAAGCTAACAGCAAACAAACAGCAGCCTAATCGAGGAATCACTAAGAATACTCCTATCAACAATAATGGGGCAAGCCACTTTATGTAAAATGGGAGCAAATGTCACTCCCTTTAGCATTGATGATGTTAGCTAGTTGGGTCATGAAATGTCTCCAAGGGAACAACCAGGCTCAGAGAGCACCTAGGACCCCAGTTCTCCTCCTCCACCTCCTCTCTACAAACCCCTCTCTCTCCTAGCACTGACTGTATTACCTACCGTATTTTCCGGCGTATAAGACGACTGGGCGTATAAGACGACCCTCCTCAGAGTCATTTAAGGCTCGTCAGAGCCTTATGGGCTGGTCTGCCTGGTTACAGGAGAATGAGACCCGGCGTATAAGACGACCCCCGACTTTTGAGAAGATTTTTGTGTGTTAGAAAGGCGTCTTATACGCAGGAAAATACAGTAGTTAGGTCATGAAACATCTGCAAGAAAAATCACCAAGCTCAGAGAGCACCAAGTCCTTGTTCTCCTCCTCCTCCTCCTCTTCCTTCTTCCCCTCTTCCACAAACCCTATCCCCTTCTAGCATTGATAACGTTACCTAGTTGGGTCATGAAAATGTCTGCGAGAAAATCGCCAAACTCAGGGAGCACCCAAGGACCCCACAGTTCTCCTCCTCCTTATCTCCACAAGCCCTTAGCCTGATGATGTTACCTAGTTGGGTCATGAAATGTCTGTAAGAAATCAACCAGGTTCAGAGATCACCCAAGACCCCCCCAGGGTCCTCCTCTTCCTCCTTCTCCCCCTCTTCCCCTCCTCTCCACTCCACCCCACTCCCTTCTAGCATTGAAGATGTCATCTACTTAAGTCATGAAACCACCAAGCTCGGAGAGCGCCAAGGAGACTCAAAACTTTCTGAAACAAATATTCTCAGGGGGTTGGTCTAATTCTGGCTCTAGGATTGCCCGGTGTCATGGGCGAAGTGCTAAATGCTAAGGGACTCCTGATAGGATCCTCGGTAGACCAGGTGGATTATCGGGAGATCCATTCCCTTGCCAAGTCAAGCCTGGTCCTGTTTACGTGGAGATTAAATCTACAAAGGTCTGCAGAAGGACGGCAATTTTTTTTCTCTCTATATTTAGATTTAGATTTTTTTTAAAAAAATTAGATTTATATGCTGCCCTTCTCTGGAGACTCAGGACGGCTTACAATGCATTAAGCAATAGCCTTCATACTTTTGTATATTTTATACAAAGTCAGCTTATTGCCCCCACAAACCGGATCCTCAACTCACTTACCTTAGAAAGGATGGAAGGCTGAGTCAACCTTGAGCCTGGGGAGATTCGAACTTGCAATAATTGCAGGCAGCTGAATGTTCTTTCTTTCTTTCTTTCTTTCTTTCTTTCTTTCTTTCTTTCTTTCTTTCTTTCTTTCTTTCTTTTTTCTTTCTTTCTTTCTTTCTTTCTTTCTTTCTTTCTTTCTTTCTTTCTTTCTTCCCTTCCCTTCCCTTCCCTTCCCTTCCCTTCCCTTCCCTTCCCTTCCCTTCCCTTCCTTTCCTTTCCTTCCTATGCCGCCCTTCTCCGGAGACTCAGGGCGGCTTACAATGCGTTAAGCAATAGCCTTCATACTTTTGTATATTTTTTATACAAAATCAGCTTATTGCCCCCACAAACTGGGTCCTCCATTGACCTACCTTAGAAAGGATGGAAGGCTGAGTCCACCTTGAGCCTCGAACTTGCAAAAATTGCAGAGAGCTGAATGTTAATAACACACTATCTAGCCTGTTGAGCTATCTGAGGCTCTTTTCTATAGAATTTCTATACCGCCCTTCTCCCGAAGGACTCAGGGCGGTGCACAGCCAACGATAAAACAAGTCCAAATACAAAATTTAAAAAACATTGAAAAAAAAGTATTAAACCATTGGCATAATCATTAAAAATAAACCCCAATTAAAAATCATGCCTAGGCCAGCCCAGCTTGTGGGAACAATAGCATCTTGAGGGCACGGCGAAAGGTGCGTAGGTCAGGGATCATCTGTATCTCCGGGGGCAGTTCGTTCCAGAGGACAGGTGCCCCCACAGAGAAGGCTCTCCCCCTGGGGGCCGCCAGTCGACACTGTTTGACCGACGGCACCCTGAGGAGTCCCTCTCTGTGGGAGCGTATTGGCCGGTGGGAGGCTATCAGCAGAAGAAGGCGGTCTCGTAAGTACCCGGGTCCTAAGCCATGGAGAGCTTTAAAGGTGGTCACCACCACCTTGAATCGCACCCGGAAGACCACCAGGAGCCAGTGCAGCTCACGCAGGAAGGGTGTTACATAGGTGCACCGAGTCGCTCTTATAATCATCCGCGCGGCTGCATTCTGGACCAGTTGGAGCTTCTGAGTGCTCTTCAAGGGGAGCCCCATGCAGAGAGCATTACAGTAGTCCAGACGGGACTGATATTCAAGGCTGAAGGCCAGGCAGAGAAGAAAATGCAAACAGCTCTCCTGTTTATTTTATTACTTACCTATTATAATTTTATGCCGCTTGGATCTCCTGTAAAGGGGACTCAGGATGGCTTGTAAGTTATAAAACAAGTAAAAAACAAACAAACCCATAATAATACTTACTTTATGAGCAGCTGCCAGGGGAGAGGAGGAAGCGCTGAGAAGCCTCATGGAGACCTCCAGATGTTGTGGGGGAAGGAAGAAATTGGGCACCATCACCGGCTCGGATCTGAGGAACAGAGTTAAGGAACAGAACAGCTGGGGCGGTCAGAGGTAGAGTCCTCGACTTACGACGCTTCCTTTAGTGAACGTTCGAAGGTACGAGGGCACTGAAAAAAAATGTCAATTATATAGAATGTAAAGGACGTGTGTTTGTGTTTTTATTTTTGTAGTTATAATGTACACTGAAGACGGCACTTAATTTCCTTGTACCATACGCAATGACAATCAACTAAACTAAACTAATTGTTTTTTTCACACTTATGACCGTTGCAGGATCCCCGCGGTCAGGTGATCAAAATCCAGAAGCTTGGCAACTGACTTGTATTTATGACGGTGGTTGCAGTGTCCCGGGGTCATGAATTCTGCGATCTTCTGACGAGCGAAGTCAAGGGGGAAGCCGGATTCACTTAACGACTGCGCAACTTTGTCGTATGGCGAGGACTACCTGGCGTTCAGTTCTGCGCTGTTTCGGGCCTGGGTGAGAGTTTTTTTTTTCTTCCCACGGTGTCTCTCGGCTGGGAAAATCCCAGAATGCTCTGGGGCCAGGTGAGAGCCTTTATTCATTGGACTAGAGACCCTCCTTCTCCCAGGCATTGATATCCCCTCCTGGCCCCCCACTTTTTCCAAAGAGGCCTGGGAGCACAGTGGTTACTGTGTGATATTGCAGGCTGACTCTGCCCCGCCATCAGCAGTTCGATCCTGACTGGCTCAAGGTTGACTCAGCCTTCCATCCAGGGGTAAAATGTAAAATTTGTTACTACCAGTTTGTTGTGGCCCCGTCCTCTGAGCCTATCCCATTGGAGGAAGGAAGCTCTGAGCATGAGGAAGAGGAGCCAGCCAGATCTCCCAGCCCCCCCCCCCCCTCTGGCACCGTCTCAGGTGCCAGCTGAAAGAGAGCCAAGTAGTGGGGAAACAGGTGTCTCAGCTGAGAGTGAGGGAGAGACGTCATTCCTGGACGCACGTCAACGAAGGCGAGATAAGCGCTTGCAGCAGCTGAGGAGGCGTGCGAGGGAATAGACCTGAGTCACTGGACTTGAGTCACAGGACCAATGAGTCACTGGACCACACCCCAGAGACTATATAAGAGAGGGTGGTGGTCAGTGATCCCTGTGACGAACAAAACTCAATCTGGTAGTCATTGGAGCTAAAAGAACGGATTTTGGCAAAGCTACGTATGTGATTTTCTTTCTGTGAACAATTAAAGCACTTGGCAGACGGTGTGCATATCGCTGCCAAGTTGGAGATAAGAACTGTGGTGTGTGCCAAGTGCTTCTTTAACCCTCGACTGGCTGTGTTTTTGTGGGTGTATGTAGAGGGGGACAGATCACAGTTCTGGGAGTGTGACTTGGTGGTGGTGGTGGGTAATGTGACTGGGTGGGCATGGCCAACTTTTTTTTTTTAAAAAAAACCTTTTCAAATCATTTTTTCTAATGCTTTGAAAAGCCTCTGCCGATCAGGCAACTCAGCTGGGATCGTCGGAGAGGCTTTTAAAAAAACATCTCTCTGATAATCCCAGCTGAGTAAACCGACTCGTATTGATGACCGTTGCAGTGTTGCTGGGGTCACGTATTCGGCAATCTTCTGACAAGCAAAGTCAATGGGGAAGCCAGATTCACTTAACAACCCTGTGACTAATTTAACAGCTGCAGTGATTTGCTTAGTGACTGAGGCCAGAAAGGCCAGAACTCACTTAACAAACTGTCTTATCTTAGGAAAGGAAAAAAAAAATTGGGGGAGGGGGCTCAATCGTGGTGTTTAGGCTACTTGTAATCCTGTCTGTTGGGTCTCCAGTTTTTGGGGTGGCTGAATTTAGGACTTCCTGCCTGCAAAACTCAAGATTTTTCTCCAAGGATTTAGGAACGTCCTCCGGTTCTTGGAAAGAGGACCTGGGATATTAGTCATCATTAAATCAGACTAATAAACTTGTTCTCCTTTTCTTGGAAACAGCAGGCCGAAGGTTCGGTTACTGAGCCCTGGAGCAGGGACTTCTTCCCCAGACTTTGGTCCTTGCTAGCTAAGAATTCTGGGAAATGTAGTCCCGTGTATCTGGGAGGTACTACTAAGCGGAGGAAGGCTGTGCTCGGGGTTTTAGCCAGGAGAAAGTGCCCCACATCCAACAACTATTTTATGACTGGCCAACACCAAGTGTTACAAGTGGTCTTTGACTTACGATTATATTTGAGCCCACAAGTTGTGTCGGTCGTTAAGTGGGTCAGCATGGGACCGCAATCAATTTTACGACCTTTACTGCAGTGGACGTTAAATGAAGCACTGTGGTTGTTAAACAAACACCATGGGCATTCAGTTTACTACGGAATCCATTGTTTACTACGGGCGAAGTAAATCCATTGTTTACTACTGGCGTTTTATTACTCTGGGTGTGGTAACCAGTAGTAAAACCCCTTACTAAAACCCCTTTAAAACCAATTTAAAATTTATTTATTCGGTCAGGCTGGCTTGGTGAAACAACAGAGTCTTTAGAGCCCAATGGAAGGTGCGGAGGCCGGGAATCCTTCTTATATCCGGGGGCAGCTCATTCCATAGGGCAGGAGCCCCCACAGAGAAGGCTCTCCCCCTGGGGGCTGCCCGCCGACATTGGACGGTGACATATCGGACGGTGACTCTTTGTGACAGCATATCGGACGGTGGGAGATATTTGGTGGCAGAAGGCGGTCCTGTAAGTATCCCGGTTCTAAGCCATGGAGCACTTTGAAGATGATGACTAGCACCCGGAAGACCACTGGGAGCCAGTGCAGCTCGCGCAAGAGGGGAGTTACCCAGGAGCGACGAGGTGCTCCCATAACCATCCCGCGGCCGCATTCTGGACCTATGGGCTCCTTGGTGCTTTTTGTTGGTTTTCTTGCAGATGTTTCATTACCACGCTAGGTAACATCATCAGTGCTAGATGATAAAGTTAACCAGCACTGATGATGTTACCAAGTTTGGGTCACAAAACATCTGCAAGAAAGCAACCAAGCTCAGAGAGCACCGAGGACCCCCCTCAAGGCTCTCTCAAGTAGGCCAACCTTCCTCAACCGTCGCCTTCCCGGACTTCACTTCCGTGACTTGGGGAAGAGTCGGTTGTGGCCGCTCCGAGGGCCACGGAGAAGAAGTAAAAGGGAGAGCCCTCCTCGTGAATGCGCCATCATTTATTCAAAGACAACAGGGCGTTTTGCGCCGTTGACAAGGCGGAAAAAAGGATACAGGGAGATCATGGGCGCGTTGAACTCTTCCGGTAGGTCTTCCTCGTCTTCTCCAGAGTAGGCCTCGGTCTGTTGCACGACCTCCTGCGATGGGGAGCAAAGCTGGAGACCCTCTTCTCCTTTCACATTCATTCCTTCTTCCAGCTGGGGGTCTCTGTGCAGGTTTTCTCTTCCTTCTACCGCTTCTGGAGCAACCCTCCATGGTCTCGCGAAGTCCCCTCCACCTCTGTGCGTGGATGACGCTTCTTCGGGTCCGCCTCCCTGGATTTCCGCTGAGCTTTCTTGATCAACCGTTTCGATTTCCTCAGCTTCGAGTTCATTAGCGTTGTGCTCATCTTCTTCTTCTTCTTCTTCTCCTCTGGAAGGGCTGTTTCCAGATCCGATGACGCTGGATGCACTCAAAGGATCATCTTGGATCACGGAGCTGCTTCTGATGGCGCTCTCTTTTGGTAAATAGTCCCCGTCCTTCGTCCTTTGGGCCTCGTGGATTGGTTCCTGCTCGGTTTCGGAAACGAAGCTGGACCAGGGACTGGTTTTGTCCGTCACGGTGGTGATTTCATTCAGCGTTCTCGGTTCTACAATGGCTTCCTCGTACTCTTCCTCACTGTGAGACTGAGCAGAGTCTTCCTCCCTGGGGAGGAATTCCGAGGGAGGAGCTTTTGAGGAGTTTGTTGGGTCAAATAATCCATACAGCGTGTCTTCTGCGGAAGGAGATTTCCTGAGAGCAAATAGAGGTCCTTCACCACCTACCCTGGAATTCCAGAATTCATTGCTTGAGAAAGCTTTGACAATCTCGGCCCCGGCGGCGCCATTTTCCTGCCCAAAAAGGGCCTGGTCAGCGCTTGAGAATCTAGGACCGTCTTGATGAACTTGTGAGGGCTCTTCAGGGTGGAGAGTCATCTTAGGCCACAGACCTAGCAGGAGGAAAGAAAGATACACATAAAGACCTACGAAAATAAAATAATAAATATTTGACTGTTACAGGGCAGAATTAAGAAAAAGGGGCTGGCTGATGAAACCTAAAAAGGTAGAAACAGATCTATTCCAATCTCCCTCATGAATTCAAACAGATAGCAAAATAGCTGCTGTAATGTTTAGGAAGGCCTAAAAGCTGGTGAATTGAGATTTCACTGAAAATTAGGCTATGACACATCTTGATGTACGTAGGAAAATCCCTGGCATAAAGAAAGATACACATAAAGACCTACAAAAATAAAATTATATATATATATATATTCTGAGGTTTTCGCGGGTGTTTGTATGTAGGTCTTTGGTTATTCGGGTCTTCTCCCACGTAAAATTGGAAGTGTTCTCGGCTTCGAAGCTGAGAACACCAGCCTGAAGATGACGAATGAGACTTCGTCGAAACGTCGCCAAGACACTTCCAATTTTACGCGGGAGAAGACCCGAATATATATATATATACACACACAACCTATTTTTTCTAACAAAACCATAAAAATATGACATTTTAATCACGTTTGGAGTTGCTCTTCTACCCTTCCTTCTTTCCTTCCTTCCTGGCACAGTGGTTGAAAATGCAGTATTGCAGGCTAATTCACTGCTCACTGCCAGTAGTTTGAATCTCACCAGGCTCAAGGTTGACTCAGCCTTCCATCCTTTCGAGGTGGGTAAAATGAGGACCCAGATTGTTGGGGGCAAGAGGCTGGCTCTATAGAGAGGGCTGTAAAAGCACCGTGAAGCGGTATATAAGTCTAAGGGCTATTGCTATTACATGTATTAGAAACAATTTATTCCACTTTTTTTTTTTTGACTGCCGTGGGACATTTCTTCCCGAATTAAAAAAAGCTGATTTTTGTTTTGAGTTTGAAAGTGTAAACATTTCTGTCCAGGCAGGGCCTGTTTTTCACTTCCAGTTTGTGGTTCTTTGAGCTGTGACCCTCAATTAAGGAGAGAAAACTCCAGAATGGAAGTCAGACAGAAATACAGCACAGCGGCTCCTTTGCTGCACAATTATATCAGGAATAATTGAATGCTCTGATACACTTAGAACATGGCTGGGGCTCTTTAACGAACCACTAAAACTGCCGATTTGAAAGATGCAAAACAAGAAATACACAATCACACAGATACGCCAGGACAGCCTTTTCGAGGCACAAATGCTATTTAATTTCAAAGCGCATGTCTCGTTTTCTTGCAGGAACCAAACCTAGGCCAGACTGTTTTTTTTTTAAAAAAAACTGTTTGCAAAGCCACCCAAACAATTTCAAATTCTGCTTTGCAAGGGAAGCGCAGTTTTCGTTCTTTTCATTCTACTTTTATGCTGAGCCAGAAGTCCAGGCCAGTCACTGTTACAGACCAAAGCCGAGAAATAAATCCATTTCATATCCTTGCAAAGTCACAGCTATTGTACGCCTCTTACAATGGGCGCAATTTATTAGGAAATGCTGCTTACTTGTGGAACAAGCGACTTAACGGCTGTTTTTCGCATGTAGCCATGTCTATCTGTCTAATCTACCTACCTACCTACCTGCCTATCATCTCTATTATCTATCTATCTATCATCTATCTATCTATCTATCTATCTATCTATCTATCTATCTATCTATCTATCTATCTATCTATCTATCTATCTATCTATCTATCTATCATCTCTATTATCTATCTACAGTATCTATCATCTATCATCTCTATTATCTGTCTGTCTGTCTGTCTGTCTATCTATCTATCTATCTATCTATCTATCTATCTATCTATCTATCTATCTATCTATCTATCTATCTATCTATCATCTATCTATCTATCTATCTATCTATCTATCTATCTATCTATCTATCTATTATCTCTATTATCTATCTATCTACAGTATCTATCATCTATCTATCATCTCTATTATCTATCTGTCTGTCTGTCTGTCTGTCTGTCTGTCTGTCTATCTATCTGTCCACCTTCCGCCGCGCTCTTAAGACTTTTCTATTTCGCCAGGCGGGCCTGGCCTAACCACTCCCCGTTTTTAGTGTCAAATTTTAAAATTTTTAAATTATATTGGGGTGTTTTCATTCTGTCTGGGCCAAATTCATTTAATTTGTTTTTAGTTGGTTTTTAAATTTTGTATGTATGTATTTTTATTGTTGGCTGTACACCGCCCTGAGTCCTTCGGGAGTAGGGCGGTATATAAATCCAATAAATCTAATCTAATCTAATCTAATCTAATCTAATCTAATCTAATCTAATCTAATCTAATCTAATCTAATCTAATCTAATCTAATCTATCTATCTATCTATCATCTCTATTATCTATCTACAGTATCTATCATCTATCATCTCTATTATCTGTCTGTCTGTCTGTCTGTCTGTCTGTCTGTCTATCTCTATCTATCTATCTATCTATCTATCTATCTATCTATCTATCTATCTATCTTCTCTATTATCTATCTCTATCTATCTATCTATCTATCTATCTATTTATCTATCTATCTATCTATCTATCTATCATCTCTATTATCTATCTATCTATCTCTATCTATCTATCATCTATCTATCTATCTATCTATCTATCTATCTATCTATCTATCTATCTATCTATCTATCTATCTATCATCTCTATTATCTATCTATCTATCTACAGTATTTATCATCTATCTATCATCTCTATTATCTATCTATTTATCTATCATCTCTATTATCTATCTATCTATCTATCTATCTATCTATCTATCTATCTATCTATCTATCTATCTATCTATCTATCTATCTATCTATCTATCTATCTATCATCTCTATTATCTATCTATCTATCTATCTATCTATCTATCTATCTATCTATCTATCTATCTATCTATCTATCTATCATCTATCTATCTATCTATCTATCTATCTATCTATCTATCTATCTATCTATCATCTCTATTATCTATCTATCTACAGTATTTATCATCTATCTATCATCTCTATTATCTATCTATTTATCTATCATCTCTATTATCTATCTATCTATCTATCTATCTATCTATCTATCTATCTATCATCTATCTATCTATCTACAGTATTTATCATCTATCATCTCTATTATCTATCTATCTATCTATCTATCTATCTATCTATCTATCTATCTATCTATCTATCTATCATCATCTATCTATCATCTGTATCTATCATCTATCTAGCTATCTAACTTGTTTTTCCGAAAATAAGACCCTGTCTTATATTTTTTTGAACCCTGAAATAAGCGCTTGGCATTTGTGGAACAAGCGATTACGGCTGTTTTTCGCATGTGGCCATGTGATCAAAATTTGGAGGCTTGGCATGCCACTTATTTTCATATATGGTGGACATGTAAAAAGGTCAAAGCATTTTGGATTAAAATTCTGTGGATTTTACAAAATATATTTAAAAAGAGGATAAAATTTGTACCACAGTTATTTTTGCTGTGTATAGTTACGGACTGTATGGTAACAGAGACCAATCTGATTTTGAATTTAATAACTGCAGCAAGATTATTGGTGACTCAATATTGGAAGAAACAAGATTGACCTACTATCCAAGAGTGGACATTAAAAGTAACAAACTTAGCAGAGATGGCGAAAGTTTTGGTGTATTTGAAGGACTATTCAAATGAAAAATATGTGTGAGAGTGGAGAAGATGGAAATATCGGATTAAAAAATTGCAGATAGGTTATGAATAAATATAAGAATGTTATGTTATTATATAATTAAATTTAGTATGATATATGGGGAATTAAAGTTTTAGAGAGTTGTAAGATGTTATACATGATTAGATTATGTTGGCTTATGACTGTTGAATAATATAACCTGTATCTTGTTTTGGGAAGTAGGGGGAGGGAGAGGGGAAGGTAAGAGGTAAGGGAAGTGGGAGGAAGGGTGGGGAAGGGTTAGGGAGGGAAGGGGGAGGGGGGGTTATGTATGTAAAATTTTGAAAAAACTTTCAATAAAAATTCGGAGGCTTGGCAACTGGCATGTACTTAGGACGGTTGCACTGACTGAGGCGGTCATGCGATCACGTTTTGCGACCTTTGGGCAAGCGGAGTCAATGGGAAAGCCGGATTCACTTAACAACCGTATGATTAGTTTACAGCTGCCGCGATTCCCTTAACAATGGTTGCAAGAAAAGTGGTCGTAAAATGGGGCAGAACTCACTTAACAACTGTCTTCTTTAGCCCTGGAAATTTTGAGTTCAATTGCGGTTGGTAAGTCAAGGATGAACTAACTTATGCCCACTACCAAATTTCATAGCATTATACCAGTCATCGCTGACTTCTCCAGAGCCACTCAGAAGACGGCTGGCACCGCCGTGTCAGATGGGGGAAAACATACCAACATGCTGGCTGCTAACTTGAGAAACCAGATGAATGGGCTTCTTCTGCAGATGATCTTCTTCCGGATCTCCCCTCCTGGAGGAAGCTCTCTGGTTGTCAAGACCATCCATGGTGCTACAAGGAGCACCCAGGTCTGTCAAAGGCCTGGTGAGCTTTTCGCTGAAATACCTCTGGATCTCATCCAGCTCGGTCAGGTTTTTTCTGGAAGAGAATGGAATAAAATATGAATTAGGAATAGAATAGAATATGAAGAGGAAGAATAGAATAGAATAGAATAGAATAGAATAGAATAGAATAGAATAGAATAGAATAGAATAGAATAGAATAGAATAGAATAGAATAGAATAGAATAGAATAGAATATGAATTAGGAATATAATATAATAAAATATGAATTAGGAATAGAATAGAATAGAATAGAATATGATTTAAGAATAGAAGAGAAGAAAAGAGAAGAGAAGAGGAAGAATAGAATAGAATATGAATTAGGAATATGGAGAATAGAATTGAATGGAAATATAGAATAGGAACAGAATAGAAAATAGAATAGAATAGAATAAAAAATAGAATAGAATAGAATAGGAACAGAATAGAAAATAGAATAGAAAATAGAATAGAAAATAGAATAGAATAGAATAGAATAGAATAGAATAGAATAGAATAGAATAGAATAGAATAGAATAGAATAGAATAGAATAGAATAGAATAGAATATGAATTAGGAATATGGAGAATAGAATGGAATGGAAATATAGAATAGGAACAGAATAGAAAATAGAATAGAATAGAATAGAATAGAATAGAATAGAATAGAATAGAATAGAATAGAATAGAATAGAATAGAATAGAATAGAATAGAAAAGTATAGTATAATATAGTATAGAACAGAATAAAAAATAGAATAGAATAGAATAAGGACGGAAGAGGGAATAGAACAGAACAACTTTATTGTTACTTTGAAGATAGGTCAGGTACTAGGTCCCTGACTTACAATCATTTGGTTAGTGACCGCTGGAAGTTAGAACGGTCCTGAAAATAGTGACTTATGATGACCATTTTTCACACTTACGACCGTTGTTGCAGCGCCCCTCTGGTCGGGTGATCAAAATTTGGGTGCCTGGCAACTGGCATCGATTTATGGCTGTTGCACTGTTACTAACTTAACAGCTGTGGTGATTCACTTAACAACGGTGGCAAGAAAGAAGATGGGGCAAAACTCATGTATCTTAAGAGCCTTGGTGGCGCAGCAGACTAAAGCGCTGTTAAGTAGCACTTAAGTAGCACTTAGCTGCCAGCTGCCTCCAATTACTGAGAGTTCGAATCTCACCAGGCTCAAGGTTGACTCACCCTTCCATCCTTCTGAGGTAGGTAAAATGAGGACCCGGATTGTGGGGGCAATAAACTGACTTTGTATAAAAAAGAACACCTCTTGGGGGGGCCAAAAGCCCTACTAAGCAGGTATATACAAAAGTATGAAGGCTATTGCTTAACGCATTGTAAGCCGCCCTGAGTCTCCAGAGAAGGGCGGCATATAAATCGAATCAATCAATCAATCAATCAATCAATCAATCAATCTGTCTTGCTTAGCAAATGGAAATTGTGGTCTGGCTTTCCTGACTGCTTGTCGGAAGCAGACCAAATTTTGATCCCCTGACCATGGTGGGGATGCTGCCACAGTCGTAAATCTCTTAATTTTTCAGTGCCGTCGTAACTTTGAGCAGCCTCTAAATGAACGGTCGCAATTCGAGGACCTCAGGCATGACTGCTTTTTATGCCCTAGATTTCAGAACAAAAAAAAAAAAAAAAAGAGCTTTAGAAAAGTAATCCTTTATGGTGACGTTACTCATCAGTGTACTTTACTCCTGCTCTGCCCACTGGGACAGGAACGCGAAGTCTTGCTGAGTCTTTTCACCTGAGCGCTCTGAAGAGGGAGGTGTGGGAGGAAAGGGAGAGGGAATCGAGTCCATCCGCTTGCTCCGTCTTCTCCTCCGCTTGCTGTAACGACGTGTGGAACCGACGGACGTTCTGCACATGCTCTTGGTAACGGGATCCAGCCCTGTGGAAGAGCCAGGATTTATTTATTTATTTTATTTTAATTTGATTTATATGCCGCCCTTCTCCGGAGACTCAGGGCGGCTTACAATGCGTTAAGCAATAGCCTTCATACTTTTGTATATTTATATTTATACAAAGTCAGCTTATTGCCCCCACAAACTGGGTCCTCAATTTACCCACCTTAGAAAGGATGGAAGGCTGAGTCGACCTTGAGCCTGCCTGGGATTGAACTCAGAGAAATTACAGGCAGCTGGTGTTAATTGCTGCCTTTAGTAGGAGGCATTAGCCCTCTACGCTACACAGGCTCCTATTTAGAATAACAGAGGTCCACAAACTTGGCAGCTTTAAGACTTGTGGACTTCAACTCCCAGAATTCTCCAGCCAGCATAGCTTGAAGTCCACAAGTCTTAAAGCTGCCATATTTGAAGACCTCTGATTTAGAATAACAGAGCTGGAAGGGACCTTGGAGGTCATCTAGTCCAACCCCATCTAGGCAGGAAACCCTTCACCACTCCAGACAATTGGTTATCCAACTTCTTCTTAAAAACTTCCAGTGTTGGAGCATTTACAACTTCTGGAGGCAGGTTGTTCCGCTGGCTAATTGTTCTCACTGTCAGGAAATTTCTCCTTAGTTCTAAGTTGCTTCTCTCCTTGATGAGTTTCCACCCATTGCTTCTTGTCCTGCCCTCAGGTGCTTTGGAGAATAGCTTGACTCCCTCTTCTTTGGGGCAACCCCTGAGATATTGGAAGATGCTATCATGTCTCCCTTAGTCCTTCTTTTCATTAAACTAGACATACCCAGTTCCTGCAACCGTTCCTCATATGTTTTAGCCCCCAGTCCCCTAATCATCTTTGTGGCTCTTCTCTGCACTCTTTCCACTCCCTTCTAGCAGTGATAAAGTTACCTTGTTGGTGATGAAATGTCTCAAGAAAGAAACCATGCTCAGGGAGCACCCAGAGTTTAACCCTGAGTTACAAATATTCTCTACTACCGTCTTTCCCCGAAAATAAGACCCTTATATTTTTTTTGAACCCTGAAATAAGCACTTGGCCTTATTGCCATGCACTCAAAAGCCTGATTGGGCTTATTATCAGGGGGTGTCTTATTCTGAGGGAAACAGGGTATCTGTCTGTCCGTCTGTCTATCATCTATCTATCTATCTATCTATCTATCTATCTATCTATCTATCTATCTATCTATCTATCTATCTATCTATCTATCCATCCATCCATCCATCCATCCATCCATCCATCATCTCTATTATCTATCTATCTACCTACCTACCTATTTACCTACCTACCTACCTATCATCTCTAGTATCTATCTATCTATCTATCTATCTATCTATCTATCTATCTATCTATCTATCTATCTATCTATCTAATCTCTCCTCTTATCTATCATCTATCTCTATCTATCTATCTATCTATCTATCTATCTATCTATCTATCTATCTATCTATCTATCTATCTATCTATCTATTATCTCTCCTCTTATCTAATCTATCTATCTATCTATCTATCTAATCTCTCCTCTTATCTATCATCTATCTCTATCTATCTATCTATCTATCTATCTATCTATCTATCTATCTATCTATCTATCTATCTATCTATTATCTCTCCTCTTATCTATCTATCTATCTATCTATCTATCTATCTATCTATCTATCTATCTATCTATCTATCTATCTATCTATCTATCTAATCTCTCCTCTTATCTATCATCTATCTCTATCTATCTATCTATCTATCTATCTATCTATCTATCTATCTATCTATCTATCTATCTATCTATTATCTCTCCTCTTATCTATCTATCTATCTATCTATCTATCTATCTATCTATCTATCTATCTATCATCTATCTATCATCTCTATCTATCATCTGTCTAGCTATCTACCTTGTTTCCCCGAAAATAAGACCCTGCCTTATATTTTTTTGAACCCTGAAATAAGCGCTTGGCCTTATTGCCATGCGCTCAAAAGCCCAATTGGGCTTATTATCAGGGGGTCTTATTTTGGGGAAAACAGGGTAGATGATAGATAGATAGATAGATAGATGATAGATAGATAGATAGATAGATAGATAGATAGATAGATAGCATGTTTCCCCGAAAATAAGACCCTGTTTTATATTTTTCTGAGCCCTGAAATAAGAATTTGGCTTTATTGCCATGCACTCAAAAGCCTGATTGGGCTTATTATCAGGGGGTGTCTTATTTTGGGGGAAACAGGGTATTGGTAAAGAATATTTATTTATTTAAACGTGTGCCACCCATCTCAGTGTTACATGACACAATAGAGGAGGCAGAATATCAAATTTTAGTGTTTTGGAATTTGGGGAAACACATCAGATCCACCATAAATGGACAACCCCTGCCAATAAATGCCTGGGACGAAATAAGTGTAACACTATGCAGTAATTTTGCAGCCCTGGAAACCTCCACCTCTGCTTTTGTCTTACCTCGCGTGACCGGAAGCTTCCGGGCTCTTCCATGGGGAACCTGAAAATTTGGGGGCGCCTCTGGTGGAGAAGGACGAGAATGAAGGATAGGAGTCCCTGGCCTGCAAGACAAAAGGCCTTAATGTGGGAACCTGCAACAACCCCCAATTGGACAATCTAGCAAAAGTAGCTTGTCTGAAGGATGCAAGTTGTAATTCTTTTTAAGTTCTTGACCTTTCTAGGAATTTCAATGCTGGTAGTCCTCGACTTACGACCACAACTGAGCCCAAATTCTCTGTTGTTAATTGAGGCGTGTCTTAAGTGAATGCTGCCCCATTTTATGACAGTTGTTAAGGGAATCTGGCTTCTGCCTTGACTTTGCTCGTCAGAAATCGCAAAAGGGGATCATGTGACACCGCCCCCCCACCCTCCGGGGACACTGCGACGGTCATAAATACGATCCAGCGTCTGAAATTGGATTATGGGACCACGGGGGATGCTGCAACAGCAGCCGTAAGTGTGGAAAAAAAGGTCCTAAGTCACATTGTTCGGTGCTGTCGTAACTTCGAATGATCACTAAACGAACGGTTGTAAGTCGAGGATTACCTGTAGTCAGTAAAGGAATAGGAAAGAAAGAAATCGAGAATAAGTAAATAAACAATAAAGAAATAAAACAAAAAAGTAAAAAAAAAACCCCAAACACAAAAAATAATTGTCTGGAATAGTAAATAAATAAATCTAAAATTCTATGCCAAGGTCTTAGCAGATAAACTAAGTTGACTCAATTTATTACTTACTGTTTATTTATATATATATATATATATATATATATATATGTTTTCTGAGGTTTTCGCGGGTGTTTGTAGGTAGGTCTTTGGTTATTCGGGTCTTCTCCCGTGTAGAATTGGAAGTATCTTGGCAACGTTTCGACGAAGTCTCATTCGTCATCTTCAAGCTGGTGTTCTCGGCTTCGTTCTTCCAGGAGCTCCTGGGAGCACGAAGCCGAGAACACCAGCCTGAAGATGACGAATGAGACTTCGTCGAAACGTCGCCAAGATACTTCCAATTCTACGCGGGAGAAGACCCGAATAACCAAAGACCTACATATATATATATATATAATATGTATATGAAATCATATTCTGTTTATTGCCCTGAGTCCTTTGGGAGAAGGGCGGTATAGAAATTCAAGAAAGAAAGAAAGAAAGAAAGGAAGGAAGGAAGGAAGGAAGGAAGGAAGGAAGGAAGGAAGAAAGAAAACAATAAATAAATGAATAAACACAAAATAAATAAAACAAAACAAACATAAATAAAAATAAAACAATAAACAAAACAATACATCAATTAAACAATTACAGCTTAAATAAAACAATACATCAATAAAACGATAAATAAATAAAAAACTTTTGCAGGCGGTTTTGTCCGCACAGCGAGCAGACTCGCCAAAGACAAACAGGGAACGGTACATACAGCGGATTCTGGTGTATTTACCTGGCAATTTCTTGCTTGTCTTTCTTCCTTCAGGTGAGTGATATTTTCGAGTGGAGAGACGGCGACTTTGATCTGCCCTCGGCACTGCCCGCTCAGGTCGGTAATGTCGTACCAGCCGCAGATGTACTGGAAGCCGGAGAGCAGGGGGGAGAGGTCCACCGATGCAAATCCTATCACTCGTTCAACGTCTGCAGGGAAAACGGCGTGTCAAAAGCCCGCGAGACAGCTCAGCAATTACGACGTGCACCTTGCCGTAAGAAACCTTGGCTTGTTGTACCCCAATGCCAAACGTCGGCCTCCGAGAAAGCCCAATGGACGAGGGCAGTGAGGGAAAAGGCGACCGACTGAGTAGAAAATGACCACATGTTAACTTTGAAGGCTCTGGTTTAATCTG
Organism: Coluber constrictor foxii; assembly: GCA_038048745.1. Classification (NCBI taxonomy): domain Eukaryota; kingdom Metazoa; phylum Chordata; class Lepidosauria; order Squamata; family Colubridae; genus Coluber; species Coluber constrictor. The sequence continues at coordinate 3,673,727 of CM075962.1, read as the reverse complement.
CCTTCTTCCAAGTGGCCCCAACTACGGCTCCCATTATAAGATATATGCACCTTTCAAATAGCAATTAAGAATACCCCCCAAACATGGTTAGTTGCAAGCAATTGGGAATTTTTAAAAATATACTTCCCTTGCTTTGTAAAAGGGAAGACTTCATTTTCAAACACAGAAGCTATTTATTCATTTGTTTGTTCGTTTTTTTCCTTCCTTCCTTCCTTCCCTTCTTTCCTCCTTTCTCTCTTTCACCTCACTTTCTCCCACTCGTTCTTCTCCTTCCCTCACATTCTTTTTCTTTCCTTCCTTCCCTTTTTCCTTCCTTTCTCTTTCACCTCACTTGCTCCCACTTCTTCTTCTCCCTCTCTCACATTCTTTCTTTTTCTTTCCTTCTTTCCTTTCCTTCCTTCCCTTCTTTTCTCCTTTCTTTCACCTCCCTTCCTCCCACTCGTTCTTCTCCCACCTTCACATTCTTTTTCTTTCCTTCCTTCCCTTTTTCCTTCCTTTCTCTTTCACCTCACTTGCTCCCACTTCTTCTTCTCCCTCCCTCATATCCTTTCTTTTTCTTCCCTTCTTTCCTTTCTCTCTTTCACCTCACTTCCTCCCACTCGTTCTCCTCCCTCCCTCACATTCTTTCTTTTTCTTTCCTTCCTTCCCTTCTTTCCTTTTCCTCTTTCACTTCACTTTCTCCCACTCATTCTTCTCCCTCCCTCATATCCTTTCTTTTTCTTCCCTTCTTTCCTCCTTTCTCCTCACTTCCTCACACTCGTTCTCCTCCCTCCCTCACATTCTTTCTTTTTCTTCCCTTCCTTCCCTTCTTTCCTTTCCCTCTTTCACTTCACTTTCTCCCACTCATTCTTCTCCCTCCCTCATATTCTTTCTTTTTCTTCCCTTCTTTCCTCCTTTCTCTCTTTCACCTCACTTCCTCCCACTCGTTCTCCTCCCTCCCTCACATTCTTTCTTTTTCTTTCCTTCCTTCCCTTCTTTCCTTTCCCTCTTTCACTTCACTTTCTCCCATTCTTCTCCCTCCCTCATATCCTTTCTTTTTCTTCCCTTCTTTCCTCCTTTCTCTCTTTCACCTCACTTCCTCTCACTCGTTCTCCTCCCTCCCTCATATTCTTTCTTTTCCTTTCTTTCCTTCCTTCCTGCCTGCCACCCATCAAAAACTTTGGATGGCGTACAATTCCAAAAGTATAAAAACAATGAAAAGGATGTAAAAGCATTCTAAAAAGCATCCAAATGAAATACACATGGACGCCGAGATTCTTGGCCAATTAACAGTACAGGCAGTCCTTGACTTACGACCATTTGTTCAATGCTTCAAAGTTACAACGGCGTGGGAAAAAAGTGACCGAGGACCAGTTTTTCACCCTTATGATGGATTGTTGCGGCATCCCCAAAGGAGTCGTGTGAACAAAATTTTGGGTGCTTAGCAACTGACATGTATTCATGTCGGTTTGTGTGGCATCCCAAGGTCCCTGGGACTGTCATTTGGGACCTTCTGAGGAATTTTCTGACAAAGTTAAGGTAAAGTCAAAATCAAGAAGAGCCTGGTGACGCAGTGGACTAAGTGCTGTTAAAGTAGCACTTAGCTGCCAGCTGTCTGCAATTACTGTAAGTTCGAATCTCCCCAGGCTCAAGGTTGACTCAGCCTTCCATCCTTCCGAGGTGGGTAGAACGAGGACCCGGATTGTGGGGGCAATAAGCTGACTTTGTATAAAAAAAAGAACACTACTTAGGGGGGGCGAAAGCCATACTAAGCAGGTATATACAAAGTATGAAGGCTATTGCTTAACGCATTGTAAGCTGCTCTGAGTCTCTGGAGAAGGGTGGCATATAAATCAAACTAATAAATAAATAAACAAACAAACAAATAAATAAATTGTAAGTTGAGAATTACCTGTAGCCATTTACAGCTACACATGAGCAATAATAAATACCAATAGCACAGGATGGATAGGCAGCTAGCTCGCAATCGACCGATTTTTAAGAAAGACTGCTATGTTACAGTTAGAAGTTACTTGTTGTGAAGGAGTTCCGATTAGTGACAGGGGTACCTGCTTTATGCCATATTTTGAAGACCAGAGTTTTCTGGGAATCCAGCAGGAATTCCTTGGAGAGTCTGCAAAGAATCAAAAAAGAAATCAGAAATATATTTAAACGATAGCTGGAGGAAATATCACTTCCTAGCATGTCTTTTTTTGGGGGGGGGGTATACGGGTAGTCCTCGACATACGACCATAATCGAGGCCAAAATTTTCTATGGCTAAGCAAGACAGGTGTTAAATGAGTTCTGCCCCATTTTACCACCTTTCTTGCCATAGTTGTTAAGCGAATCACTGCCGTTGTTAAGCGAGTCACACGGTTGTTAAAGGAATCTGGCTTGTCGGAAGGTCACGAAAGGAGATCACGCGACCCCGGGACACTGTGACCGTCATAACTACGAGTCAGTTGCCAAGCGTCCAAATTTTGATCACCTGATACTGTAATGGTTGTTAATGTGAAACACGGTCGTAAGTCGCGTTTTTCAGTGCTGCTGTAACTTCGGTCACTGAATGAACGGTTGTAAATCGGGGACTACTTGGGTAGAAGCTTACGTCAATCTGGTTCTCTCCAATTATGTTGAAGAAGAAGTTCTAACAATCCTCCAGGAACCAGGGCAGTCTATCCTATCGGAAGAGCCCAGCTTGGCAAAATGACAAAACGGCGGTAGGTCTGGAGTTTAGTTCTAATCCCTGATTTCTCTATCTAATTAAACAATAGTGGGGAATGGAAGGATTTCTACAAGGAATATACGTAAACCCTTCCATTCCCTACCATCCCGTCAGAGCCGAAGAAGCTTCTCGGAGGAGAAGCGAAACATCTTCAAAGAAAAACAAAAAAAAATCCAGTTGCCTCCTGAAAAAGCACCTCTGGGATCCACCGCTGGAGGTTTTCAAGAAGAGATTGCACAGCCGTCTGTCTAGAATGCTATAGTTCCATGATGGTGAACCTATGGCGCGGAGCTCAGCTCCAGCACGCATGTGCGTGCCGGCCACGTGATTTTTGGCCCTTCTTGGCTCATTGGAAGTCGGGAAACGGGCTGTTTCCGGCCTCTGGAGGGGTGGGGAAGGCAGTTTTTGCCCCCCCAGGCTCCTAGAAAGCCTCTGGAGCCTGGGGAGGGCATCAAACAGGCCTTCTGGGCCCACCGGAAGTCGGGAAACGGGCTGTTTCCGGCCTCTGGAGGAGTGGGGAAGGCAGTTTTTGCCCCCCCCAGGCTCCTAGAAAGCCTCTGGAGCCTGGGGAGGGCATCAAACAGGCCTTCTGGGCCCACCGGAAGTCGGGAAACGGGCTGTTTCCGGCCTCTGGAGGAGTGGGGAAGGCAGTTTTCGCCCCCCCCAGGCTCCTAGAAAGCCTCTGGAGCCTGGGGAGGGCATAAAATAGGCCTTCTGGGCCTACCGGAAGTCGGGAAACAGGCTATTTCCGGCCTCTGGAGGGATGGGGAAGGCAGTTTTTGCCCTCCCCAGGCTCCAAGAAAGACTCTAGAGCCTGGGGAGGGCGAAAAATGGGCCTACCGGACCCTCTGTGCCATCACGTGTCAAAAGCAGGGGGAGCCCGGGGGGGGGGGGGGGGGTGTCATGCATGCAAGTGCGGGGGATGGGGCGCATTGAATTATGGGTGTGGGCATGCACGCGTGCAAATCCCCCCTGCTCCCCCTGTTTTTGGCACGTGACGGGAAAAAGGTTAGCCATCATTGTTATAGTTGTTTTTTCAGCTCTGTCTCAAAACAGGAGCAAAACATAAATCTTGTAATCATCAGCATTTTAAATACTTTAGCAGCTCCGATTTTTACGTTTCATGCGATGTCTCTGCATATTACAAGGAATGCCAAGAACACGGAGCTACGTATCTCCATTTGAACACCGGGCGTTCACGCTGTATTTGCATTGAAGAGCACAAAAAGGAAATGCAAAATGTCCCCAGGCGGTCCTTGGTGTACAGCAATCCGTTTAGCGGCCGTTCGAAGTTACGGCGGCGCTGAAAAAATAGGGGCCGATGGCCGTTGTTCAGACTTACGACCGTTGCGGTATTTCCAGGGTCACGTAATCAAAATTCAGACCCTTGGCAACTGGCTCACATAGGGCAGTCCTCGACTTACGACCCCAGTTGGGACTGGAAACTTGTCATTAAGCAAGGCGCCCACGCACATGAGTTTTACAACCATTTTTTGCCTGGAGCGTTAAAGCGAATCAGCCGGTCGTTAAGCAAATTGGGCAGAAGCTAAAAAGTGCATTTTTTGAATGTTAAAATTTACGACAGCACTGGAAAAAAAGGAACTTATGAACGTTTCTCACACTTATGACCACTGCAGTGGTCACGCTCGGCGACTGGCTCATATTTACGACAGTGGAAGTGTCTTGTGATCTAACAAGCGAGAGGGGAATGCAGATTCAGGTAACAGCGGTGTGACTTAACAGCTGCACTGATTTGCTTAACAACGGTGGCAAAAAAGTTCGTAAAATGGGACAAACTCACTTAACCCATGTTTTACTTAGCAACATCAATTTTGGGCTCCATGGTGGTCGTAACTCGAGGACTGCCTGTATTTAAGTGCCTGGCATGAGTCGGTAGAGAATCTCTTGTCCCAAAGGTGCTTTTTCAGACTACAGGAACCATTTGCACCCCTCAGGTGACCCTGAGGACACAGGTAAACCTCCAAGCGGCCTCAACGACTCCCTAAAAGGATGCAAATGACCAGCTGCCTGCAAGGAGTATCAATCCTTCCATCCTCCACCATCCAGTCAGAGCCGAGGAAGCTCCTTGGAGGAGAAGTGAAATGTCTTCAAAATAAAAAACAAGAAAGCCCAGTGACCTCCTGAAAAAAGCACCTTCCGGACAGGTGTCTGGCCTATTTCTGACAATATTTCTGAGGTCTTACCTACCTTGTCTGGTGCTGAAAATCCCAAACAGGGGAATCGGTGTTTTCTACTGTTGCGGTGGTGATCGGGTTATCGACATCGGTGGCCACGAAAGACACGGAGCTACAGGGCGACGTTACTCCCCGCTCTGCAAGAGGACTCCCTGAAACCGAATAATTTAGACTCAGGTTGCAGTTATCGGTTTGCGTTCTGCGACAATTTCACGGCCAAGGAAACAAAAAGTCGATCAGAATAGAGTGGGGAGGGACCTTGGAGGTCTTCTAGTCTGACCCTCTGGTCAGACAGGAGACCTTATAAATGGTTGTCTAGTCTCTTCTTAAAAAGCCTTCCAGTGATGGAGCACCCACAACTTCTGGTGGCAGGCTGTTCCACTGGTTAATTGTCCTCACTGTTAGGAAGTTTCTTCTCTCCTGGATTAGTTTCCATCCATTGTTTTAACTTTTAACCTGAATGGTTTCCTGACAACAGGCTGATCAGGAAACCTGAAAAATTCTTTCTTTCTTTCTTTCTTTCTTTCTTTCTTTCTTTCTTTCTTTCTTTCTTTCTTTCTTTCTTTCTTTCTTTCTTCTTTCTTTCTTTCTTTCTTTCTTTCTTTCTTCCTTCCTTCCTTCCTTCCTTCCTTCCTTTTCTTTCTTTCTCTCTCTCCCTACCCTCCCTACCCTCCCTCCCTCCCTCTTTCTCTTTCTTTCTTTCTTTCTTTCTCTTTCTTTCTTTCTTCCTTCCTTCCTTCTTTTTCTTTCTTTCTCTCTCTCTCCCTACCCTCCCTACCCACCCACCCTCCCTCCCTCCCTCCCTCTTTCTTTCTTTCTTTCTTTCTTTCTTTCTTTCTTTCTTTCTTTCTTTCTTTCTTTCTTTCTTTCTTTCTTTCTTTTCTTTTCTTTTCTTTCTTTCTTTTTCTTTCTTTCTCTCTCTCTCCCTTCCCTCCCTCCCTCCCTCCCTCTCTCTCTCTCTCTCTTTCTCCTTCCTTCCTTCCTTCCTTCCTTCCTTCCTTCCTTCCTTCCTTCCTTCCTTCCTTCCTTCTTGTATTCATATGCTGCCCTTCTCCCGAAGGACTCAGAGCGGCAAACACAAGTTAAGAAACATGTACAGTAAAATCCCATTTTAAACCAAATAACTAATTAATAATAAATAATAAAACCCAAAATTGGAGTCAGCCTATTAGCTTGAACAGCCAAGTCTTCAGCTCCTGACGGAAGGAGCGGAGATCAGGAGCCGTCCGGAGCTTGGTAGGTAATTCATTCCAGAGGGTGGGAGCACCCACAGAGAACGCCCTACCCCTGGGCACCGCTAGATGACATTGGCTCGCCGTCGGGACCCTGGGGAGAGCGGCCCTATGTGAGCGAACAGGATGATGGGAGGCAGGCAGGAGAAGGTCCTGTAAATATCCTGGACCTAAATCATGTAGGGCCTTATAGGTGAGAACTAGTACCTTGAAGCGGACCCGGAGAACCACTGGGAACCAGTGCAGCTGACGCAGGAGGGGTGTTAAATGGGAGTAATGAGGGGCTCCTGTAACAAACCGTGCGGCTGCATTCTGGATCAGCTGGAGTCTCTGGGTGCATCTCAGGGGCAGCCCCATGGAGAGGGAATTGCAGTAATCCAAGCGGGAAGTAACCAGGGCATGAGTGACTGTGTGAAGGTTCATCTCGGTCCAGGAAAGGGCGCAACTGGCGCACCAGGCGAACCTGTGAGAAGGCCCCCCTGGTCACGGCCGTTAGGTGGTCTTCTAGGGACAGCCGAGCATCCAGGAGGATGTTTAATAGAACATAGAATCATAGAGCTGGAAGGGACCTCAGAGGTCTTCTAGTCCAACCCCCTGGGAACGGCTTTATGGCTCTGGTTACCTGCACAGGGTTTATAGTGAAAAATCTGAATTTACCAGCCACATTTGGAGTTTTAAGTTTCTTTGGGGAAATGGAAGTTGACATTCTTAGCAGGTTAAGTGAGACGTTGGTTAACCGAGCTTTGCCCCATCTTAGCACCTTTCTTGCCGCAGTTGTTAAGGGAATCACTGCCGTTGTTAAGTGAGTCACAGTGTCCTTAAGGGAATCTGGCTTTCCTGCTGACTTTGCTTGCCAGAAGGTCGCAAAAGGGGATTCGCGTGACCCTGGGGTGCTCCGACCGTCATAAAGATGAACCGCTCACCAAGCTTTTGAATTTTGATCTCGTGGCCATGGGGATTCCTCAACGGTCGTAGGTGTGAAAGTTGGTCGTAAGTCACTTTTTTCAGTGCCCGTTGTAACTTCGAACGGTCCCTAAATGAACGGTTGTAAGTTGAGGACTCTCTGTACACGTGGTTCTCGACTTACAATCGTTTGTTTAATGACTGTTCGAAGCAACAACATCTGACGAGCACCGTCAATGGGGGACGACAGATTCTCTCAACAACCGTGGTACGGGTTGCAGCGATTCACTGAGAAAACCTGGCAGGAAAGGACGTAAAGTGGAGCAAAACTCACTTAACGACTGCCTTGCTTAGTAATGGAAATTCGGAGCTCAGTTGTGGTCGTTAAGTCAAGGATTTACAACCTCTTTGTTTTCTGTAGTCACATTTCGCTACAGATTCTCCTCTAGTGACCAGGGTGCTACAGAGGAGTTTAAAAAAAAACAACAACACCCCCCAGATAATAATATTAAACTTTTTCCTAGGATGCTAAGCCTGTTTTTCTGCCCTGGGTGGCCTTTTGACTCCTGTTTCTCTTGCACCAATGGCTGGCCTTCTCCAGCCCCTGCCCACTGTACTTTCAACCAAGGCATGTCCTCATCCTTCCCCGAAGAAAGGTATTATATAAAAATAAGCAAATCTAGCCACTTCTGGTTTTTACTGCAAAATCCTGGATGCTCTTGTAATAAAACTCTGCAGCTATGGCCTTGACCAATGTGGAGTGGAGTGGAGAATAATTAATAAATTAATTATTAATTAATTTAATTTAATTAATTATTAATTATTTAATACGTTTTTCAATTTTGTACTTTATGTTGTTTTATTGTGGCTGTACACCGCCCTGAGTCCTTCGGGAGAAGGGCGGTATAGAAATTTAAATAATAAATAAATACCGTATTTTCTGGCGTATAAGACGACTGGGCGTATAAGGCGACCCTCCTCAGAGCCATTTAAGGCTCATCAGAGCCTTATGGGCTGGTCTGCCTGGTTACAGGAGAATGAGACCCGGCGTATAAGACGACCCCCGACTTTTGAGAAGATTTTTGTGTGTTAGAAAGTAGTCTTATACGCAGGAAAATACAGTCACTCCTGAAAAACGGAATTTCCTGGAGCGGTTAGTAGTTCCTCCTGAAAGCAGAAAAATATAAAATAAAATTAAAAAAAAAAAAAACTTAGGAGGAGGAATGTGTTAGCAGTGCAAGAATGAGCCAGGGGAGGAAACTCTTGAGAATAATTTCCCAACTGTTCTTTAACCCAGTGTCAAACCGCACCGCTCTGGAAGCCGGGTGTTGATCAAAAAGCCTTCCTTGGGAGAACTATGGAAAAAAAAGTTGCTTCGTTGATTAATCCGGTTTAATCTAGTTGTGTGTGCTGGCATTCGGCACAGATTTCTGGAGCGCATCAGGATGGAACATGGAACAATCGGGAGTTTTTTTTGAGAAACCAAGACAAGGAAATTCTAGGAATAAGGTCACCAGGAGCAAAAGCAGAACGAAGGGGTTATTTCGTGGCTGCCCTCTTCCGCCTCCAGCTTGGCTGGATTGCAAACGCTTGCATTTTATGTATTATTTTATGTATTAGGTAATTTTATGTATTATTTTATGTATTAGGTAATTTTATGTATTATTTTATGTATTAGGTAATCCTCGGCTTAGAACACTTCATTCGGTGCCCGTCCGAAGTTACAACAGCACTGAAAATCCTGATCGTTTTTCACACTTGGGGGGAACCAGCGATGGGAAATGTCTGGGAGGGGAAAATTATACCTAGGGATTTGGCACGCAATCATCAGTTCTGGCTTTTCTTTACTGTAACCCACTTGACCGCTAGTAGACGATACCTTTCTCAACGAAGGGAGTCAAGGGTCTTCCTCGCTTAGAGGTTCCAGATGAGGCAGGACTGACACCTGCTTACCTTTTAAGCTTAGGTGCATGGCTCTTTCCACGAGAACGCTCACGGCGAACGTGTTCTCCAGGTCACTGGCAGGAGGTTTGTCCTGGGGGACTTCGTCGACGGAAAGATTTGCTTCGGGGAGGACTTCCAGTTCCTGCTCCGCTGCCTTTTTCTCTTCTTCAACGCTGTTGCTGCTGCTGTCCCTGTCATCTTCACGGTTCCCAGACCCTCCACAGGGACCAGCAGGTGTCACCGTAATGTGAACACGCAGGGCGGCTCCCCCCAGGTTGGCAGCGTTTCGTCGGAACAAAGGAAAGACACCTGCGACAAGGGGAGGAAGTGAGGCTCACTCAAAAGGCAGATCGATTAGTCCCAAACAAAGCCATTTTATTATAACAGCTGAGAATGACTTCATTCCCAGCTTAGTCCCAATTAATTCCAAAACAAGTCCTTCAGAAAAAGTCCTTCGGGATTATCACAAAACTTTATCTTCTTTGGCACCCTGTCAAAGGCCTTTCTTGGCAAAGCCCCACAAAGTTCAGAAACAAGACGCCGATTGGAAACAGAGTTAGCAATGTTGCTTTCCTACAAAGAGCCCAAGAGCCTTTGCTGCTCTTTTTTTTTTTTTTAATTTGATTTATATGCCGCCCTTCTCCGGAGATTCAGGGCGGCTTACAATGCGTTAAGCAATAGCCTTCATACTTTTGTATATTTATACAAAGTCAGCTTATTGCCCCCACAAACTGGGTCCTCAATTTACCCACCTTAGAAAGGATGGAAGGCTGAGTCGACCATGAGCCTGGCTAGGATTGAACTCACAGAAATTACAGGCAGCTGGTGTTAATTGCTGCCTTTAGTAGGAGGCATTAGCCCCCTACGCTACACAGGCTTGTTAAGGCTCGTTTTAAGTGTTATGGGAGGGGCCAATCATCTCTTGGCCTTACTCCCGAGTCGTCCTTTTTGCTTTAGCTACTCTTGCCTTCTAGCAGCTCTGAACATGCGGGTACAGGAACAGGCTCCTCCTGTTCCTCTGCCTCTCTGCTGTCTGACTCTGGGGGCTCCGGAGTCCCCACATGGCCCTGGACCTATCTCAGCCTCTGACACAGAGCCTTCGTCTGGGCCTTCCCCAGCCTCCTCACTGCCCAACTTTGCTGACAGCTCTGCAGACTGCTGGTGGACCACAACATGACCACAGTTGAGCCCAAAATTTCCGTTGCTGAGCAAGGAAGTTGTTAAAGGAGCGTTGCTCTACCTTACCACCTTTCGTGCTACAGCCTTCTCACAAGAAGACACTAAGGGAGAAGCTTGTCCACCGCAAAGATAAAACACCCAGACACAAACTGAACAATGTGGTAGATGCAGTACAATGCAGTGAGCCAGGTGCAGATCTATACATTGGGGAAACAAAACAGCCGCTTCATAAGCGCATGGCACAACAGAGGAGAACAAAGTAGGACCAGATTCAGCAGTCCATCTGTGGTTTTTTTTTTTTTAAAAGGCCGTTCTTTTGAAGACAGCAAAGTCCACATTTTGGCCAGAGAGCACCGCTGGTTTGGAAGAGAGGTCAAAGAGGCTGTCTAGGTCAAAATTCAACAGAGAGGAGAGCGATATGACGTCATCTACCTTCAGTCTACCACATGGTCCTTTCAGCAGTTCCAGGAAGGCTCCACACCCATTTGCACCACTCAGGTGACCCTGAGGACACGGAGAAACCTCCAGGTGACCTCAATGACTTGCTAAAAGGATGCAAATGATCAGCAGTCTACAAGGAATACAAATCCTTCCATCCTCCACCATCCGGTCAGAGCTGAAGAAGCTTCTTGGAGGAGAAGCGAAACATCTTCAAAGAAAAACCAGAAAGTCCAGTTGCCTCTTGAAAAAAAAAGCACCTTTGCAGGGACAATCCTGACCTGAATGGCTGAGCATCTCCAGGGACAGCCTTCTCACAGGCAAACCCAATGGGGAAGCCACTTATTTTTTTTTAAAATTTAATTTATATGCCGCCTTTCTCCAGAGACTCAGGGTGGCTTAGAATGCATTAAGCAATAGCCTTCATACTTTTGTATATACCTGCTTAGTAGGGCTTTCGGCCTTCCCAAGCGGTGTTCTTTTTTATACAAAATCAGCTTATTGCCCCCACAATCCGGGTCCTCATTTTACCTACCTTGAAAGGATGGAAGGCTGAGTCAACCTTGAGCCTGGTGAGATTTGAACTTGCAGTAATTACAGGCAGCTGATGTCACTTTAACACCACTTAAGCTGCTGCGCCACCAAGGCACTTATAACTGTGTGACTACCGTATTTCCCCGAAAATAAGATTCTGTTTTATATTTTTTTGAACCCCGAAATAAGCGCTTGGCCTTATTTTCGGGGAGGTCTTTTTTTTTAAAATTAGATTTAAATGCCGCCCTTCTCCAGAGACTCAGGGCGGCTTACAATGCATTAAGCAATAGCCTTCATACTTTTGTATATATTTATACAAAGTCAACTTTATTGCCCCCACAAACTGGGTCCTCAATTTACCTACCTTAGAAAGGATGGAAGGCTGAGTCAACCTTGAGCCTCGAACTTGCAATAATTGCAGACAGCTGAATGTTAATAACAGGCTATTAGCCTGCTGAACTATCTGAGGCTCGTATTTTAAGGTGCGTGGCGCAAGACGGGGCTCCTCTTGCTGTATTACCTGATTTCCAGCTCTGTCTCCCTAACCCTAACCAGAAGAAATGGCGGGGACCAGCTGCACATGCGGTTTAATATTTTCGAGGAGGCCTTATTTCAAGGGGGAGCACATGCGCTCAAAAGTCCGATTGGGCTTATTATCCGGGGAGGTCTTATTTTCAGGAAAACAGGGTCACTTAACAACTGCCATGAGTCACTTAACCATTGTGCCAAGAAAGGTCGTAAAACAGGGCAAAACTCACAAGGAGCCTGGTGGAGCAGTGGACTAAAGCACTGTTAAATGGCACTTAGCTGCCAGCTACCTGCAATTACTGCGAGTTCAAATCTCACCAGGCTCAAGGTGGACTCAGCCTTCCATCCTTCCGAGGGAGGTAAAATGAGGACCCGGATTGTGGGGGGCAATAAGCTGACTTTGTATAAAAAAGAACACCGTTTAGGGGGGCCCAAAAGCCCTACTAAGCAGGTATATACAAAAGTATGAAAGCTATTGCTTAACACATTGTAAGTTGCCCTGAGTCTCCGGGGAAAGGCAGCATATAAATCGAACCAATAGATAGATAGATAGATAGATAGATAGATATAGATAGATAGATAGATAGATATAGATAGATAGATAGATATAGATAGATAGATAGATAGATAGATAGATAGATAGATAGATAGATAGATAGATATAGATAGATAGATAGATAGATAGATAGATAGACAGACAGACAGACAGACAGACAGACAGACAGACAGACAGATAGCATAGATGATAGAGAAAAGAAATGAGGGAGATGATAGATAGATAGATAAACACATTGTAAGCCGCCCTGAGTCTCCGGAGAAGGGCGGCATATAAATTGAACCAATAGATAGATAGATAGATAGATAGATAGATAGATAGATAGATAGATAGATAGATAGATAGATAGATAGATAGAGATAGATAGATAGATAGATAGATAGATAGATAGATAGATAGATAGATAGACAGACAGACAGACAGACAGATAGCATAGATGATAGAGAAAAGAAATGAGGGAGATGATAGATAGATAGATAAACACATTGTAAGCCGCCCTGAGTCTCCGGAGAAGGGCGGCATATAAATTGAACCAATAACCAATAATAATAATAATAATTTTTTCCTCAGTTGTGGCCATAAAGTTGAGGACTACCCATATTTCCGAGAACCAGCTGCCTCTAAAACCATTATTAACATACCACTGACAGTTTTCTTCTTCCGTGAGCTGTCCGCCAGCGGTGTGAGGTCCACATAGGCTGATCCGATCAAGCGGTCAGTATCCAGGGGCCTTTCCACATCACCGTCTTTGCCGTAAGCTCGCCACACTTGGAGTTCCAGTTTCTCTTCCCTGAAGTACCAGAATAATGCCGGACTCGACCGGAGCTCCGTTCGGTTGGGTTTCTAAATATCACAATCCCTTGTTTTTCGCCTTCTGTTAACTTTGGCCTCCTAAATGAAGACCAGGTGGCTTCTTGATCGTAGAGTTTGTAGCGAAGGTAGCAATAGACGCTTTTATTTAAGTGTGCTTCTCCTGCGAGTAACAAGCTCTGTAGCGGCAACCACAGCCGAGGAGTAGAAATAGTCACGCGGACCGGTGTCGAAGGGGTCTGGCCTTCGCTCTCGCTATCCTCCCACGGATCGTCAGAAAAGGTTTCCTTCCAGTTCCACCCTAAACGGTTGGCAGTCTCCAGAACACGCTCTCGGTCTCCGGGGTGAACAAAAGCAACCGAAATCTCCAAACCGCCAACGATGCTCTGAGTGACGTTTGCAGACTGAGATGCCAAGAGATCCTCTGGGAGGATGACGGGGTACCAACCTCTCAGGCCTGGGAGGGAACGCAAAGAGAAGAAGTTCTTGTCATAAAAAATAAAAATTCGTTCGTTCGTTTCAGCAAAGGGCCTTGTTTGATCTCTCCTTCCAGCCTGGCCGGCAATTTCCCAACTGTCTCTCAGATATCCAGGCCTTACGCAAGAATTTAGAGCAGGGGTCTGCAACCTTGTCAACTTTAAGACTTGTGGACTTCAACTCCCAGAATTCCTCAGCCAGCTTTGCTGGCTGAGGAATTCTGGGAGTTGAAGTCCACAAGTCTTAAAGTTGACAAGGTTGCAGACCCCTGATTTAGAGGCAAATAACTCGACTGGCATTCCGGGCACTACTCAAGCAGCATTGCTGGCATCTAAGCATGCTGAGAAGCAGCCGTTTCTGAGAGCACCGCTGAATTTTGACGCAGGGGGTAGCTGCTGGGTAGTCTTCAAGGGTAGCCCCCCTCCCCATGAAAAGTGTATTGCAGTAATCTGATCATGAGGTGACCAGGGCATGAGTAAATGTTCAAAGGGCTACCCAGTTTACAAAAGGGAGCCAGTTTGGACTAGTGGTTGAGGTGCCAGGCTACAGAGTAAGAGTAGAAGTAGGAGACTATGAGTTCTAGTACCGCCTTAGACATGAAAGCCGTCTGGATGACTTTGGGCCAATCACCAGGAGGCTGTGAAGTCTAGACCTGCCTTAAGCATGAAAGCTGGCTAGATGATTGGAGCCAATCATCAGGAGACGATGAGTTCTAGTCCCGCCTTATCCATGAAAGCTGACTGGGTGCCTTTGGGACAGTCCTTCCATCTCACCCCAACCCACCTCACAGGGTTGTTGTTGTTGTGGGGGAAAACAGGAGGAAGAAGGAGTATTTGGTAAGTTCACTACCCCCAGATATTTCTAAAATTGTGACTCAACAGACTAAAGCATTGTGATTAACTCCAGCTGTCTGCAATTACTGTAAGTTCGAATCTCACCAGGCTCGAGGTTGACTCAGCCTTCCATCCTTTCTAAGGTAGGTCAAATGAGGATCCAGATTGTGGGGGCAATAAGCTGACTTTGTATAAATATACAGAAGTATGAAGGCTATTGCTTAACGCATTGTAAGCCGCCCTGAGTCTCCGGAGAAGGGCGGCATAGGAAGGAAGGAAGGAAGGAAGGAAGGAAGGAAGGAAGGAAGGAAGGAAGGAAGGAAGGAAGAAGAACATTCAGCTGCCTGCAATTACTGTAAGTTCAAATCTCCCCAGGCTCAAGGTTGACTCAGCCTTCCATCCTTTCTAAGGTAGGTCAATTGAGGACCCAGTTTGTGGGGGCAATAAGCTGACTTTGTATAAATATACAAAAGTATGAAGGCTATTGCTTAACGCATTGTAAGCTGCCCTGAGTCTCCGGGGAAGGGCGGCATATAAATCAAATTTAAAAAAATTAAAATAAAAAAAAATAAAGGCTGGATGCAAAATCAATAAATAATAAGGAAGGGCGCATCCTATGAACCTATACAAAGACCACCCTCCTGGCCACAGATGCCATCTGCTCCAAGTTGTGCACCCAGCTTGTGATAAATGTAGAGGTCCTAGTGTGTAACCAGGTGTCTTTACCTGATCTTCGACTCAGCAGGTCTCTGGTAGGAACTCTCACGGTTCCCAGCAAGCAATCTTTTAGCGCTTCCCTCGGAGCTGCAAGAATAAATAACAGTTATGATGTGAACTTTCCGTCGTCATAATGGGAATTCATCCCCCTGGAAACTATTGCTCTTAGAGCAGGGGTCTCCAAACTTGGCTACTTTAAAGACTTCAACTCCCAGAGTTCCACGGGCTCATGACTGCATTTCGGGCGCTTGGCAACCGGTCTGAATTTATGCCTGTCTCTTGCAAGTCGCATCACCACAACTTATAATGTTGTGGTGATGCGACTTATAATCATTTATTTCTGGTTCTTTGGCAATCAGCTCACTAAACGACCACATCTATCTATCTATTCATCCATCCATCCATCCATCCATCCGTCAATCACTATCTATCTGTCAGTCTGTCTGTCTGTCTAACATCTTTATCATCTTCACCTATCATCCATCCATCTATCTATCTATCTATCTATCTATCTATCTATCTATCTATCTATCTATCTATCTATCTATCTATCTATATCTATCATCTATCCATCCATCACTATCTATCTGTCAGTCTGTCTGTCTATCATCTTTATTATCTTCACCTATCATCCATCCATCTATCTATCTATCTATCTATCTATCTATCTATCTATCTATCTATCTATCTATCTATCTATCTATCTATCTATCCATCCATTCATCTATCCCTCCATCCCTCCATATCTATATATGTATCTATCATCCATTTCCCTCAAAATAAGACACCTCCTGATAATAAGCCCCATGGGGCTTTTGAGTGCATGGTAATAAGGCCAAGCTCTTATTTCAGGATTCAAAAAAATATAACACAGGATCTTATTTTTGGGGAAACATGGTAGTTATAGTTATAGTATACGGTACTGTGTTTCTCAGAAAATAAGACCGAGTCTTATTTTCTTTTAGATTTGAAAATAAGCATTTGGGTTTATTTTCGAGGCGGTCTTACTTCCCTCAGTCTGTGCAGTCTGTCCCCCCTCCCCATTTTTCTCCCGTGAGCCAAAAAGCATCCCCCGAGCCTCCCAAAAAGAGGGAAAAAGCAAAGCAGCTTCGGGGAAGCGGCCAAACAAGCAGAAGCGCTGCGCCCAGAAAGAGAAGGGCAAAAGTGGTATTTGTGCTGCCCCAAGGGGCCAGCGGGCTGCAGCTGGACAGTTGCCCCCCCCCCGTGCCCACCCTGCCACTCGTGCTGGCCACGCTTATTTTCGGGGTAGGGGTAATATTAGGCCCATCCCCCCAAAATTAGGGTTGGGTTTATTATTGGGGTGGGTCATGTTTTTGGAGAAACAGTAGTCTAGTCTACTCTATTAGATATTTATTTATTTATTTATTTTATTTTGTTCAATTTATATGCCACCTTTCTCCGGAGACTCAGGGCAGCTTCCAATGCATTTAAAAAACTATTATGAAAACATTTAAAATTAAAATATTAAAACCCATTCATGCCATTCATGGCCGGATCTCACAAGATTGCAACAGCGAGATCAACGGCCCCAGGCCTGCCGGAAAAGCCAGGTCTTCACCGCTTTCCGGAAGGCCAATAGGATGGGAGTAGTCTGGACCTCAGGAGGTAACTGGTTCCAGAGAGGCGGGGCAGCCACAGAGAAGGCCCTCCACTGCGGGCCCGCCAGCCGGCATTGTTTAGCTGACGGGACCCGGAGGAGACCAACTCTGTGGGATCTTACCGGTCACTGGGATCTATGCGGTAGAAGGCGGTCTCGAAGATAACCTGGCCCTGAGCCATGTAGGGCTTTAGAGGTAATAACCAACACCTTGAATTGTGCCCAGAGACCAATAGGGAGCCAGTGCTGCTCACGGAGAATTGGTGTAATGTGGGTGTATCTAGGCGCACCCAATATAACTCACACGGCTGCATTCTGGACCAACTGTAGTCTCCGAACACTCTTCAAGGGTAGCCCCATGTAGAGCGCGTTGCAACAATCTAACCGTGAGGTGACAAGGCCATGAGTGACTGTGAGGAGAGCCTCCCGATCCAAGTAGGGGAGGTAATAGAGAATAGAGAAGAGTATAGGAAAAGAATAGAATGGAATGGAATAGAGTAGAATAGAAATACAGAATAGAAAATAAAAGAATAGAGAATAGAATAGAATAGAATAGAAAATAGAATAGAAAATAGAATAGAATAGAATAGAATAGAATAGAATAGAATAGAATAGAATAGAATAGAATAGAATAGAATAGAATAGAATAGAATAGAATAGAAT
The DNA here is from genome assembly GCA_038048745.1 of Coluber constrictor foxii. Lineage (NCBI taxonomy): Eukaryota > Metazoa > Chordata > Lepidosauria > Squamata > Colubridae > Coluber > Coluber constrictor. The sequence continues at coordinate 3,656,395 of CM075962.1, read as the reverse complement.
AGAATAGAATAGAACAAGAGTAGAGTGAGTGGAGTAGAGTAGAGTAGAATAGAACAGAACAAGAGTAGAGTAGAGTAGAGTAGAGTAGAGTAGAGTAGAGTAGAGTAGAGTAGAGTAGAATAGAACAAGAGTAGAGTAGAGTAGAGTAGAATAGAATAGAACAAGAGTAGAGTAGAGTAGAGTAGAATAGAATAGAACAAGAGTAGAGTAGAATAGAATAGAATAGAACAAGAGTAGAGTAGAGTAGAATAGAGTAGAATAGAATAGAACAAGAGTAGAGTAGAGAAGAGTAGAGTAGAGTAGACTAGAACAAAACAAGAGTAGAGTAGAGTAGAGTAGAGTAGAGTAGAGTAGATTAGAGTAGAATAGAATAGAATAGAACAAGAGTAGAGTAGAGTAGAGTAGAGTAGAGTAGAGTAGAGTAGAATAGAACAAGAGTAGAGTAGAGTAGAGTAGAATAGAATAGAACAAGAGTAGAGTAGAGTAGAGTAGAATAGAATAGAACAAGAGTAGAGTAGAATAGAATAGAATAGAACAAGAGTAGAGTAGAGTAGAATAGAGTAGAATAGAATAGAACAAGAGTAGAGTAGAGAAGAGTAGAGTAGAGTAGACTAGAACAAAACAAGAGTAGAGTAGAGTAGAGTAGAGTAGATTAGAGTAGAATAGAATAGAATAGAACAAGAGTAGAGTAGAGTAGAGTAGAGTAGAGTAGAGTAGAGTAGAGTAGAGTAGAGTAGAATAGAATAGAACAAGAGTAGAGTAGAGTAGAGTAGAATAGAATAGAACAAGAGTAGAGTAGAGTAGAATAGAGTAGAATAGAATAGAACAAGAGTAGAGTAGAGAAGAGTAGAGTAGAGTAGACTAGAACAAAACAAGAGTAGAGTAGAGTAGAGTAGATTAGAGTAGAATAGAATTGAACAAGAGTAGAGTAGAGTAGAGTAGAGTAGAGTAGAGTAGAATAGAATAGAATAGAATAGAATAGAATAGAATAGAATAGAACAGGAGAAAAAATGCAGAATAGAAGAACGGAACAGAACAGAACAGAACAGAACAGAACAGAACAGAACAATCAGGTGGAGGGAAATTGTTGTGCAAAAGCACCACAAAACATTCACAACTGAAGAGGCGTGGGTGAAGCCATGCCCCCCCTAGCCTTAGGGCTAGTTGTGCAATTCAACCGCCGCTCCCCAATTTGTTTGCCGCACCTGAGTTGAGGGGCTGGTGATAGAGGTGAAAGACCACCTCCGAGCGCTGCAAGAGTTCCCCCAGGCAGCAGGCTTCTCCGCTGCTCCTCTGGACCACGAGATGGCAGGGCAGCTCCACGTGATGGTCGAAGGCGGGGCAGAACGAGCGAGCCACGGTTCGTGTCCTGCGCGGCTCGGCCCCGGGAAGGAAGGGGAGGAGTATCGAGACGTAGGTGTTGAGGCCAATTTCCGCACTATATTGGAAGGGAGGGTGTTTTTCAGCCAGCGCCCTAAGCGACGAGAAGGAACGATTTATTATTTTTTTGAAAAAGTTTTTTATTCTTTTTTCTCTTAAACATATCTTAAAGGATCAGTCTCTTGTGTAACATACATATTTTCTTTTAACTTTCATACTAATAAAAACTTCATCCTAAACAATTTAAGTATATTAGGAATTGCTCTTCTACCATTTCATCTCCCGTGTTTTACAACAATCCTTCTTCTCCCTCTCCTCTCTTTCCTCATTTATTTTTATGCGATTTATTCACACAGGTTGTCCTTGACTTAGAGCCATTTGCTTAGTGACCGTTCGAATTTACAACGGTTGTGGAAAAGGTGACTTTATGGACGTTTTTCAGACTTACGACGTTGCTGCGCCTACACGGTCTCTTCCAAGTCACGACGGCACTGAAAAACGTGAGTATTTTCACACCTACGAGTGTAGTTGTAAATTCAGACCCTTGGCCACTGACTCACAGTTATGACGGTCACAGTGTCACCCGGTCATGTGATCCCCTTTTGCAACCTTCTGACAAGCAAACTCAATGGGGGAAGCCAGATTCACTTAATGACCGTTTGACTCAGTTCACTTCACTTAATGACCGTTTGACTCAGTTAGCCACTGCAGTGACTGACTTAACCATGCCAAGGAAGGTCGCTAAATGGGACAAAACTCATTCAACAACATTCTTGCTTAGCGATGGAGAGTTTCATATCGTCACCGCTACCGGCTCGGCAGAACCGGGAGGAACCCACCACTGCTTCAAACTGTCACTAAATGAACTTTTGTAAGTCAAGGACCCGCCTGTATCGGGCTTTCGCTTCCTTCTCACCTGGCCGCTGCTTGCAAGCCGGCCGCCGCGTGGATTTGGAGGGAGATGGGAACGGTCTGAGCCGCTAGCCCGTTTTCGGTTATTTTCAAGCTGCGTCGGTACTTTACGCTCACTTGGAACAAACCTGGGGGAAAAAGGAGAGGGAGAGAAGAAGAAGAAAGTGGGTTCAGCTTTCAGGGGCTAAATACAGCAGGTCCTCGGTTTACGACCACCCAAAATGTCTGCTGGTAGGTGAAAACGTCTGCTAAGCGAGTTCTGCCCCATTTTGGGACCTTTCGCTCCACAGTGGGCTGTAAATGAATCACTGCAGTCGTTAGGTTAGAAATGGTGTAGAGTTTCCTGCTTGGGCAGGGGGTTGGACTAGATGACCCACAAGGTCCCTTCCAACTCTTGTTAATCCCTATATGGAAACTGGTTGAGTCTTATCCAGGTCTAATCCTGATTAGCTTTCAACCAGCTGGTGTCAGCATTGCATGCTGCACTTACTCCAATGCTGACATCAGAAGAAGAAGCGGAGGCATCTGGAAAGTGATCTGTCCCCCTCTACAGATACCCACAAAAACACAGCCAGTCGAGGGTTAAGAAGCACTTGGCACACTCCACAGTTCTTATCTCAAACTTGGCAGCGATATGCACACCGTCTGCCAAGGGCTTTAATAGTTCACAAAAAGAAAATCACCTACGTAGCTTTGCCAAAATCCGTTCTTTTAGCTCCAATGACTACTAGATTGAGTTTTTGTTCATCACAGGGATCATTAACCACCACCCTGTCTATTAAATAGTCTCTGGGTGTGGTCCAGTGACTCATTGGTCCTGTGACTCAAGTCCAGTGACTCAGGTCTATTCCCTCGTGCGTCTCCTCAGCTGCTGTAAGCGTTTATCTCGCCTTCTTTGACGTGCGTCCAGGAATGACGTCTCTCCCTCACTCTCATCTGAGACACCTCTTTCCCCACTGCTTTGCTCTCTTTCAGCTGGCACCTGAGACGGTGCCAGAGGGGGGGGGGGGGGCTGGGAGATCTGGCTGGCTCCTCTTCCTCATGCTCAGAGCTTCCTTCCTCCAATGGGATAGGCTCAGAGGACGGGGCCACAACAGAAAGAGACATTTGACACGTCACCTACTTATTTTCCCTGGAGAGAATATCACCTAGGAAATGGGATGGGAGGGGGGAAATTCCTTTGAGTGGGAGCAGTAGATTAGGGGCAGAGTGCCGGGGAAGATGGCCAATGAGTGCAGAGGAGTGGGGAGAGGAAAAGGGGGGCGTTGCCTGAGGAAGCCACAGTTGGCTGCAATGAGAGCTAGAATGTTCGTGCTTAATAAATTGTAGTTTTTTTTTCAAAGACTTTGTTTGAAATGCAATTTATTTAAGACAACTTCGAAACCTGATGGCTGGATGATGCCATTGGAGTGCCCGTCCAGGTAGATTTTGGAGCAAGAATGGATCGATTTATTTAAGAAACACAAATATTAAGATAATATTGTAATACACAGCGCAAATGCCCACGCAGGACAGGCGATCCTTGATTTACAGCCACAATTCAGCCTCAAATTTCTGTCGGTAAGCGAGGCAATCATTGAACTGAGAGATTGACTGCCGCGGTTAAATTGGTCACGCGGTTATTAAGTGAATCGGGCTCCCCCGTTGACTCTGCTTGTCGGGAGGGCACAAAAGGGAGTGGAATGGAATGGGACCTTCGAGGTCTTCTAGTCCAACCCCCTTGCTTAGGCAAGAAACCCTATAACAGTGATGGCTAACCTTATTGCCATCGCATGCCAGGAGCAAGGGGGGGGATGTCACGCATGTGCGTGCCCACACCCATAATTCTATGCACCCCACACCCGCACGTGACATCCCCCCCCACTCCCCATGCTCCTGGAATGAGATGGCACGTCCACCGGAAGTTGGCAAATGGGCTGTTTCTGGCTTCCGTGAGGAGGGCGGGAGGCCATTTTCGCCCTCCCCAGACTCCTAGAAAGGCTCTGGAGGCTGGGGACAGCAAAAAACGGGCCTTCCCCACCACCCCACCCCAGAGGTCCTCTGAAGGCAAGAAACAGCCTGTTTCCCTACTTCTGGTAGGCCCAGAAGGCCTGAAAATCAGATGGCTGAGCTCGCGTCCCCTCCGATATGACTACGCGTGTCACTTCGCCATCACGGCCCTAGAGCATTTCAGACAAATGGCCGTCCAGTCTCGTCTTACAAACTTCTAGTGTTGGAGCTCCCACAATTTTTGGAGGCAACTGGTTCAGATGGGTTAATTGTTCTGGATAGCTCAACAGGCTAAAAGCAGACTAAAGTCTGTTATTAACATCCAGCTGTCTGCCATTACACCAGTTTGAATCTCACCAGGCTCAAGGTGGACTCAGCCTTCCATCCTTTCTAGGGTAGGTCAATTGAGGACCCAGTTTGTGGGGGCAACAAGCTGACTTTGTATAAAATATACAAAAGTAGGAAGGCTATTGCTTAACGCATTGTAAGTCTCCGGAGAAGGGCGGCGAAGGAAGGAAGGAAGGAAGGAAGGAAGGAAGGAAGGAAGGAAGGAAGGAAGGAAGGAAGGAAGGAAGGAAGGAAGGAAGGAAGGAAGGAAGGAAGGAAGGAAAGAAAGAAAGAAAGAAAGAAAGAAAGAACATTCAGCTGTCTGAAATTATTGCAAGTTCGAATCTCCCCAGGCTCAAGGTGGACTCAGCCTTCCATCCTTTCTAAGGGAGGTCAATGGGGGACCCAGTTTGTGGGGGCAATAAGCTGACTTTGTATAAATATACAAAAATATGAAGGCTATTGCTTAACACATTGTAAGCCGCCCTGAGTCTCCGGAGAAGGGTGGCATAGGAAGGAAGGAAGGAAGGAAGGAAGGAAGGAAGGAAGGAAGGAAGGAAGGAAGGAAGGAAGGAAGGAAGGAAGGAAGGAAGGAAGAAAGAAAGAACATTCAGCTGTCTGCAATTACTGAAAGTTCGAATCTCCCCAGGCTCAAGGTCAACTCAGCCTTCCATTCTTTCTAAGGTGGGTAAATTGAGGACCCAGTTTGTGGGGGCAATAAGCTGACTTTGTATAAATATACAAAAATATGAAGGCTATTGCTTAACACATTGTAAGCCGCCCTGAGTCTCCGGAGAAGGGTGGCATAGGAAGGAAGGAAGGAAGGAAGGAAGGAAGGAAGGAAGGAAGGAAGGAAGGAAGGAAGGAAGGAAGGAAGGAAGGAAGGAAGGAAGGAAGGAAGAACATTCAGCTGTCTGCAATTACTGAAAGTTCGAATCTCCCCAGGCTCAAGGTCAACTCAGCCTTCCATTCTTTCTAAGGTGGGTAAATTGAGGACCCAGTTTGTGGGGGCAATAAGCTGACTTTGTATAAATATACAAAAGGATGAAGGCTATTGCTTAACGCATTGTAAGCCACCCTGAGTCTCCGGAGAAGGACGGCATATAACTCTAATTTAAAAAAAAAATTGTTCTAACGGTCAGGAAATTTCTCCTTAGTTCTTGGGGCAGAAGGTGCCTTGCCCCGATCAACCCTCCTCTTAGCTCTGAGGCACCAGGTGTCTTCCCCTACCTGAAGACTGAGGATGGAGCTCGCCTGAGCTGCCGATTCTTGGCACGACAGGCAGGTGGAAAGTCTGGATCCCCACTTCCTGACGGTGCTGCATGGTGACCATGGCACAAAGGCGGGAAAGGGGCAAGCTCGCCCTGGCAACCATCTGATCTCGGACGTTAGGATAGTAGTACCTGTGGAAGAGATGACACCAAGCGGTTACAAAACTACAATTCAGCTGGAGAAAAACAAGAGAGAGCAAACTTGAAAGGAAACTTAAGTTGCTTGGTCAAGGGCAAAACACAGTAGGAAATTAAGAGCCTCAGATAGCTCAACAGGCTAAATAGCCTGTTATTAACATTCAGCTGTCTGCAATTATTGCAAGTTCGAGGCTCAAGGTTGACTCAGCCTTCCATCCTTTCTAAGGTAGGTCAATGGAGGACCCTGTTTGTGGGGGCAATAAGCTGACTTTGTATAAATATACACAAGTATGAAGGCTGTTGCTTAACCCATTGTAAGCCACCCTGAGTCTCCAGAGAAGGGCGGCATAGGAAGGAAGGAAGGAAGGAAGGAAGGAAGGAAAGAAAGGAAAGAAAGAAAGAAAGAAAGAAAGAAAGAAAGAAAGAAAGAAAGACATTTAGCTGTCTGCAATTACACCAGTTCGAATCTCCCCAGGCTCAAGGTTGACTCAGCCTTCCATCCTTTCTAAGGTAGGTCAATGGAGGACCCAGTTTGTGGGGGCAATAAGCTGACTTTGTATAAATATACAAAAGTATGAAGGCTGTTGCTTAATGCATTGTAAGCCGCCCTGAGTCTCCAGAGAAGGGTGGCATAGGAAGGAAGGAAGGAAGGAAGGAAGGGGAAAGAAAGAAAGAAAGAAAGAAAGAAAGAAAGAAAGAAAGAAAGAAAGAAAGAAAGAAAGAAAGAAAGAAAGAAAGAAAGAAAGACAGACATTTAGCTGTCTGCAATTACACCAGTTCGAATCTCCCCAGGCTCAAGGTTGACTCAGCCTTCCATCCTTTCTAAGGTAGGTGAATGGAGGACCCAGTTTGTGGGGGCAATAAGCTGACCTTGTATAAAATATACAAAAGTATGAAGGCTATTGCTTAACGCATTGTAAGCTGCCCCGAGCCTCCGGAGAAGGGCAGCATATAAATCTAATTAAAAAAAAAACTGATAGGATATTTGTGGCTCAGGGTTGAAATGTGGGGTCCTTGGCAGTCTATGAGCTTGGCGATTTTCTTGCAGACGTCTCATGACCCAACTAGGTAACGTCATCAGTGCTAGAAGGGAGTGCGGTTTGTGGAATGGAGGAAGAGGAGGAAGAGAGGAAAGGGGGTTCCTGGATGATCTCTGAGCTTAAGAGGTTTTCTGGCAAACATTTCATGAATTCCAACAAGGGAACATCATCAGCGCTAGAAGAGAGTGGGATTTGAGGAGAGGAGGAAGAGGAAGAGGAGGACGACAATAACTGGGGGGCCCTCGGTGCTCTGTGAGCTGGGTTGTATTCTTGCGAGGTTTCATGACCCGATTAGGAAGCATCGTCAGTGCTAGAAGGGAGGGGGGGGTTTGTTGAGTGGAGGAGAAGGGTTGTAGAGTCTCTGAGCTGAATTGTTTTCTTTGAGACGTTTCATGGCCCAACTAGGGAACCTCATCAGCATTACATGGCAGTTGTCAGGTTTCAATGTCGTCTCAAACAAATTGCATTTCAAACGAATAAGTCTTTGATGAAAATCTCTCATTTATTAAGCACAACAATCAAACTCCGACTCCGTCGCAGCCAACACTGACTTCCTGGCCCCAAGCCCTCCCTTTCCTTTCCCCACTCCTCTGGTCTCGTTGGCCATCTTCCAAGTCACTCTGCCCCTAATCTACTGCTCCAGCTCAAAGGAATTTCCCCCCTCCGATCCCATCTCCTAGGGGATATCATCCCCAGGGAAAATAAGTAGGTGAAAAATCAAACGTCCTCTTGCCAGATGCCCCCTCTTCTCCTCCTTATGTCAGCACTGGATCGAGTGCAGCTTGAAGTGCTGACAGTAGTAGGATTTGTGGAGGAGGAGGAAGAGGAGGAGGAGGAGGAGGAGGAGGAGGAGGAAGAAGAGGAGAACAATGATGATGACTATGGGGTCCTTGGTGCTCTCTGAGCTGAATTGTCTTCTTGCAGACGATTCAGGACCCAACTAGGTAACATCATCAATGTTAGAAGGGTGCCAAAAAGCTCCACTCTTGCTGCCACTGATGATATTCCCTAGTTGGTGGATAAAACATCTGCCAGAAACAACTCAGCTCAGAGAGCACCAAGGCCCCTCAGAGTCACCCTCTTCTTCCTCCTCCCGCCACCTTTGAAAACTAGGTAAAAGATCTGGGTGGGTTTGGCCTACAGAAAAGACAACTGAAGGGGAAGATAGGACAGGAGTGTGGAGACTGTCCACATTTGGGTATCCCATCATCCTCGGCACCATGTGATGCAAACAGAGAGAGAGAGAGAGAGAGAGACAAACAGGCTGAATGCTGGGAGGGGGTTGCTGGTCAGCGGTGAGAGCCATACCTGCACCAGATTTCGAAATGAATCCCGCCTCCTTCTCCCGCTAAGCTCCGGGCAGAGAAAGCGTTGAGTAGCAGCCTCTGAACTGGGACGTCAGCTGGGACCAGCAGAGAGTGATGGTGTTCACCGCGGAAGGTGGGATCGGGAACGCAGAGAGTGGTGGACGTGCGGAAGGCCTTCAGCTCAAGGTCTGAGGAAGGAAATAAAACTCCGGTGGTTTTCAGTCAAGAGGCAGATGGAGAGCAGGGGAAGGGAAGAAGGGCCCAAGAGGGAGTTATAATACACCCTGGAGTAAAGCCACACACGTTTCCTCAAGATCGCTCGTGCTTCGTAAACAATAGCTTGTATTTTGAATGAGGTGTGCTAGAGGGATTTTTTTCCCCAAAAATAAGACTGAGCAAGCATTGGACTGGGTTTGGTATGAGATTCTGGCCTTAGGAGGAGATGTGGCCAGCGCCCAGTGGCACAATGCTTTTCTTGGATGCTCCCGAGAAAACATTGATATTGAAGTTATTTTGGGTCTTTAATGACCAAAAACTGTGAGCAAGAAGGGCACAGACTGGCTAACGCAGGGAAATCGCAATTCCCTGGTTAGCGCTTCAAATAGGCAATCTAGAAATTGGCCATTGAATGAGCCGCAACCAAGCCGGGGCGGTCACAGCGGGACTGGAGAGGCAACGGATGTGGATTCACCTGGGTGAGAAAGCCGACTTCTCTTTTTGTTTTCGGATCTGAAGTTTTCTTTGCATAAACCCCGGGAAACAACTCGAAGGAGAGTGAAGCAGGCAAAGAGAAGAGGGGAGAGGAGGGCGCGTGTCAGCTCTCTACCCTCAGCTGTTTAGCGGCGAAGAAAGTGGATTGACCCAAGCGGAAGAAATGAACTGAAGGAAGTAACCAAATGACTTTGGGGAGCAAGAAAATAAGAACAGGAATACTTGATTGAATACTTGTAAATTTTGGATTTATGTGAAATTAATGAGATGGAGTGGAAATTATTGAAAGAACTAGTTATAAAACTTTTCCTATTTTTTTTCCTTCTTTTTTTCTACTTTTCTTCTGAGTGAAAGTGGTTTGCAGCGCCATCTACAGACATGAATAAAAAGACTTTTTCTTTTTATATTAATTTTATTTTAAGACTTTAAATAAACTGATTGAAGGATTGATCTTGAGATTGCAGGCTCGGACTGATAAGAAACAGCTGTGTCTGGCAAGAGCCTGGAAGCTCAGCAGACTAAAAGCATTGTGATTAACACCAGCTGTCTGCAATTACTGTAAGTTCGAATCTCCCCAGGCTCAAGGTGGACTCAGCCTTCCATCCTTTCTAAGGGAGGTCAATGGAGGACCCAGTTTGTGGGGGCAATAAGCTGACTTTGTATAAATATACAAAAAGTATGAAGGCTGTTGCTTAATACATTGTAAGCCGCCCTGAGTTGCCGGAGAAGAGCGGTATAGGAAGGAAGGAAGGAAGGAAGGAAGGAAGGAAGGAAGGAAGGAAGGAAGGAAGGAAGGAAAGAAAGAAAGAAAGAAAGAAAGAAAGAAAGAAAGAAAGAAAGAAAGAAAGAAAGAAAGAAAGAAAGAAAGAAAGAAAGAAGAACATTCAACTGCCTGCAATTACTGTAAGGTCGAATCTCCCCAGGCTCAAGGTTGACTCAGCCTTCCATCCTTTCTAAGGTGGGTCAAATGAGGACCCAGTTTGTGGGGGCAATAAGCTGACTTTGTATAAAATATACAGAAGTAGGAAGGCTATTGCTTAACGCATTGTAAGCCGCCCTGAGTCTCCGGAGAAGGGTGGCCTAGAAATCAAATTTTTTTAAAAAAGAAAAAGAACTGCCTATTGAGATAGATGACCTTTATAGAAGTTAAAATAGGGTACCTTGTGAAAATTTTGAAACAGAAACTAAAACGAGGTTCTTGCCTTGAGTAGGAGGGTTGGACTAGAAGACCTCGAGGGTCCCCTCGAGCCCTAGGATTCAATGTTCTGGGTGTTTTAAGACTTGTTGGATAAACTGCACAAAACGTTCATCACAAATTTCTCTAATGGGCCTTCTCCTAGGCCCGGTATGGCGAACCTATGGCACACGTGTGCCAGAGGTGGTGCGCAGAGCCCTCCCTGCGGGCACGCCAGCTGTCCCCCCACCCCAGCTCCATCGCGCATGTGCACCTGCCTCCTGTCGGCCAGCTGGTCTTTGGGTCTCTGCCGTGCATGTGCAAGGGGCGGGGCGCATGCGGGGGACACACATGCATGCGTGGGGGTGTGTGAAGGTTGGCGCAGGAGGCTTTCCTTGCCCAAAAAGGGTAGGGGGGCGCGGGGGGGGGTGGGTGGGCACTCGCATTGCATTTTGGGGGTTCTGGCATGTTCGCGTGCTTTGGGCACTCGGCACCAAAAAGGTTAACCATCATTGTCCTAGGCCAGTGATGGATAACTTTTTTACCATCACGTGCCAAAAGCAGGGATCACGCGTGCACATGCCATACCCATAATTCAATGCGCCCCGTTCCCCACACATGTGTGCATGACCCCCACTTTTGGCATGCAATGGCCTGGTGGGCCCGTTTTTCGCCCTCCCCAGGCTCCAGAGGCTTTCTAGGAGCCTGGGGAGGGCAAAAATGGCCTCCCTCCCCCCGGAGGCCGGAAACAGCCTGTTTCCCAACTTCCGGTGGGCCCGGAAGGTTCGGAAAATCAGCTGGCCGGTGCGCGCATATGCGCTGGAGCTAAGCTAAGGCAACACTTGCGTGCCCAGAGATATGGTTACATGTGCCACTTGTGGCAGGCATGCCATAGGTTCACCATCATGGTCCTAGGCAAAGGCTCCAGGCATCAGACTCACTACCAGAAAGGACATCAGCAAATACAGGATACAGAATGGCATAGGGGTTTATTGGTCTGGCTTAACCTCCTTTTATATTGGGTCTTAAATATTTTTACAATTGGATTTTTAAATTTTTTGAGCCAAATTATTTAATTTGTTTTAAATGATTTTTAACTTTTATATTATTGTATCTTATTTTAGCTGTTCACCGCCCTGAGTCCCGTCTGGGAGTAGGGCGGTATATAAATTAAATAATTAAATTAAATTAAATTAAATTAAATTAAATTAAATTAAATTAAATTAAATTATTAAATTAAATTAAATTAAATTAAATTAAATTAAATTAAATTAAATAATTAAATTAAATTAAATTAAATTAAATTAAATTAAATTAAATTAAATTATTAAATTAAATTAAATTAAATTAAATTAAATTATTAAATTAAATTAAATTAAATTAAATTAAATTAAATTAAATTAAAATAAATTGTTAAATTAAATTAAATTAAATTAAATTAAATTAAGTCTGTATTCTGTCATTTTTCCAAGGGTTTCCAGATGATGTTCCTTTATTCTCTCCACCCCATCTCCTTTTCTCCTCATCGCAATCCTAGATCAGCCCCAAAGTCCCTACCGCAATGGGGTCCTTGCCGCTCTCTCAGCTGGGTCGTTTTTCTTATAGACGTTTTATGACCCAATTACATATCGTAATCAGAGCTAGGAGGGAGTGGGGATTTGTGGAGTGGGGGGAAAATGAGTAGGAAGAGGAGGGGGAGGAAGAGGAGGAGGACTTGGTGGTCTCTGAGCTTGGCGGTTTTCTAGCAGATGTTTCATGACCCAACTAGGTAACATCATCAGTGCTAGAAGGGAGTGGGGATTGTGGAATGGAGACAAAGGGAAAGAGGATGATAATGATGATGTGGAGGAGGAGGGGGAGGGGGAGGACTGTGGGGTCCTTGGTGGTCTCTGAGCTTGGCGGTTTTCTTGCAGACGTCTCATGACCCAACTAGGTAACTTCATCAGTGCTAATGAAGGAGTGGGGTTTGCTCTCTGTTTATATCCAAGTGGCTTCCTCTGTCCGGGGGGTGGAGGGGCTGTTCCTTGCTTAGGCTCTTGTTGCTGCTCCTGAGCAGAGGGACCAGAGGAAGCCTGTCTGAAAGGGTCTTTTCTTATGAACTCACTTTTCTCACTGAACTCCGCATCCCGGAGCGTCTCGGATTCCGATTTCTGAACGGGGAAGTGGTACTGGATGTAACAATCGGCTTCTCCCCAGACGGTGGACTGGAGGGGCGTCAGGCCTTGGACCCCCTCAATGTGGATCTCAAAGGTGTGTTCCACCAGGCCTTCCTTTTCCCTGCTTGGCAGCTGAAGAAGACAAAGGGGGGGAAAAGGGAGGGGAAGAAAAAGGGGGCAGAACGGGTGGGATGTATTTCAGGCATAAATTAAGACTTAAGGAAGGCACTTTGAGGCACCCAGAAATTCTACAAACCTTATACAGGTTGTCCTCGACTTACGACTCCAAAATTTATGTTCTTAACGGAGACATTTGTTAAAAGTGCGCTTTGTCCCATTTTACGACCTTTCTGGCTGAAGTGGTTAAAAGTTACTAACAAGAGCCTTGGTGGTGCAGCAGACTAAATTGCTGTTAAGTAGCACCAGCTGCCTGCAATTACTGCGAGTTCGAATCTCACCAGGCTCAAGGTGGACTCAGCCTTCCGTCCTTCCGAGGGAGGTAAAATGAGGACCCGGATTGTGGGGGCAATAAACTGACTTTGTATAAAAAAGAACACCGTTTAGGGGGGCCGAAAGCCCTACTAAGCAGGTATATACAAAAAGTATGAAGGCTATTGCTTAACGCATTGTAAGCCGCCCTGAGTCTCCGGGGAAGGGCAGCATATAAATCGAACCAATAGATAGATAGATAGATAGATAGATAGATAGATAGATAGATAGATAGATAGATAGATAGATAGATAGCATAGATGATAGACAAAAGAAATGAGAGAGATGATAGATAGATAGATAAACACATTGTAAGCCGCCCTGAGTCTCTGGAGAAGGGCGGCATATAAATTGAACTAATAAATAAATATTAATAAAATAAATAATATTAGACCCAGTTTGTGGGGGCAACAAGCTGACTTTGTATAATATACAAAAGTATGAAGGCTGTTGCTTAACGCATTGTAAGCCGCCCTGAGTCTCCGGAGAAGGGCGGTGAAGGAAGGAAGGAAGGAAGGAAGGAAGGAAGGAAGGAAGGAAGGAAGGAAGGAAGGAAGGAAGGAAGGAAGGAAGGAAGGAAGGAAAGAAAGAAAGAATATTCAGCTGCCTGCAATTACTGCAAGTTCGAATCTCCCCAGGCTCAAGGTTGACTCAGCCTTCCATCCTTTCTAAGGTAGGTCAATGGAGGACCCAGTTTGTGGGGGCAATAAGCTGACTTTGTATAAATATACAAAAGTATGAAGGCTATTGCTTAAGGCATTGTAAGCCGCCCTGAGTCTCCGGAGAAGGGCGGCATATAAATCAAATTTAAAAAAAAAACAACTTTGGGGGAAATAAATATAGACGCACAGGTCCCGTGGCCCCGGAAGAGCAGGGACCCCTGGTCTAATAATCCCGTGGACGCACCTCAGGGGCGGGTACAGGGAGGGGATCCAGAGCATGCGGTGGGCGTAGCACGGCCGGGGATGCCAGCCCTTCTTCCTTCTTGACCCTCTGCAGCGCCAACACCTGGTCAGCTGAACCCATGGCTAAGATGGTCTTCAGGGTGCCGTTCTTTTGGCCGGAGAAGACGTCAACCACCGGCACGGGGCCGTCCACTGCCAGCACCGGATACTGAGCCTGGAGCAGCAGGCTGGAAACTTTGGGGTCTCTGCAGGGGGAAAAGAGGCAGAAACCATGAGCGGGCCTGGTTTGCCGTATTCCTCTACAGGGGGACCACAACGGAGCCCCAAAATTTCTATGTTCCTGAGCGAGGTTAAGTGAACTTTGCTCCGTTTTACGACCTTTTCCTGTCCCAGTTGCTAAGTGAATCGCTGCCGGTTGTGAAGTGAATTTGGCTTCCCCATTGGCTTCTGTTTTGTAAGAAGGTCGCAAAAGATGACTCCGGGCCACTGCAACCGTCGTAAATGTGGGTCAGTTACCAAACACCTGAATTTGGATCACGCGACTGAATTTGGGGATTGTGAAATGGCTGTAAATGTAAAAAAAGATCCTAAGTCACTTTTTTCATCCAGGGCCAGCTACCTGTACAGGTATTCATGACTATCTGTAAATAAAGACCTGTATTTATGATGTATTTATGACAGGCACTCCTCGACTTACAACAGTTTGTTGAGTGACCGTTCGAAGTTACAACAGCACTGGAAAAAGCAACTTAAAAAATAAGATGATTATGTTGGGGTTAATAATTAAAATTAGGATGATAATGTTGGGATAAACAGCAATGAAGATGATTATATTGGGAGCAACAGTGAAAATATTGTTTAAATACTTATAATAATTGTAATGATTTATATTTTTAAAATGCATTCATCTAAGTAAAAAGAAAAAGAAAAGATGATATTTGGTTAGGATTTAAAGATTTAAATAACGGGTTTTTGGGATAACAGCATTGTTAAATAGACAGAAGTTAGGGAAATAATTGAGTGAAATATTAAGTTGTGTTAATTGAAAATTAAGATTTGTTAGTGATTTGTACCAATTTATGACCAGATCAATGCTTTGTTTTGAAAAGATGTATTTTATGTTTATGTTTTAAATTTAAAAAAAAAATTTTAAAAAAAGAAAAAGCAACTTAAGACCGTTTTTCACACTTAGGACAGTTGCAGCGTTCCCACGTTCACATGATCACAATTCAGACCACTTGGCAACTGATTCATATTTATGACGGTCACAGTGTCCCAGGATCCCCTTTTGCGACCTTCTGAGAAGCCAAGTCAGTGGGGAAGTCAGACTCACTTAACAACCGTGTCACTAACTCAGCAAACGGGGCGGTTCATTTAACAAATCCCGAAGGCGCTTTTTTTTCCCCAAGAGGCAAATGGAGTTTCTGGGGTTTTTTTGAAGACGTTTCGCTTCTCATCCAAGAAGCTTCTTCGGCTCTGGGTTTCTTGGAAGATGTTTCGCTTCTCAAAAGAAAAACTAGGAAGTCCGGTCGCCTCTTGAAAAAAGCACCATGACTTGGATGGCTGAGAATCTCCGTAGACATTCCCTTTTTTATTTTTTTTTAAAAATTTGATTTGTATGCCGCCCTTCTCCAGAGACTCAGGGCAGCTTACAATGGGTTAAGCAATAGCCTTCATCCTTTTGTATATTTATCCAAAGTCAGCTTATTGTCCCCACAATCTGGGTCCTCAATTTACCCACCTTAGAAAGGATGGAAGGCTGAGTCAATCTTGAGCCTGGTGGGATTTGAACTTGCAGTAATTGCAGGCAGCTGAATGTTCTTTTCTTTCTTTCTTTCTTTCTTTCTTTCTTTCTTTCTCTTTCTTTCTTTCTTTCTTTCTTTCTTTCTTTCTTTCTTTCTTTCTTTCTTTCTTTCTCTTCCTTCCTTCCTTCCTTCCTTCCTTCCTTCCTTCCTATGCTGCCCTTCTCTGGAGACTCAGGGCGGCTTACAATGCGTTAAGCAATTGCCTTCATATTTTTGTATATTTATACAAAGTCAGCTTATTGCCCCCACAAACTGGGTCCTCAATTTACCTACCTTAGAAAGGATGGAAGGCTGAGTCAACCCTGAGCCTGGTGGGATTTGAACTTGCAGTAATTGCAGGCAGCTGAATGTTCTTTTCTTTCTTTCTTTCTTTCTTTCTTTCTTTCTTTCTTTCTTTCTTTCTTTCTTTCTTTCTTTCTTTCTTTCTTTCTTTCTTTCTTTCTTTCTTTCTTTCTTTCTCTCTTTCCTTCCTTCCTTCCCTCCTTCCTTCCTTCCTTCCTATGCCGCCCTTCTCCAGAGACTCAGGGCAGCTTACAATGCGTTAAGCAATAGCCTTCCTACTTTTGTATATTTATACAAAGTCAGCTTATTGCCCCCACAAACTGGGTCCTCAATTGACCTACCTTAGAAGGGATGGAAGGCTGAGTCAACTTTTGAGCCTGGTGAGATTCAAACTTACAGTAACTGCAGACAGCTGGTGTTAATCACAATGGTTTTAGTCTGCTGAGCCACCAGGCCCCTTAACTCAGGGGTAGGCAATGGTGGCTCTTTTACAACCCGTGGACTTCAACTCCCAGAATTCCTGAGACAGCTTGTCTGTCTCAGGAATTCTGGGAGTTGAAGTCCACGGGTTGTAAAAGAGCCACCATTGCCTATCCATGCCGTAACGAACGCAACCAGAAAACTGGGGCAAAACTCACTCGTTTCACTTAGTGACATACATTCTGGGCTCCACCCGTGGCCGTAAGAAGAGGACTCCCTGCAACTAGGGCAGAAAAGCGAAGGCAGTTTCTTACTTGAACGAAACGTAGAACGGATGAAGGGGAAGCTTGGCCAGTCCCAGGAGCCGGTCCCCTCCGGGGCCGAGCACTTTATTCCACACCTCGATCACCATGACGTTATTCTTCAGACGCTCCAGATGTTTCGATGTCAACGCGACCGGAGTGATCTAGAGGGTAGATTGGGCCGTTAAGTGGAACAGCTGACAAATTCCCCAGGAAGGCGAGAGGCGAGGCAGCCGTTTCGTTCTGCCTAGGAACCTGCTCAGTTTTTCAATCAAGGGGCGATAAAGTTTTCTTTCCTTACGGGTACAAAAATGAAGAAATACAAGCGTATCTTCAACTTACAAGCAGAATTGGGACCGGAATTTCCATTGCTACCTGAGGCCGTTGTAAAGGGAGTCACAACACCCACTTTTACCACCTTTATTTTTGGGCGTTAAAAGAGAATCACGGCAGTTGTGGATTTGCTTAATGAACCACGCGGTCATTAAGCAAATCCAGTTTCCCTCGCTGATTTTGCTGGCCGGAAGCCGGAAACGACGGCAAGAAAGGTCATAAGACGTGGGGTGACTCACTTAACAACCCATCATGCTTAGCAATGGAAATTCTGCTCCATGGTGTGGTCGTAAATCGAGGACGACCTGTATGAGACATAACGGAGATGCTATTTGCATGATTGAAGGTTTGAAGAGTCTTTGGTGCTCCCTGGGGTTGGTTGTTTCATAACCCAACTAGGTAACATCATCAGATTTAATTTAATTTAATTATTTAATTTAATTTAATTTAATTTAATTTAATTTAATTTAATTTATTTTATTTTATTTAATTTAATTTATTTAATTTAATTAATTTAATTTAATTTAATTTAATTTAATTTAATTTAATTAATTTAATTTAATTTTATTTAATTTATTTAATTTATTTAATTTAATAATTTAATTTAATTTAATTTAATTTAATTTAATTTAATTTAATTTAATTTTATTTAATTATTTAATTTAATTTAATAATTTAATTTATTTAATTTATTTAATTTAATTTAATTTAATTTAATTTAATTAATTTAATTTAATTTAATTTAATTTTTTAATTATTAAATTAAATTAAATTAAATTAATAATTTAATTTAATTTAATTTAATTTATCACATTTCTATGCCGCCCAACTCCCGAGGGACTCCTCTCCCTTTAGAAGGGAGTGGGAATTGTGGAGTGGAGGGACGAGGAGGAGGACTGTCGGGTCCTTGGGGTTCTCCGAGCTTGCTTGTTTTCTTGCAGACGTTTAATTACCCAACTAGGTAACAGCATCAGTGTTACTCTAGTCTAATTTGGGCAATGAACTCTTCCTTCTCCCCCTTTCGCGCCTCTGCAAATGCCACTTTCTTCTAGCACCGATGATGTTACCTAGGGGTTGGGTAATGAAGCATCTGCCAGAAAATTGAGTTGAGCCTGAGTAGCATAGGGGGCTAATGCCTCCTACTAAAGGCAGCATTTAAGATCCAGCTGCCTGCAATTTCTGTGAGTTCAATCCTAGCCAGGCTCAAGGTGGACTCAGCCTTCCATCCTTTCTAAGGTAGGTAAATGGAGGACCCAGTTTGTGGGGGCAATAAGCTGACTTTGTATAAATATGCAAAAGGATGAAGGCTGTTGCTTAACGCATTGTAAGCTGCCCTGAGTCTCCGGAGAAGGGAGGCATATAAATAAAATTTAAAAAAAAAAGAAAGAAAGAAAGAGGAAGGAAAGAAGAAAGGAAAGAAAGAAAGAGGAAGGAAGGAAGGAAGGAAGGAAGGAAGGAAGGAAGGAAGGAAGGAAGGAAGGAAGGAAGGAAGGAAAGAATTTCAGCTGCCTGCAATTACTGTAAATTCAACTCTCCCCAGGCTCAAGGCCCACTCAGCCTTCCATCCTTTCTAAGGTGGGTAAATTGAGGACCCAGTTTGTGGGGGCAATAAACTGACTTTGTATAAAATATATAAAAGTATGAAGGCTATTGCTTAACGCACTGTAAACCACCCTGAGTCTCTGGAGAAGGGCGGCATATAAATCAAATTAAAAATAAATTTAAAAAATTTAAAAAAAGAACCAAGCTCAGACAGCACCAAGAATCCCAGTCCTTTTCCTCCTCTTCCTTCTCCCCCCTTCTGTTCTTCCTCCTCCACCTCCTCCAACCCCACTCCCTTCTAACATTGACAATGTTACCTAGTTGGGTGATGGAACGTCTGCAAAAGACAACTAAACTCAGAGAGCATTATAAGGGCCTCTCATTTCAACCCTGAACTACCAATATTCTAATTTTTTTTGACTGAATGTGTTTTTCCCCCCCAGCTTTCTCTCTATCTGGGCCTAATTGCCATTCATAAGATAAGCTGCTAACGACTTTTCCGTTTATTCTCTCGGTTCTTTATGTCCGTTCTTCCTTCCGCTACTTTCTCAGCCTACACCCTACCTTTTCTCCCCAACGTTAGGGGTTGCTTGGGACTTGCCTGAGAAAAATGGAAAGCGGGATGCGAGGTCCCCCACGCAACGGGAGACCTGGTGGCTTCTTCGGTGCTGAAGAGCTTGCAGATTAAATACAGATTGCAAGAGCTGTCCAGCCGGCTGTTGGGAGGGAGAGCGATCTGCCCCTCCGAGACCATCAAAAGGACGTGGAGCAGCATCCCTTCCTCTTCCGAGGAGGCGCACATCTGGGTCAGGAGGTTGCGGGAGACGGGCAGAGGGATCGACGGCTGACCCACGTCCTTGGGGGACCTCTGAAAAGCCGGAGGCAAGGGATCTTCGCTTCTCACTGGGGTTTTGCAGTTGCTTTGAGGGCTTCTAATGGAACAAGGGGGGATTCGTTCAGCATCCTGGAAAATTGCGCCGTGGCCCCTGATGGAGCCTGCGGGGGCTCTTGGGGACGCGCTGCTCGCTTTGATGTTGGAGAAGTCTTTGTTAGCAGCTAGTTCCACCGATACCTGTCACAGATGAAGTTAGAAAAATTGCCATCAATGGGAGGATGCTAACCTTGGCTGCTCAGGAAGCTCAAACTGCCCAAGGAGCTGCTGATCCAGTTCTACAGAGGAATGATGGAGTCTGTCATCTGCACCTCCATAACTGTCTGGTTTGGTTCTGCAACCCAACAAGACAGATGGAGACTTCAGAGGATAATTAGAACGGCAGAAAAAACAACGGCTACCATCCTGCCTTCCATTGAGGACCTGTATATTGCACGAATCAAAAAGAGAACTGGGAAAATATTTACAGACCCCTCGCATCCTGGACATCAACTGTTTCAACTCCTACCCTCAAAACTATAGAGCACTGCACACCGGAACAACTAGACACAAGGACAGTTTTTTCCCCCAAATGCCATCACTCTGCTTAACAAATAATTCCCTCCACACTGTCAAACTATTCACTAAGTCTGCACTGCAGTTGCTAAGTTAGTCATACGGTCGTTAAGTGAATCTGGCTTCTTCATTGACTTTGTCTGTCAATGTTGCAAAAGGGGATCAAGTGAGCCCGGGACCCTGCGAGTCGTAAGTACAAGAGCCTTGGTGGCGCAGCAGCTTAAGTAGTGCTAAAGTAAAACCAGCTGTCTGCCGTTACTGCGAGTTTGAATCTCACCAGGCTCAAGGTTGACTCAGTCTTTCATCTTTTCAAGGTAGGTAAAATGAGGACCCGGATTGTGGGGGCAATAAACTGTATAAAAAAAAAAAAAAGAACACCGCTTTTGGGGGTGGGGGAGTGAAAGCCCTACTAAGCAGATATATACAAAAGTATGAAGGCTATTGCTTAACGCATTTTAAGCCGCCCTGAGTCTCTGGAGAAGGGCGGCATATAAATTAAATTAAAAAAAATAAAAAAAAAAATAAGTACCAAACGTCCGAATTTTGATTACACGACCACATGGAGAAGCTGCAACGGTCTTCAGTGTGAAAAAAGAAATAAAAAAAAATGAGATAGTGTATAGAGATTAATTACTACCTAACTAATGAAGATTTAAAGAAATGAACAATATCGCTTGCGCTTTAAGGGATTGAGTATTATTATTTGTAATAGTTTCTAGATAAAATTTATTCCCAAGAAATAATATTATATGTATGGCAAGTTAAAAGTTTGTGTTTATATATTTGCATCACAGAACCGAAAATGTTTTTCATTGTATTGCTAATTCGTATAAATAATAATAATAATAATAATAATAATAATAATAATAATAATAATAATAATAATAATAATAATAATAATAATAATAATAATAAAAAGCTGCCGAAAAGCCATTGGTGAACAGCCCAACCAAAGAATCCTGAAGACCGGCCCCTGCACCCACAGACAGGCAAGGCACCAGAATATAAACTGACAGCAAACAGCACTCCTTACTAACACTGATGATGTTCCCTAGTTGGGTCACGAGACGTCTTCAAGAAAATAACCAAGCTCAGAGTGGACTGCTCGGTTTCTACTCCTTTTCTTGGAGATTGTTTTGTGAAAAACCACAAGTGACCTTCCCAGGAATCTGAGCCCTACTTGGCCAAGCCAGTTGGATAATGTGAGAGGAACCCCATCTGTACCTTCAGGAACAAATCGGCCATCCATGGGTTGTGCAAATACATCCTGAGCTGCTCTTTCGACCCATGAAAACTGCACGTGTTAACAAAAAGTGGAACGACTGAGGAAGGATCTTAGAAATTTAAAAAAAAAAATGTCGGAAGCAAATTTTATACCTGTAATGGCCCTAATGGGCCTGAGACGCCCTCTTCTTTCACCGGCAATTCACGGCTGACGAATAAATCCTCAGACTGAAGGACTTCGCGCAGGGGAAAGGCTGCTGTGCCGATCAGCACTGGCTGGAGATCACAAGGAGAGAAGAGGCAGGCATTCTGCACAGTCCCTTTTTCTGAGGTTACACAATCTGCATTGCACAGCATTCTCTATCCCATTATTTTCTATTTTCTATTTTCTATTTTCTATTTTCTATTTTCTATTTTCTATTTTATTCTATTCTATTCTATTCTATTCTATTCTATTCTATTCCATTCCATTCCATTCCATTCCATTCCATTCCATTCTATGCCATGCCACGCCATTCTATTCCATTCCATTCCATTTTCTATTCTCTATTCTACCCTATCCTAATTAATCCTATTCCTATCCTATCCTAATTAATCCTATTCCTTTCCTTTCCTTTCCTTTCCTTTCCTTTCCTTTCCTTTCCTTTCCTTTCCTTTCCTTTCCTTTCCTTTCCTTTCCTTTCCTTTCCTACCCTATCCTTTTCTAATTCTAATTAATTCTATTCCTATCCTATCCTATCCTATCCTATCCTATCCTATCCTATCCTATCCTATCCTATCCTATCCTATCCTATCCTATCCTATCCTATCCTATCCTATCCTAATTAATCCCATTCCTTTCCTTTCCTTTTCTAATTCTAATTAATTCTATTCCTATCCTATCCTATCCTATCCTATCCTATCCTATCCTATCCTATCCTATCCTATCCTATCCTATCCTATCCTATCCTATCCTATCCTATCCTATCCTAATTAATCCCATTCCTTTCCTTTCCTTTTCTAATTCTAATTAATTCTATTCCTATCCTATCCTAATTAATCCTATCCTAATTAATCCTATTCCTTTCCTTTCCCACCCTACCCTACCCTTTTCTAATTCTAATTACTGTATTTTCCTGCGTATAAGACTACTTTCTAACACACAAAAATCTTCTCAAAAGTCGGGGGTCGTCTTATACGCTGGGTCTCATTCTCCTGTAACCAGGCAGACCAGCCCATAAGGCTTTGACGAGCCTTAAATGGCTCTGAGGAGGGTCGTCTTATACGCCCAGTCGTCTTATACACCGGAAAATACGGTAATTCTATTCCTATCCTATCCTAATTAATCCTATCCTAATTAATTCTATTCCTTTCCTTTCCTAGCCTACCCTTTTCTAATTCTAATTAATTCTATTCCTATCCTAATTAATCCTATTCCTTTCCTTTCCTACCCTATCCTTTTCTAATTCTAATTAATTCTATTCCTATTCCTATTCCATTCTGGTCCTGCCGTGGGATGAATCATAAAATAAATGCCCTTCCCCTTCCATGTAGTAATTCTTCAGATCGTTTTCAAGCGGAAGGATAATATGGAAAACGACAGTACCTTCCTCTGGGTGCCCTTTTTCAAAAACAGGTGGAACTCGAGGTGCGACTTCCACCAATGGGAGATCATGGAGCCACTGAAATGGACGGGGAACACGTAGCGTTGCTGAAACTTCACCCCTGCAGCGGGAATCGGGAGAGGCACAAAAGCAAAACGAAGAAAAAGGATTGTCTAAGTCAGCGTTTCAAAGGTTCAGTGGAAGAAGGCTCAAGAAAGAACCTAAGATTTCTTTAGTGGCATTAACAAAAATAAAAGACCAATCCGGAGAGACCCAGGATAGAGATAAATTCTCAATTTGCAAAATAGCAGCTGGTGGTTTGGCAAAACCAGCGATTAACAGAATAACAGAGTTGGAAGGGACCCTGGAGGTCTTCTAGTCCAACCCCTCTATATCATTCCAGACAAATGGCTGTCCAGCCTCTTCTTAAACATCTCCAGCGATGGAGTACCCACAGCTTCTAGTGGCAAGCAGTTCCACTGGTTAATTTTCTCAATGTCAGGAGATTTCTCCTTAAGCGATTGTTTTTTCCTCAAAAAAATCAGTCCAATTGCCCTTTCAAAATTAAAAAAAACCACTTTTGATAGAACTATGACCAGGATGCCTGAGAATCTTCATAAACGTGTAGCAGAAGTGGTTGTAAAATTGAACAGGGATCCCTTATCACATCAAGTAGCACGGATAATGTTACCTAGTTTTGGAAATAAAATATTTGCGTTCCTCATTTCAACACCGAGCTACAAATATTCCCTTTTGGAGGTTTTACTTAACACTACTTTTCTTAGCAATTTCTCACAATTGAAGCTGTGAGCTGAGAACCATCTCTATATGGTGTTTAAATTCCCGCAATGAAAACGTTTCTTTACAGAGTTGCTTAGTTTCAGCTTAGTAATGCTTAGTGGTGGCTAACCTTTTTGCCATCACGTGCCGAAAGCGGGGGGGGGGGGGGGGGGGGGGGGAATGGGGGGACGCGGGTGCCCACATCCATAATTCAATGCGCCCCGCCCTCCCACGCAGGCACATGTGACCCCCCTCCCCACACTTCCCCCTGCTTTTGGCACATGATGGCACGGGTGGGCCCAGTAGGCCCGTTTTCCCCCCTCTCCAGGCTCCAGAGGCTTTCTAGGAGCCTGGGGAGGGCAAAAACAGCCTTCCCCATCCTCCTGGAGGCCTTCCAGAGGCCGGAAACAGCCAGTTTCCCGACGGCCTGAAAATCAGTTGGCCGGAGCGCGCATGCGCACTGGAGCTGACCTAGGCCAACACTTGCGTGCCCACCAATATGGCTCCGCGTGCCACCTGTGGCACCCGTGCCAGAGGTTCGCCACCACGGGTTTAGTTTACAAGAGGGCTGCTTCTGCAGTTGTGGTCATTGTGGGAAAACTCTGCTCGATCCAACACTGACACATCGGCATCCTTCCGTCTCAAGAGACTATGGTATCGTGCTCTGGGAAGAGTTCCTAAAACAGCATCTAGTGTGAGTAAAACGGCCAATTCGAGAGTGGCCGTCCCTTCCACACGGAGGGCAGATACATTCTGCCCCTAAGTCTTTAAAGTAGCCAAGTTTGGAGACCCCTGCTCTAATAGCAATAGTTTCCAGGGGGATGAATTCCCATTATGACGATGGAAAGTTTACATCATAACTGTTATTTACTCTTGCAGCTCTGAGGGAAGCGCTAAGAGATTGCTTGCTGGGAACCGTGAGAGTTCCTACCAGAGTTCCTACTTCGACCTGCTGAGTCGAAGATCAGGTAAAGACACCTGGTTACACACTAGGACCTCTACACTTATCACAAGCTGGGTGCGCAACTTGGAGCAGACGGCATCTGTGGCCAGGAGGGTGGTCTTTGTATAAGTTCACTGGGTGCGCCCTTCCTTATTATTTATTGATTTTGCATCCAGCCTTTATTATTTTTTTTATTTTTTTATTTGATTTATATGCCGCCCTTCTCCGGAGACTCAGGGCGGCTTACAATGTGCCAAGCAATAGCCTTCATACTTTTGTATATTTATACAAAGTCAGCTTATTGCCCCCACAAACTGGGTCCTCCATTCACCTCCCTTAGAAAGGATGGAAGGCTGAGTCAACCTTGAGCCTGGGGAGATTCGAACTTGCAATAATTGCAGGCAGCTGAATGTTCTTCTTTCTTTCTTTCTTTCTTTCTTTCTTTCTTTCTTTCTTTCTTTCTTTCTTTCTTTCTTTCTTTCTTTCTTTCTTTCTTTCTTTTTCTTTTTTTCCTTCCTTCCTTCCTTCCTTCCTTCCTTCCTTCCTTCCTTCCTTCCTTCCTTCCTTCCTTCCGATGCCGCCCTTCTCCGGAGACTCAGGGCGGCTTACAGTGCGTTAAGCAATAGCCTTCATACTTTTGTATATTTTATACAAAGTCAGCTTATTGCCCCCACAAACTGGGTCTCCATTGACCTACCTTAGAAAGGATGGAAGGCTGAGTCAACCTTGAGCCTGGAGAGGTTCGAACTTACAGTAATTGCAGACAGCTGAATGTTAATAACAGGCTTTAGTCTGCTGAGCTATCCAGGCTTCCTGGATAACCCTGGATATCCTTATACCACAGCTGTGGTCTCCTTCTGAGGCGCTTTCCCTGCACTAATTCTCCATCCAGGAGATCTTTCGGAATCTGACCATCAGTCGTTCTCACGACATGCACCAGCCAGCGCAGACGTCGCTGTTTCAATAGTGTTGAAATTCCAGCACGTTCCAAGACTGCGCTATTTGGAACTTTGTCCTGCCAGGTGATGCCAAGAATTCGTCGGAGGCAGCGCATATGAAGACTTGGCTGTTCAAGCAAATAGGCTGACTCTGATTCTGGGTTTTATTGTTTATTAGTTTTTTGGTTTAAAATGGGGTTTTGTTGTACACGTTTTTAACTTGTGTTCGCCGCCCTGATTCCTTCTGGAGAAGAGCGGCATATAAATACATGAAATAAAATAAATAAGCAAATAAATAAATAAATATGAAAGGTGTTCAACTTTCTCTCCTACTGTGTGTAAAGGGTCCAAGACTCACTGAAGTACAAAAGTGTGTTTCAACATACGATTATGGAAAAAAAAAACTATCTCCTGCCCTCTCAGTCTTACCGTCTGCTGAGAATCTACTCGAAGCTACACGAACAATTTCCGTAGTTACGGCCGTCTGGCTGACCCCGTTCTTTGACGTTCCCACCGGAAAGTGATACTCGACAAAGAAGGTCCTGGGAAGAGAAGAAATGGTGGAAATAAATTGAGGGAATTCAACAAAATTCGGTGTTTTTAATAAAACCGACCAAAACTTTGCAGCCTTAATTCATTCCCCGCACAACAACAACCCTGTGAGGTGGACTGGGCTGAGAGACAGGGACTGTCCCGAAGTCACCCAGTCGGCTTTCATCTCTTAAGGCTGGACTAGAACTCACCGTCTCCTGGTGATTGTCCCAAAGTCACCCAGCTAGCTTTTATGCCTAAAGTGGGACTACAATTCACCATCTCCTGGTTTCTAGGCCAGCACCTTAGTACTAGAACTCACCGTCTCCTGGTGATTGTCCCAAAGTCACCCAGCTAGCTTTTAGGCCTAAAGTGGGACTACAACTCACCATCTCCTGGTTTCTAGGCCAGCACCTTAGAACTAGAACTCACCGTCTCCTGGTGATTGTCCCAAAGTCACCCAGCTGGCTTTTGCGCCTAAGGCGGGACTAGAACTCACCGTCTCCTGGTTTCCATTGTGGTGCCTTCACCGCCAGACCAAACTTCCAAAACTACTGATCTGCAACCACCTTAAACGTGGTCTTTGGAAGAGGTCTTCCCCCTAAATTATCGTTTACGGGACCCTCTGCTCTCTGATTAAAAGAACAATTCATCTGAAGTCCAGTGAAGTCGACAGTCCTGATTAAAACTCTCACCTCTTCTTAGCCAAAGATGGCCTGGGGGGTTTCCCGCCGGGGGTCTTTTGACTGGGGGTACTCTGAGAGCTGTCTTCAGGAGGGACCCCTCGTAGGCTCTCAATCACAACCCTGGCTAAGCGGATCCGACCCAGGGTGGCCAGCCTGTCAAGGCTCAAATGGACAGCTTGGATCTCATCGGTGGACTCCGGGAAGGTCTCACGAGGAAGGGGTTTAGCAGGGGAACGGCTGAAAAGAGAAAGGAGAAACTTCAGAAACTTTGAAGTGCCACGGCCTTAAAACATTATTAAAGGGGCTTGCAAGCGTCATCAGGGGCACTGCAGGTAGCCCTTGATTTACAACGGTTTGTTTAGTGACCGAAAATTAGAACAGCGCTGAGAAAAGTGACTCGTTTTCACGCTTGCGACTGAAGGATCATCCACTGGAGGAAGTTGCACCCGAATTCAACCCAAAAGAAAATAATGTTATTTTCCAGGCCTCCAGAAGTCGTGAACGCTCCATTGCCGGAGGCTTTTAAGGTACAGGATGCTTGAGCGGAGTGGGGGTGCTGTTGCAAGAGAAGACCTCGCTTCCAATTCTGTTATTCTCTTTAATGAAAAGAAGGACCAGGGGAGACATGATAGCAGTCTTCCCATATTTGAGGGGCTGCCCCAAAGAAGAGGGAGTCAAGCTATTCTCCAAAGCCCCTGAAGGCAGGACAAGAAGCAATGGGTAGAAACCAATCGAGGAGAGAAACAAGCTGGATCTAAGGAGAAATTTCCTAAGTGAGGACAATTAACCAGTGGAACAGCTCGCCACCAGAAACTGTAAGTGCTCCATCACTGGAGGCTTTTAAGAAGAGATTGGACAGCCATTTGTCTGAAATGGTATAAGGCAGAGGTCTCCAACCTTGGCAACTTTAAGCCTGGAGGACGTTAACTCCCAGAATTCCCCAGCCAGCTTTGCTGGCTGGGGAATTCTGGGAGCTGACGTCCTCCAGGCTTAAAATTGCCTAGGTTGGAGACCTCTGATCTAAAGCAGGCTTTTGGGACTATGGAGGATTTTCAGGTAGTCCTCGATTTACAAGAGCTCATTTAATGACCGTTGGGAAGTTAAAACAGCACTGGAAAAAGGAACTGACCAGCAAAGGTGTATTTTGAAAATATGCAATGCTTAGGTTAAAGAATGGAATATGAAATGAGCTTTTAAAAGGTAAAGGTAAAGGTTCCCCTCGCACATAGGTGCTAGTCATTCCCGACTCTAGGGGGCGGTATTTATCTCCGTTTCAAAGCCGAAGAGCCAGCGCTGTCCGAAGACGTCTCCGTGGTCATGTGGCCGGCATGACTCAATGCCAAAGGCGCACGGAACACCGTTCCTTTCCCACCAAAGGTGGTCCCTATTTTTTCTACTTGCATTTTTTACCTGCTTTCAAACTGCTATATTGGCAGAAGTTGGGACAAGGAACGGGAGCTCACCCCGTTAGGCGGCACTAGGGATTCGAACCGCTGAACTGCCGGTCTTTCGATCGACAAGCTCAGCGTCTTAGCCACTGCGTCCCATACTATGATATACATATATACATATCCATGTATGGGTAGAGAGGAATTTAACAGGATAGTAAGCTCCTGTTAAATTCCTCTCTACCCATACATGGATACATTCCTGGTCTCTTAAGATGCCGATTCAAGTCAAGTAACCGACCACTCTTGACAGCGCTTAAATTGATCGCTGATCATCAGAACACCACACAAAAGTGGATGGAAGCGTGGAGTAGTTATTCCTCCCAAGATACCTCTGAGCATATCAATCCTAATAGTATACCTCCAGGATTTAACCTACCCTGACACATATGGATGACATATAATAGAATTAGAACAACTCATGGGGTGTGTGCTGACTCCCTGTATAAATGGGGAAAGACCCCTTCAGCACAATGTGATTGCGGGGCCCCTGGACAGACTATCCAGCATATATTGAGGGAATGCTCTAACAGAAGGTATCCAGGAGATTCTAGGGACTTCCTCTGCGTAACAATGGCAGCTACTGACTGGATCTCCAAACTCGACATTAAACTCTGAAATGTTATTTCTGTTTTCCTTTTAGGTTTTCTTACTGCTTTTTTTTTATTGTTTTAATTGTTTTAATCTGTAAAAATGAAGTGTTTTAATACTGTGTGTGACCAGCCATACGCTAAATAAATAAATAAAATATGTATATCATATATCATATGTGATATATATGAGCCTTTACTGGGGCCACAAAATCAGCATCCGAGGCTGCCCCATGGCAGAGAGAGGAAGAGAGTCCAGAACAATTATTTTACCTGTCTCTTGTCTCCAAGGTTTTCTTTTTCCGCCTGTGAGGACTCGACTCTGAAGCCTTTGGTGATCTCTGAAGTTTTGGGCCCTGAGGCCGGCTTAGTTTTCCAGCCTCGTCCTCCTCGTCACTGAAAAGGTCGCTGAAGCTGCTGTCAGATTTCTGAAGAAAATTGATCATGAAAAACAAAACATGACAAGAGAATATTGTAGATCGGGGCTAAGTTGTGGGGTCCTTGGTGCTCCCTAACCTCATCCACTTTCTTGCAGATGTTTCATGACCCAACTAGGAAACGCTATCAGTTGTAGAAGGGAGAAGGGTTTGCTTTCTGTTTTTAAACCCCACTCCTTTTTAGCACTGATGATGTTCCCTAGTTGGGTCTTGAAACATCCTCAAGAAAACAGCCAGAGAACATCAAAGACCTCACAAAACAAATATGATTATAGACTTAAAACAAGTGAGGGAAAACTGGAGTAGAGCTTCTGGTGTTCTTTCCAATTCCTTTACCAGCAGTACCATAGGAAGTTCCTCTGTTTAATCGGGGAATTTATCTTGTTCTCCAGCATGGAAAATAAGTCACAATTTACCCAACCAGCTCCATGAAATCCAACATTAACCCAAAGAGGAATTAATTGGGAGCAAATGGGACTGTCAGTTTATGCCAACGGGCAAGAGATGCTGGAGCCTCGAATAGAGATATTTGCTACAGCTTCTAGTGCTGCCGATGCAGTCCAAGTTCTTGCAAGCATGAAGAAGGAAAAAAGTCGGTAGCAGAGCAATATCACTGCCCTCAAAACAGGCAAAGACATGATCTACACCAGGGGTGTCTAAAGTTTCGTTTCGTTTCGTTTAGTTTATTAGATTTATATACCGCCCTTCTCCTGACGGACTCAGGGCGGCGAACAGCCAAACATTAAAACATTAAAATACAAGCAATATAAAAGTTAAAAATAATCTAAAAACGTAATTAAATCAAATTTTGGCTTCCCCAAATTTAAAATCTTGGCGACCTTAAGGCTTGTGGACTTCAACGCCCGGAATTCCTCAGCCAGCTGTGCTAGCTAGGAAATTCTGGGAGTTGAAGTCCACAAGTCTTACGATTGTCATGTTTGAAGACCATGGCTGAGGAATTCTGGGAATTGAAGTTCACAAGTCTTAACAGTTGAAATCCACAAGAAATTTGCCAAGTTTGGGGGCCCCTGGTGTACCCAATGCTGGCTGAGGAATCCGGAGAGTTGAAGTCCACAAGTCTCAAAGTGGTCAAGTTTGGAGACCCCATGATATACATCGTACACTAATGTGTCAAAAGTAAGACTTTTCCTTTTTCTCAACCAGACTTTCTAGTCAATATATCACTCTCCTGCGCGGTCCTATTCTTAATCAGCATTGATGTTTTCTGCTTGTTTAGTTTGAAACCTGCTAAAGACCCAAACTCATTTAATTCCCTCATCAAATATTCTATACCACACACCTTTTCTACTCACCTGAGCTGCGTAGAACAAATTTTCCAAGAGACTCTGGTCGTAGTGTGGGTCGTTCAATTCGCTGTCGTACAGGTGACTCGAAGGGGAAAGAGATTCGGGAGGGGAGCCTGCCCCCTCCACGAGATGATCCGGAGATAAATCGGAACTGTAGATATAGAAAGATAGAAAAGTCCCACGCGTGCGTTTAAAAGGCTGGTAGAACTTACCTCCTGTATTATATTATAGGAAGCCCTCAACTTACAACCATTCGTTTAGTGACTGTTTAAAGCAGGGCTGTCTTCAAACTTGGCAATGTTTTAAAGATGTGTGGACTTCAACTCCCAGGATTCCTCAGTCAGCCACCTCACTTACACAACTGCCTCACTTAGCAATGGAAATCTTGGGCTCAATTGTGGTTGTAAGTTGAGGACTACCCCAAAAACACAAACTTTGGAAAATTCTCAAGGCAATTTTTTTTTCCCCAAATGGAAAAGCCAGATCAATATCTATCTCACCTGCCCAGCAGGAGCTCGACTGCTTTCTTTTCAGCATCCAAATCGAATTCGGAACATTCACGCCATGGATCATGAGGGCCTTCGCACGTAAGACCAGGATTCTTCAGAGTTCTGGATAGAATATTAGAAGAAAGGAAAGGAAAGGAAGATGTGAGGGATCGAACACCTATAGGAATCAAAAGCATTTTGTGGAGGGAAAATGCGATCCTTTACAGGGAGGTTAAGAACAATAATTCGCCCAATAGTTTTAATGGGATATTTTTCAGGGTAGCCCTTTCTAGGAAAAAGGGCAACAGAAGCCAAAGGTGCTTTTACGTAGGAACTGGGATATAAATTAAAGTCTTAATTATTTAGACCAGAGGTCTTCAAACTTGGCATGCTAGCTGGAGAATTCTGGGAGTTGAAGTCCACAAGTCTTAAAGCTGCCCAGTTTGAAGACCTCTGATTTAGACCGTTTTAAAGTATCGTTTATAATTTTCTAGATCTGAGGTACACAAAGGCGCTTTTTTTTTCCCCAAGAGGCAACTGGACTTTCTGCTTTTTGAAGTCACTTTGCTTCTCATCCGAGAAGCTTCTTTAGCCCTGGCTGAAGGGTGGGGAATGGATTGATATTTCTTCCAGACAGCTGGCCATTTGCATCCTTTCAGAGGGTCGTTGAGGCCACTTGGAGGTTTATCTGTGTCCTCAGGGTCACCTGAGGGATGCAAATGGGCATGGAGCCTTCTTGGAATAACTGTGCTGTAGACTGAGTCCGAAAGGAGAAGGGCGGTATATAAATCTAATAAAAGATAAAGAAAGAAGATAAAGATGATGTTGTATCCCTCCCCTTTTGTTGAGAGACGGCTGTTCAGTTTTGACATAGATGGCCCCTTTGACCCTTTTTAAACCGGGGTGGAGGGTGGGGGGAGATATGACGGCCTGTTGAGAGGGAGAGGGATACTGCATCATCTATCTCTGTCCTTTCAGCAGTTCCAAGAAGGCTCCATATCCATTTGCACCACTCAGGTGACCCTAAGGACACAGGTTAACCTCCAGGTGGCCTCAACGACTTGCTAAAAGGATTCAAATGACCAGCTGTCTGTAAGGAGTATCAATCCCTCTGTTCTGGCCCCGTGCCCAGAAATAACCCCCCTCAGACAATCAGAGGCTAATGAACTGGCAGGCAACCAAGTAAGATGATAACAAAGGTTGGCAGCAATCCGCAGCTGCTTGCCAACGTCTTTATTAAATGGTCCGTCACATACACACCACCAAAGCTGAGACGCAGGGCCGATTCAAAACTGGGATCCACAAATCTTTGTTTTGTTCGTCACAAAGATATGTCTGCAATCCCTCTCTTATATAGTTTGGGAGGCGTGGTCCACCAGCTAATCACGACCACGCCTTTTCCTCTGCTGGGCTCTCCTGTCTCTCCAACGCTGGCGAGGATCCAACCAAAACTCACTCCCCTCGTCAATGTCCTCCTGTGGCTGCGGGGACGAACTTGGCTCTGGGCCTATCTCCTGCCCTTCGGTGTCCTCCGGAGGCATTGCCAGAGAGGAGAGTCCTGGAGAAGGAGGCCTTGCCAACTCCTCTCCCTCACTTTCAGAGTCCTCCCCTGCTGATGACGCAGGCTCAGGCAACGGAGCCACAACACCCTCCGTTCCCCAATATCATGCCAGAGCTGAAGCAGCTTCTTAGATGAGGAGCGAAAAATTTGATAGAAAGATAAGGTATTTGATTCTACAGCGGCAAGAATTGTGTTCGTGCAAAATTGGAAGGAATGCAATACACCACAAGAGGGATTGATCATTCAGAAGAGATATCAATGTGCCGAAACTTACCCTAGAACTAAAAGAAAAAGATGATTCGGAATTTTATGCGGTTTGGGAAAAATGGTACACTTGGATAGATAATAGAAATAAAAATTGGAAATATACGTAAGGCTATTGAGGTTTAGATATTGAATGTATATAATTTTTGTATATATGTATATAAGAATGTATATAAGGTTTGCAGAAACATCTTGGTTACTTAGGAAAAACCTGGCTTAAAGAAAA
This sequence comes from Coluber constrictor foxii, assembly GCA_038048745.1. NCBI lineage: Eukaryota > Metazoa > Chordata > Lepidosauria > Squamata > Colubridae > Coluber > Coluber constrictor. The sequence goes on along the minus strand of CM075962.1, from coordinate 3,623,459 downwards.
ACACACATAAAACCTACAAAAAGTAAGAAAATAGAGATTGTACCTTTACAGGGAAGATACATGAGATGTGGGTGTGGCTTACTGATGATGGCTAATGATCCAGAAATAGCTATATAAGTCTCCCAATGGGCAAGCACAAAATCTGTTGGCTGCCAGAATGAAAAGAAGGGGAAAAAACCCCCAGAAAGTAGTGAATGTGATTTCACTCAACCAGGGTTTGCAGAAACATCTTGGTTACGTAGGAAAAACCTGGCTTAAAGAAAAACACACATAAAACCTACGAAAAGTAAGAAAATAGATATTGTACCTTTACAGGGAGGATACATGAGATGTGGGTGTGGCTTACTGATGATGGCTAATGAGCCAGAAATAGCTATATAAGTCTCCCAATGGGCAAGCACAAAATCTGTTGGCTGCCAGAATGAAAAGAAGGGAAAAAAACCCCCAGAAAGTAGTGAATGTGATTTCACTCAACCAGGGTTTGCAGAAACATCTTGGTTACGTAGGAAAAACCTGGCTTAAAGAAAAACACAATGTATATAATGTATATATTGTTGATCCGAGGTATACAAAAATGACAGTCTGTTGATTATGTACTAGAGTTGTGTAAAGGAAAATTGCAATAAAAATTAGAAAAAAAAAATTAGATGAGGAGCGAAACGTCTTCAAACGAAAAAAACAAAAAACAAAACAGAAAGTCCAACTGCCTCTTGAAAAAACAAAACCTCCATGACCTCCGTGACTGAGAATCTCCAAAGCCATTTCGATTTAAGGAAGGGATATGGCAACCGTCACTCAGTCCATGCAAGTTGCCAAGCGGTCAAATTCTGATCACGTGACCAGAGGGATTGTTTCTGTTAAGTGTGAGAACTGATCCATAAGACGCTTTTTTTCAGTGTTGTTGTTAACTTTGAGCCGTCAGTAAACGAATGGCAAATGAATGGCATATTATGAGGACTACCCATAACAGAAATTGACAGATTGCATTTCGCCTTCAAGTTACTCTGAAAAGGGTCGCAATTTTTAGACTCTTTTTTAGCAACACACAACTGTACCTCCGTTTTCTTGGGGGACCCAAACCTTCCCTCTTGCCTACCCAAACTCACTTTCCAGCTTGTCGGGAGAGGTCCTGCTTTCCCGAAGGTTGAGCCTCATATCGTTCGATGACAGGATCCGGATTCGAGATCATGACGGACACAGCCATAGCGTTTCGCAACCGGTTTCCTCGATCCAGAAGGTCTTGAAAGAAGAGAAAGCAGAGAAAGGAAATCCACAGGAAAAACGAAGGAACCATCCACTCCGTTATCCTCTTTTCAAGATCAAAGGCAATATGGCCTTTTAAAAAAAAACAAAAACCCCAAAACTGATAGTCCTCGACTTACGACCGCAAACGAGCCCAAAATTTCTGCTGCTGAGCAAGACCGTTGATAAACGAGTTTTGCCCCGATTTACCAACTTCCTTGCCGTAGTTGTTAAGTGAATCACTTCAGTTGTCAAACTAGTAGAATGGTTGTTAAGCAAATCTGGTCTCCCCGTTGACTTTGCTTGTTAGACGGTCGCAAAAGGGGATCACGTGACCCGGGGCACTGCGACCGTCATAAAATATGAGTCAGTCGCCAAGCCCCTTCTGATCTTGTGACCGTAGGAATGCTGCAAGGGTGTGAAAACCGGTCATAAGTCCCCCCCCCTTTTTTTAGTGCCGTCGTGACTTCGAATGGTTGTTAAGTGAATCTGGCTTCCTCATTGTCAGGATGTCACAAAAGGACTCTGGGATGCTGCAACTGTCGTAAGTACATGCCAGTTGCCGTGTCTGAATTTTGATCACGTGACCGTGGGGATGCTGGAACGGTCCTCGGTCACTTTTTTTCAGCGCCGTCGTAAGTTCGAATGGTCACTAAAGGAATGGTTGTAAGTCAAGGACTACCTGTACAGTAGCGTGTCAATGCTGAAGCTGCCTTGACTGGAGCTTCAGCGTTGGCACACTGGAGTTGAGGGATAGGGAGGGGCGATTGGAGACAGCTGGGGTTGTGTAGCCAAAACGAAATACTTCCTCTTGGGAACCAAGGTCATTTCTCACGCTTGGTCAGAGGAGGGAGGAATGATGTCGCCAGGCAACCAGGCAGCTTTGTGATTGGACCATGTGACTGACGTGATTGGGGTTGAGGGAAAACGTTTACTTTTAATGAGGTGAAAACTGCCGGAACCTCCAGTGTTCGGTTTTCACCAGATCTGTGCCAATGTTGTGGTCTGCAAGCAGGCTGCCGAGTCGGACAGTGAGGAGGCTGGGGAGGAACATGGGCCAGTCCTGGAGTCTGGGGAGGGCCCGGACGAGGGCTCTGCATCGGAGGCAGAGATGGGGCCACAGCCATTTGGGAGTTATGCGCAGATTCCGGAGCCTCCAGAGTCGGATATCAGAGAGGCAGAGGAACAGGAGGAGCCTGTTCCTAGTGCGCGCATGCGCGTAGCTGCCAAAAGGCACGAACAGTTAAAACAAAAGGGACGACTCGGGAGTAAGGCCTGGAGATGATTGGCCCCTCCCATGAGGCTTAAAAGAGGAGCCAAGGCACATGGGCCCTTTGCAGGAAAGCAACGTTGTTAATTCTGTTCCCAGTCGGCATCTCTGTTTGATTCTGGACTCCGTGGGGCTTTGCCAAGTAGGTCTTTGGCAGCGTGTCAAGGGAGAGAAAGGTGGGTGATTATCCCGAAGGACTTTTTGCAACTAATTGGGACTCAGCTGTGAATGAACGTAATTCCCAGCTTTTGCAATAAAAGAGGTTTTTCGGATTATTCGTTTATTTTAATGACTCATTAAGCCTAGATCACAACAGCCAATATGATAATTTGAATAAAAATATTCTTTGAGGAATCTACCTGCCTCAGAGATTTGCTTGCTATGGGTCTATGATTTGGAACTCTGACATAGTGTTGCATGCCTGCTTACCTGTAAGGAGATCCTTCGTAGCTGGACTGTTGCAAGGAAGAACACGGACAGGCCGTGTGGCTTCTTTGCCTGATTTAATTTGAGCCTCTGGATCAGAGCTGTTCAAAGACATTTTGTGTGGCTTGGGGTCCTTGGCGTTCAAGATGTAATCCACGGGTGGGTGAGACCCACCAGTGCTTCTTTGGATATTCTCCGAGTTCTCCTGGAAATATAAGTGATCTTTCCCCCTGAAACATAAAGCACCACAGAGAAAATCAATTCGGGCTGACCCGAAGATCCCTCTCGTGGCTTCAGCCGTTTGTACGAGTCGTGGACATGTGATTGTCGTAGATTGAAACCGGTCGTAAAGGTGAAACAGTTGCCGAGCGCCCAAAACGAAATCATGTGGCTGCAGGGAAGAGGGCGTGAATGTGTAGGAGTGCATCTGCCTCTTTTACCAGATCAGATAGGGTGGTATAAAGGTAATCCTTGACTTACGCTGGCCTGGCTTAAATCTCCCTTTATAAATGGGTTTTATATTGGGTTTTAAATGTTTTTAAAATTGAATTTTAATTATTTCAGCCTAATTGTATAATTTATTTTAAATTTTTAACTTTTGTATTATATTATATTTTTAATTGGCTGTTCACCGCCCTGAGTCCCTTCGGGGAGTAGGGCAGTATATAAATCTGAATAAACTCAAACTCAAACTACGATCACAATTGGACCCATAAATGAAAGGATTTATACTCTTTGCAGATAACTGGATCTACATCCATTTGTGCTACTCAGGCGACCCTGAGCACCTCCAAGTGGCCTCAACGACCCTCTAAAAGGATGCAAATGACCAGCTGTCTGCAAGGAATATTAAATCCTTCCATCCTTCCCCATCCAGTTAGAGTTTGAGGAAGCTTCTTGGATGAGGAGCAAAATGTCTTCAAAGAAAAACCAGTTGCCTCTTGAAAAAGCACCTTTGGGAGTGATAGGTCTTGTTTTATACAATTAAAGCAGCTCTCTGGCTTTTACAGCCCTCTCTAAGTGGTTTATAACGTCAGCACCTTGCCCCCCAACAATCTGGCTCCTCATTTTACTGACCTCAAAAGGATGGAAGGCCGAGTCAACCTTGAGCCTGTCAGTATCGAACTGCTGGCAATGGGCAGAATTAGCCTACAGTGCTGCACTCGAACCACTGTGCCACCAGGAAGGAGAATGAGAAAGGGAATAAGAGAAGAAGCAAGGAAAGAAGGAAGGGGTGGATGAAGGGAAGGAAGGAAGGAAAGGGGGAGTGAAGAAGGAAGGACGAGCCATAGCATTTATATACCGCTTCACAGTGCTTTCCAGCTCTCTCTAAGCGGTTTACAGAGTCAGCCTCTTGCCCCCAACAATCTGGGTCCTCGTTTTACCGACCTCGGAAGGACGGAAGGCTGAGTCAATTTTGAGCCGGTCAGGATCGAACTACTGGCAGTGAGCAGTGAATTAGCCTGCAATACTGCATTCTCAACCACTGCGTCAGCAAGGAAGGAAGGAAGGAAGGAAGGAAGGAAGGAAGGAAGGAAGGAAGGAAGGAAGGAAGGAAGGAAGGAAGGGCAGTAGCCACAGCACCTAAAGTTATATACCGCTTCACAGTGCTTTTACAGTCCTCTTTAAGCGGTTCACAGAGTCAGCATATCACCCCCCAATAACCTGGGTCCTCATTTTACCCACCTCGGAAGGATGGAAGGCTGAGTCAACCTGGAGCCTGGTGAGATTCGAACTGACAAATTGCAGTCAGCAATGCAAGTAGTCTGCAGCACCGTGGCTAAACAATTTATGACAGCAATGTAACGTAACAACACACCATAAAATAGAACCTAACACACATACATATATACCAGGGGGGAAATGTAAAATTTGTTACTACCGGTTCTGTGGGTGTGGCTTGGTGTGTGTGTGTGGGGGGGGGGGTAATGTGACTGGGTGGGTGTGGGCAACTTTTTTTTTTTAAACTTTTCAAAGCATTTTTTTCTAATGCTTTGAAAAGCCTCTCTGCCGATCAGGCAACTCAGCTGGGATCGAAAGACACTTTTCAAAGCATTTTTTTTTTACCACCTCTTCGGCCAAGAGGTTGCAGAAAAAAATGCTTTGAAAAGCCTCTGAGGATCCCAGCTGTGTCGCACGATCATCAGAGGCTTTTTTTAAAAAACTTTTAAAAGCATTTTTTCGTCGGAAGAGGTTGTAGAAAAAATGCTTTTAAAAGTAAAAAAAAAAAGCCTCTGATGATGGTGTGACACAGCTGAGCATGGTGGGCGGGCGCAGGGATTTTTGCTACCGGTTCTCTGACCCACTTGCCGCCATCGCTACCGGATCGGGTGATCCGGTCCGAACCGGGAGCATTTCACCCCTGATATATACGTATTAAAAGCATAAGTATCCTGTGAAGCAAGCAAATTCTTTTCCCCAAAGGTAGCAAATAGATATTTCTGAGATTTTTTTTTTTAATTTGATTTATATGCCGCCCTTCTCCGGAGACTCAGGGTGGCTTACAGTGCGTTAAGCAATAGCCTTCATACTTTTGTATATTTATATTTATACAAAGTCAGCTTATTGCCCCCAACAAGCTGGGTCCTCAATTTACCCACTTTAGAAAGGATGGAAGGCTGAGTCGACCTTGAGCCTGGCTGGGATTGAACTCGCAGAATTACAGGCAGCTGGATGTTAATTGCTGCCTTTAGTAGGAGGCATTAGCCCCCTACGCTACTCAGGCTCTTTTTGGGCTGATTTTTTTTTTTAAACTCCGGTAGACAGAAAATAAAAATTAAAACACACACACACACACCTTGGAGTACTTGCTCTGCTGCTGCCCAGAGACTCTCTTCCGTGAAGGTGGGTGCCAGTTGGTCTGTGGAGCTGGGACGGAGCGAGGGAGTGGCTCAAATCTGCAGCATCTTTGTTCGTATTTGTGTTGTGGGCGGTGTGTTTGCTCTCGTACACGTCGGACAGAGGTTCCAGAAACAGGGATATCTGCAAAGTGTCATTCGAGCAAGACTGTGAGGACACCTCTCTATTCCCACCCACGGATCTAACACAGGTCGTCCTCAACCTACGACCACAACTGAGCCCGAATTTGAGGTTGCTGAGTGAGAAAGCTGTAAAGTGAGTCTTGCCCCAGTTTTCTGACCTTTTCTGCTAGTTGTTAACTGAATCACTGCAGTTGTTAAGTGAGTAACACGGTGTTAAGTGAATCTGGTTCCCCCCCCCCGTTGACTTTGCTTGCCAGAAGGTCACAAAAAGGGATCGCGGGACCCCGCCACCGTCATAAACGTGAGTCAGTTGTCCAGAGTCGAAATGTTGCTCAGCAAAACGTTGCTTGAGTCAGTTTTCCCCCAATTTGGCGACCCTTCTCGCCACCGTTCTTAAGCGGATCGCTGCAGGTTATTAAGTTAGTAAAATAGTTGTGAAGGGAACGCGGCTTCCTCATTGAATTTGATTGGTTTAATGGGTTTTTTTTTAAATTTTGATATTATCAATTTTGGGGTTTTAAATTGGGTATTTTAACTTGTAGATTTGAGATTTTTATACTGAAACGCCGATGATTTAATTTATTTTAAACTTTTTAAATATCTGTACTATATGTGTTTCAATTTGGCTGTTCACCGCCCTGAGACCCCCCCCCCAGGGAGAAGGGAGGTATATAAGTTGAAATAATAAATAAATAAATAAAATTTGCTTGCCTGAAGGTCGTAAAAGGGGGATCATGCAACCCCGGGACACTATGATGGTCATAAATAGGAGTTAAGATGCCGAGCGCCTGAATTTTGATCGCAAAAGGCGATCACGTGACCCTGGGACCCGCCCGACCGTCGTAAATGTGAATCCACTGTCCAGTGTCCAAATTTGGACCATGGAGAGGCTGCAATGGTCGTAAGTGTGAAAAATGGTCGTAAGTTCCTCTTCCCAGTGCTGTTTTAGCTTTCCAACGGTCACTAAACGAGGTGTTGTAAATCGAGGACTACCTGAAAATCCTCCATTGCCCCAAAAGCCTGCTTTAGAACAGGGGTCTCCAACCTTGGCAACTTGAAGCCTGGAGGACTTCAACTCCCAGAATTCCCCAGCCAGCTGGCTGGGGAATTCTGGGAGTTGAAGTCCTCCAGGCTTCAAGTTGCCAAAGTTGGAGACCTCTGCCTTATACCATTTCAGACAAATGGCTGTCCTATCTCTCCAGTGATGAAGCACCTACAATTTCTGGTGGCGAGCTGTTCCACTGGCTAATTGTCCTCACTTAGGAAATTTCTCCTTAGATCCAGGTTCTAAGCGAAGCTGGCTGGGGAATTCTGGGAGTTGAAGTCCTCCAGGCTTCAAGTCGCCAAGGTTGGAGACCCCGGCTTTAGAACATCCAAACGATTACCAATAACACTCTGTGCATTTCAAACTGATCCCCATTTACAATACCTGGAATTCAGGCAGGGCAAGAGGGAAACACCCCCCTCCCACCCCCCCGGTTACTTCTGAATTACCTGCAGCTCTCCCATCTTTTCAGACGACGGCGAAACAATGGTGAAAAATCCACTGATTGGGTGGCTGGGAGAGAGCTGGGCCAGCCCCTTGATTTGAACCCGTCCAATTGGAAGGTGATCGGTTTTGGTCATTACTTCCAGGATAAGAGCCCCCATATCTGCAGGAAGCAGGCAAAGAAAAAAACGGAGCAAAGACGACCAGCTTGGTCTAACTGGGTAGACAACACGTTAAGGGTGTTAATTCTACTTCAAAACCAGGGGGGTGAAAAACCCACCAGGATTTAAGGCATCCCCTAAATGCAAACTTTGTTTCTCATTCCCACACCCACCATGATGGAACAAGATACCGAGAGAAGAGAGTAGCTGTATCTCAGGGTCGAATTCTGGGGGGGGGGGTCCTTGGTGTTCCCTGAGCTGGGCTGTTTCCTTCCAGATGTTTCATAGCCCAGCTAGGTAACGTCATCAGTGGTATAAGGGAATGGGGCTTACGGAGGAGGGGGAGCGGGAGTAGGAGGAGAACTCTGGGATTCATGAGCCCAACTAGGGAACATCATCAATGTTAGAAAGGAGGTTTGCAGAGGAGAGGAGGAGGAGGAGGAGAAGTAGGGGGAGGAAACAACTGTGGGGTTCTTGCTGCTCTGAGCTTGGAAGTTCTTGTCACTGCGTTTTTGTATTTATCAGCAGAGCTTTAATTTCTGGACTGCAGCTTGCCAAGTTTCTTATCAGTATCTACTGCGCATGCCTGCATTCTTTTCTCTTCTTCTAAAAAACTTTCCTTTGTTCTCCAGTCAGGAAAGTTCATGGCTGGAAAGCTTCCAAGATGTAACTAATTAGATTAGTAAGATTTTTTATTTTCTTTACAATAAATATGAGTTTAATTAGAATTTTTTTTTTTATTGATCAAATATACACAAGGAGAATGTCACAATCCAACTCAAATTGAGGGCAATTTCCCCACGCAAGATAATGGGGCTGATTGCCGCTCTGACAGTTTTCTTGCAGACATTTCATGACCCGGCTAGGTAACATCATCAGTGCCAAAAGAGGATGGGATTTGTCCTCAATTTTTATTCCAGTGGCTTGCCCTGTCAATATTGGTGGGCGTGGTTTTGGGGGTTCTTTGGTTGGGCTGTTTACTGTTAGCTTGTTCCCTGAATTCAAATTTCAAATCTTTATTGTCAGTGCACAACATATGTACAATGAGATTGGTTGAGCTCCCTCGGTGCACGCCACCCCCAACACAATACAACTCAAAGTGGAGACAGAAAATCCCTAACCCAATAATTGGGATATTGTTTGCTTATATTCAAGCCAATAGAATATTAACTGAGGCCCACTCCCTTCTGGCACTGATGATATAACCTAGTTTGGCAATAAAACATCTGCAAGAAAACCACCACCAAGCTCAGAGAACACCCAAGGACCCCATAATCACTATGACTGTTCTCAACGGTATTTAATCATTCTAAGTTTTCACCCTAAAAATAGCAATTTTGCCGGCCATTTCCAGAGGAGGCCTCTGTGACCGACCACATCCAGGGCACAGCCCCACATTCAACCTAATTCACCCGATTAATTGCCAAGGGACAGCCGTACCTGTCAGGTAGGAGGCAAACTGTTTGGGCCCACATCGCACCGGGTAGCAGGTGGTGGTGTTCAGAATTTTTTGCTCCGGCTGGGAAGCATCCTGGGGAACGAAGACGGTGCCATTGGTGGTTTCGCCCCACCATCTCACCCGGACGAGGGACGATGCTGGCGGCTTGGCGACCATCCATACAATTTTGCTGACGGTCAGTTTGAGGAAGCAGCGCAATTGTCCTTCCACAAGTGGGGGTAAGCTGGTAGAAGGGGAGACGTCACTGAGAGCTGCAGAGCAATAATAAAAGCACCCAGGAAATTAGATTAGATTAGAAATGACAGGTGATAGATAGAAAAAAAGAGAGAAAAAGATCCGCCCTGAACTTATTTTGCTAAAAATATGTGTGTTAATATTAAAACTATACAGCCTCGATAATTATTTTGTATGCAGTGAAGATTTTGCATGTAATGAAGAATGAAATATGGGATGAATAAGGATTAAGCATTAACTTATAAAGAGCCTGAGTAGCGTAGGGGAGTAATGCCTCCTACAAAGGCAGCATTTAAGATCCAGCTGCTGCAATTACTGGCGAGTTCAATCCCAGGCAGGCTCAAGGTCGACTCAGCCTTCCATCCTTTATAAGGTGGGTAAATTGAGGACCCAGTTTGTTGGGGGCAATAAGCTGACTTTGTATAAATATAAATATACAAAAGTATGAAGGCTATTGCTTAACACATTGTAAGCCGCCCTGAGTCTCCGGAGAAGGGCGGCATATAAATCAAATTTAAAAAAAACTGAAAAATTAGAGATTGAATGATGGTATTATTAAACATTAAACATAAGAAAACATCCGGCCCTCTCAATTCCTGGCAAATAGATGGGGAAGAAATGGAGGTAGTGACAGATTTTATTTTCCTGGGCTCCAAGATCACTGCAAATGGGGACTGCAGCCAAGAAATTAAAAGGCGCTTGCTCCTGGGGAGGAAAGCCATGGCAAATCTAGACAGCATACTAAAAAGCAGAGACATCACCCTGCCAACAAAAGTGCGTATAGTCAAGGCGATGGTTTTCCCAGTTGCAATGTACGGCTGTGAAAGTTGGGCCATAAGGAAGGCTGAGCGCCAAAGAATGGAGGCCTTTGAATTCTGGTGCTGGAGGAGATGCCCACGAGTCCCTTGGACTGCAAGATGATCCAATCGGTCAGTTCTAGAGGAGATCAATCCTGATTGCTCTTTAGAAGGCCGGATCCTGAAGAGGAAGCTCAAATCCTTTGGCCACCTAATGAGAAGGAAGGATTCCCTGGAGAAGAGCCGAATGCTGGCAATGATGGAGGGCAAAAGAAGAAGGGGACGGCAGAGAACGAGGTGGCTGGATGGAGTCCCTGAAACAGTTGGCGGGAGCTTAAATGGACTCCAGAGGATGGTAGAGGACAGGAAGGCCTGGAGGAACATGGTCCATGGGGTCGCGATGGGTCAGACACAACTTCACGACTAACAACAACACGACTAACAACAACAACAATTATGTTATTAAACATGCATCAAAATATTATGATTAGGAATGAAATGATAAAATTAAACAATGGGTGGTTAGATAATGAAAGAATATAATGTAAGCATGTGTATTAATAGTAGAATCACACAGATTGGATGATTGGAAAGAACATGAACAGATTTATTTTATATGTTTAAATGATTGTGATTGGTAGTAGACGTATACATTGAAATACTAAACAATAAAAGAATGAAGGATGAAACTTTAATATAAATAGATGTGAAGAGCTAAATAAGGGAACTATGAATAACAAAACAAGTGAAAAATGGAAGATAGAAAAGAAATGCCTTTGAATATTACAATGACATGGGAAAAAAAGTTAAAATAGAGATAGAAATAAGAGGGGAATAATAGTATATATTATCTATTGTCTATTATATATTATAATAGTTGTATCTTTTGGGTGCTTAAAAGGACCCACAAAATAGAAATGGGTCTCCTACCCCTTTCCTTCTAGACTAAGGTCTCCCTCCTATTCTCCTGCCTCCTCTGGGATCTCCTGGTGGTCTCCCATCCATCTCTTTAGCTGAGAAACTATTTGCAGCAGCGAGAAAGAAAAGGCAGAATTTCTCCTCCCATGTCTTCTGTCTTAATTGACAGCGGGTCACCCAGCCTCACTTTGTCCCCAGGACAGAACTCGAACTCAGAACCATTCTTGGAACCTCTCCAGGTATCTAGCCTGCCGCCATTCCCCATTACATCAATTGACTCTCCTTCATAGTACATAAAAATATGGGCATTTCCTGCCACCTTCTCTCTATTCTCCTGTCCTCTGGGCTCTCCTGGTGGTCCCCCATCCATCTCTTCAGCTATTTACAGCAGCGGGAGAGAAAAGGCAGAGTTTCTCCTCCCATATCTTCTGTCTTGATCGACAGTGAGTCCTGCCCAGGCTCACTTTGTCCCCAGGGCAGGACTCGAACTCAGAACCAGTCCTGGAACTTCTCCTGGTATCTAGCTTGTCATTACATCAAGGCGGCTGTCCTTCATAGTACATAAAAACACGGGCATTTCCCGCAAAGGGGGTTTCCCCACCCACCTTCCTCTATTCTCCTGCCTCCTCTGGGATCTCCTGGTGGTCCCCCCTCCATCTCCTCAACCAAGAAACCATTTGCCACAACAGCGGGAGAAAAAAGGCAGAGTTTCTCCTCCCAGCGTCTTCTGCCCCTCCGACCGCCTTCATCCACAGCGGGTCACCCCCGGCTCACTTTGTCCCCAGGGCAGGACTCGAACTCAGAACCAGACCTGGAACTTCTCCAGGTAGCTAGCTGTCGCCATTCCCCATTACATCAATTGACTCTCCTTCATAATACATAAAAACACGGCCATTTCCCGCAAAGGGGTTTCCCCCCACCATCTTCCTCTATTCTCCTGCCCTCTGGGATCTCCTGGTGGTCCCCCATCCATCCCAGGAGAGAGAAGAAACCAAAACAAAGCATCTATTCCCAAGGTCTTCTGCCCCTCCGACTCCAGGGTCGTGGGAAGGCGGGAGAGGGAAGGACCCAGCCCGGCCTCGACGTCCTTCACCCACCCTTCCGACGACGGACGGCCGAGGCCCGGCCCGGCCCGGCTTTACTCTTCTTCGGCTTCATCCTCTCCGCCAGGCCCGGAGCCGCTGCCTAGCAACGGCCGCCGCCGCCGCCGCGGGCGCGCGCTGCCTGCTGGGAAAATGGCGGGAGGGCCGCGGCCTCGAGCGGTCGCCGCTTCAACTACCGCCCCCAGAAGGCTTTGCGAGGGAACGTAGAGATACGAAAGGCCTTCAAGGAGAAGACCAGGGGTTTTTTTCCCCCCGCCCCCAACGTGGAGCAGCATCACAATCAGAATCGAGCTGGAAGGGTCCCTGGAGGTCTTCTAGTCCAGCCCCCCTGCTTAAGCAGGAGACCTTCTACCATTTCAGACGAATCCTTTTAGAAAGTTTTTAGAAAGAACAATTAACCAGTGTAACAGTTTACCTCCAGAAGCTGTGAATGCTCCAACACTGGAAAGTTTTTAAGAAGAGATTGGATAACCCTTTGTCTGAAGTGGTGTAGGGTTTCCTGCCTAAGCAGGAGGTTGGACTAGAAGACCTCCAAGGGTCTCCTTCCAACTCTTTTATTCTATTCTGTTCTGTTGTATTTTCTCTTCTCTATTCTCTTCTCTTCTCTATTATAATCTGTTCTGTTCCATATTTCTATTCTATTCTATTCCATAGTTCTGTTCTGTTCTGTTCTATTCTCTAATATTTATTCTATTCTATTCTATTCTATTCTATTCTATTCTATTCTATTCTATTCTATTCTATTCTATTCTATTCTATTCTCTATTGCATTCTGTTCTGTTCCATATTTCTATTCTATTCCATAGCTCCTGTTCTGTTCCATTCCATTCCATTCATTCCATTCCATTAATTCTATTCTATTCCATAGTTCTGTTCTGTTCTGTTCTATTCCATTCCATTCCATTCATTCTGTTCTGTTCTATTCTCTAATATCTATTCTATTCTATTCTATTCTATTCTATTCTATTCTATTCTATTCTATTCTATTCTATTCTATTCTATTCTATTCTGTTCCATATTTCTATTCTATTCCATAGCTCTGTTCTGTTCTGTTCTGTTCTGTTCTGTTCTATTCTATTCCATTCCATTCCATTCCATTCCATTCATTCCATTCCATTAATTCTATTCTATTCCATAGTTCTGTTCTGTTCTGTTCTGTTCTGTTCTGTTCTATTCTATACTATTCTGTTCTGTTCTGTTCTGTTCTGTTCTATTCTGTGCTATTCTGTGCTATTCTATTTCTTATTCTATTCTGTTCTATTTCTTTTTCTATTCTATTCCTAATCCATCTTCTATTCTATTCTATTCTTTTCTTTTCTATTCTATTCTATGGCTCCATCAGCCCTCCTTTTGAAGGGAGTCCGCTTTGAATACTCGGTCTCCCAGGGTGCCTTTCGGCGACTTCCGGCAAGGAGCGTGCGGACTGCCTTTCCCGTCGTGCCTCGGGGCGGGAGCCCCTCCTTTTCCGGCGAGCGGGCGGCCCGGCGGCTCCTTCTGGGAAGGCGGGGGCCGCCTCCAACACGCCCCTCGGCCGCTGCGCTGCTCGCCCGCCTCGCCCTCGCCATGTCCGCCCTGGAGAAGCAGCTGCAGCTCGGCCGCCTGCCCCCTCGCCCGCCGGGCCCCGCCGGAGGCAGCAGCCAGGCCCCGCCCAAGATGCGCATGGGGTAAGGGCGGCCCGCGTCGTGACGTCACGGCCCGCCGCGGTGACGTCACGGGAGGCCCGGCGGTGACGTCACGGGTGCTCGGAGTCGGGCACGGAGGAGGGGGCGTGCTTCCGCGGGGGGGGGAGCGAGGCTGGTGATTTTGGGTGGGGGTGGGGGGCTGGGGGGCGAATGGACCCAGTGCCCTCCGGGGATGCTGGACTACAACTCCCATTATCCCCAGCCAGCCCGGCTAGGGCGTTGCCAGGCTCCCACTTGGCCCAAAATCATATTGGATTTGATTCATTCGTTCCATGGATCTGCCGCCCATTCACTAGAGATTAATCTATGGAGGGTCTCCCACCCCCCACCCACCCCTTGGATCCTGGGAGGGTCTCTTCCCAGCTGGATCATAGGATCTCCTCCCCTCCCCCTTAGATCCTGGGGCTCCCCCTTGGATCCTGGGAGCGTCTCCTCCCAGCTGGATCATAGGATCTCCTCCCCTCCCCCTTAGATCCTGGGGCTCCCCCTTGGATCCTGGGAGCGTCTCCTCCCAGCTGGATCATAGGATCTCCTCCCCTCCCCCTTAGATCCTGGGAGGGTCTCTTCCCAGCTGGATCATAGGATCTCCTCCCCTCCCCCTTGGATCCTGGGAGGGTCTCTTCCCAGCTGGATCATAGGATCTCCTCCCCTCCCCCTTAGATCCTGGGGCTCCCCCTTGGATCCTGGGAGCGTCTCCTCCCAGCTGGATCATAGGATCTCCTCCCCTCCCCCTTAGATCCTGGGGCTCCCCCTTGGATCCTGGGAGCGTCTCCTCCCAGCTGGATCATAGGATCTCCTCCCCTCCCCCTTAGATCCTGGGAGGGTCTCTTCCCAGCTGGATCATAGGATCTCCTCCCCTCCCCCTTGGATCCTGGGAGGGTCTCTTCCCAGCTGGATCATAGGATCTCCTCCCCTCCCCCTTAGATCCTGGGGCTCCCCCTTGGATCCTGGGAGCGTCTCCTCCCAGCTGGATCATAGGATCTCCTCCCCTCCCCCTTGGATCCTGGGAGGGTCTCTTCCCAGCTGGATCATAGGATCTCCTCCCCTCCCCCTTAGATCCTGGGGCTCCCCCTTGGATCCTGGGAGCGTCTCCTCCCAGCTGGATCATAGGATCTCCTCCCCTCCCCCTTAGATCCTGGGGCTCCCCCTTGGATCCTGGGAGCGTCTCCTCCCAGCTGGATCATAGGATCTCCTCCCCTCCCCCTTAGATCCTGGGAGGGTCTCTTCCCAGCTGGATCATAGGATCTCCTCCCCTCCCCCTTGGATCCTGGGAGGGTCTCTTCCCAGCTGGATCATAGGATCTCCTCCCCTCCCCCTTAGATCCTGGGGCTCCCCCTTGGATCCTGGGAGCGTCTCCTCCCAGCTGGATCATAGGATCTCCTCCCCTCCCCCTTAGATCCTGGGGCTCCCCCTTGGATCCTGGGAGCGTCTCCTCCCAGCTGGATCATAGGATCTCCTCCCCTCCCCCTTAGATCCTGGGAGGGTCTCTTCCCAGCTGGATCATAGGATCTCCTCCCCTCCCCCTTGGATCCTGGGAGGGTCTCTTCCCAGCTGGATCATAGGATCTCCTCCCCTCCCCCTTAGATCCTGGGGCTCCCCCTTGGATCCTGGGAGGGTCTCCTCCCAGCTGGATCATAGGATCTCCTCCCCTCCCCCTTGGATCCTGGGAGGGTCTCTTCCCAGCTGGATCATAGGATCTCCTCCCCTCCCCCTTAGATCCTGGGGCTCCCCCTTGGATCCTGGGAGCGTCTCCTCCCAGCTGGATCATAGGATCTCCTCCCCTCCCCCTTAGATCCTGGGGCTCCCCCTTGGATCCTGGGAGCGTCTCCTCCCAGCTGGATCATAGGATCTCCTCCCCTCCCCCTTAGATCCTGGGGCTCCCCCTTGGATCCTGGGAGCGTCTCCTCCCAGCTGGATCATAGGATCTCCTCCCCTCCCCCTTAGATCCTGGGAGGGTCTCTTCCCAGCTGGATCATAGGATCTCCTCCCCTCCCCCTTGGATCCTGGGAGGGTCTCTTCCCAGCTGGATCATAGGATCTCCTCCCCTCCCCCTTAGATCCTGGGGCTCCCCCTTGGATCCTGGGAGCGTCTCCTCCCAGCTGGATCATAGGATCTCCTCCCCTCCCCCTTAGATCCTGGGGCTCCCCCTTGGATCCTGGGAGCGTCTCCTCCCAGCTGGATCATAGGATCTCCTCCCCTCCCCCTTAGATCCTGGGAGGGTCTCTTCCCAGCTGGATCATAGGATCTCCTCCCCTCCCCCTTGGATCCTGGGAGGGTCTCTTCCCAGCTGGATCATAGGATCTCCTCCCCTCCCCCTTAGATCCTGGGGCTCCCCCTTGGATCCTGGGAGCGTCTCCTCCCAGCTGGATCATAGGATCTCCTCCCCTCCCCCTTAGATCCTGGGGCTCCCCCTTGGATCCTGGGAGGGTCTCTTCCCAGCTGGATCATAGGATCTCCTCCCCTCCCCCTTAGATCCTGGGGCTCCCCCTTGGATCCTGGGAGCGTCTCCTCCCAGCTGGATCATAGGATCTCCTCCCCTCCCCCTTAGATCCTGGGAGGGTCTCTTCCCAGCTGGATCATAGGATCTCCTCCCCTCCCCCTTGGATCCTGGGAGAGTCTCTTCCCAGCTGGATCATAGGATCTCCTCCCCTCCCCCTTGGATCCTGGGAGGGTCTCCTCCCAGCTGGATCATAGGATCTCCTCCCCTCCCCCTTGGATCCTGGGAGGGTCTCCTCCCAGCTGGATCATAGGATCTCCTCCCCTCCCCCTTGGATCCTGGGAGGGTCTCCTCCCAGCTGGATCATAGGATCTCCTCCCCACCCCCTTGGATCCTGGGAGGGTCTCCTCCCAGCTGGATCATAGGATCTCCTCCCCTCCCCCTTGGATCCTGGGAGGGTCTCTTCCCAGCTGGATCATAGGATCTCCTCCCCTCCCCCTTGGATCCTGGGAGAGTCTCTTCCCAGCTGGATCATAGGATCTCCTCCCCTCCCCCTTGGATCCTGGGAGCGTCTCCTCCCAGCTGGATCATAGGATCTCCTCCCCTCCCCCTTGGATCCTGGGAGGGTCTCTTCCCAGCTGGATCATAGGATCTCCTCCCCTCCCCCTTGGATCCTGGGAGGGTCTCTTCCCAGCTGGATCATAGGATCTCCTCCCCTCCCCCTTGGATCCTGGGAGAGTCTCTTCCCAGCTGGATCATAGGATCTCCTCCCCACCCCCTTGGATCCTGGGAGGGTCTCCTCCCAGCTGGATCATAGGATCTCCTCCCCTCCCCCTTGGATCCTGGGAGGGTCTCCTCCCAGCTGGATCATAGGATCTCCTCCCCACCCCCTTGGATCCTGGGAGGGTCTCCTCCCAGCTGGATCATAGGATCTCCTCCCCTCCCCCTTGGATCCTGGGAGGGTCTCTTCCCAGCTGGATCATAGGATCTCCTCCCCTCCCCCTTGGATCCTGGGGGAGTCTCTTCCCAGCTGGATCATAGGATCTCCTCCCCACCCCCTTGGATCCTGGGAGGGTCTCCTCCCAGCTGGATCATAGGATCTCCTCCCCTCCCCCTTGGATCCTGGGAGGGTCTCTTCCCAGCTGGATCATAGGATCTCCTCCCCTCCCCCTTGGATCCTGGGAGAGTCTCTTCCCAGCTGGATCATAGGATCTCCTCCCCTCCCCCTTGGATCCTGGGAGCGTCTCCTCCCAGCTGGATCATAGGATCTCCTCCCCTCCCCCTTGGATCCTGGGAGGGTCTCTTCCCAGCTGGATCATAGGATCTCCTCCCCTCCCCCTTGGATCCTGGGAGGGTCTCTTCCCAGCTGGATCATAGGATCTCCTCCCCTCCCCCTTGGATCCTGGGAGAGTCTCTTCCCAGCTGGATCATAGGATCTCCTCCCCACCCCCTTGGATCCTGGGAGGGTCTCCTCCCAGCTGGATCATAGGATCTCCTCCCCTCCCCCTTGGATCCTGGGAGGGTCTCCTCCCAGCTGGATCATAGGATCTCCTCCCCACCCCCTTGGATCCTGGGAGGGTCTCCTCCCAGCTGGATCATAGGATCTCCTCCCCTCCCCCTTAGATCCTGGGAGGGTCTCTTCCCAGCTGGATCATAGGATCTCCTCCCCTCCCCCTTGGATCCTGGGAGGGTCTCTTCCCAGCTGGATCATAGGATCTCCTCCCCTCCCCCTTGGATCCTGGGAGAGTCTCTTCCCAGCTGGATCATAGGATCTCCTCCCCACCCCCTTGGATCCTGGGAGAGTCTCTTCCCAGCTGGATCATAGGATCTCCTCCCCACCCCCTTGGATCCTGGGAGGGTCTCCTCCCAGCTGGATCATAGGATCTCCTCCCCTCCCCCTTGGATCCTGGGAGGGTCTCCTCCCAGCTGGATCATAGGATCTCCTCCCCACCCCCTTGGATCCTGGGAGGGTCTCCTCCCAGCTGGATCATAGGATCTCCTCCCCTCCCCCTTGGATCCTGGGAGGGTCTCTTCCCAGCTGGATCATAGGATCTCCTCCCCTCCCCCTTGGATCCTGGGAGGGTCTCTTCCCAGCTGGATCATAGGATCTCCTCCCCTCCCCCTTGGATCCTGGGAGGGTCTCCTCCCAGCTGGATCATAGGATCTCTTTCCCTCCCCCTTAGATCCTGCGAGGGTTTTCTCTCTGCTGGATCATAAGAGGGTCCCCCCTTGGATCATGGGAGGGTCTCAGCTGGACCACAGCCCATTTTTCCCCCTTGGGTGCCTGATCCCTCCTAACTGCTCTGCCTTTGAACCCCCCCCCCTTTGCTTTCCCACCCCAACCCCCCTCCTCCTCCTCCTCCTCCTCCTGACGTGTTTCCATCCCTCTCCCATCATCTCCAGCCAGTCCTGGGGTGGGGTGGGGGCTGCTCTAAGATGCCAGGCATGCTCCCTTTGACAGGCTCTGTGTGTGTGTGTGTGTGTGTGTGTGTGTGTGTGTGTGTGTGTGTGTGTGTGTGTGTAAGGGAATAAGATCCCTTAGAGAACCAGCACCATGGATAGAGCTCCCCACCCCACCCAGGGACTCCCAGCCCTTCCAACCTGTAGAGTGGGGAGTAAGGCCTGGGGGATGGATGCTGTGGGCTGGGGGTGGGGGAGGGGTTGGGGGCACCTGTTGGGAAATGCATTCGGGGGTCCTTTATACTCTACACATAAGTGAATCATGCAGTTGTTGAGTGAATCGGGCTTCCCCCACTTTGACTTTGCATGTCGGGATCCACTGCGAAGGTTACAAATGTGATCACTATAACAATCAAGCTTAGAGAGCATCACCTCCTCCTCCTCCTCCTCCTCTCCACAAGCCCCTCTTCTTTTCAGCACTGATGATGTAGCCTAGCTGGGTCATGTAACGTCTGCATGAAAACAGCCAAGCTCAGAGAACACAAGGCCCCCATAGTTCTCCTCCTCCTCAACAAACCACTCCTTTCTAGCACTGATGATGTTACCTAGCTGGGTCATAAAATGTTTGCAAGAAAACCAGCAAGTTCAGAAAGCACCAGGGACCCCTCCCCCTCCTCGAACCCCTTCCTCCATCATTAATTTTTCCAAGGGGTCCCATGAGAAACTTAAAATGTTGGGGAGGGCCAAACCAATAAGAGGTGTGAAATTGCGTAGGCATACATAATTTAATTATTTATTTATTTTATTTAATTAAATTTGTATACCGCCCTTCTCACGCAGGACTCAGGGCGGTGTACAGCCATAATAAAAAACAACATATACCATAAGTTAAAAAGATTTAAAACGCATTAAATGATTTGGCCTTATTTTTAAAAAGCCCAAAATTAAAAATACCCAATTAAAATTTCAATTATTTCGTCAGCCCAGCCTTTTAAATAGTTGCCTTCTAAATAAAAACCGTCCATGGGGACCTTTAGCAGAGCCAGCTAAAGTCCCAAATTTAGCTCGGAAGCCATAAAATTCCCAAGTCTGTTTTAGAGTCTTTTTTTATTTTGTTTTGTTTTAAATCTAATGGCTCCCTCATCCCTTGATGGGTGGGTGGATTCAAATGAAGATTTGTAAAAAGTTAAATACCTTCTTTTCCTTTTTTTTTTTTCCAGGCCTGGAAGGAAGCGCGATTATAGTCCCGTTTCTTGGAACCAATATTTTGAATCGATGGAAGATGTCGTGGTTGAGACCGACTCCGGCAAGGATATATCCTTTTCTTTTGGCCTCTGGTTTATTTATTCCACTTGCCGACTCTGGATTAGGCGGTTAATATTTAAAGCTAAGGATTCTCCCAGGGTGCGTTCAGGACACACAGGTTTTTGCTAGATGGCTTTTGAATTAAAAATGCAAAACCACTGTGGTTGCTTTCTTTTTGAAGAAGAAAGATCCTTTCAAGAAGAAAGCTCTAGGCCTTATAAACCACCTCTATTGATTAATACAGGTTGTCCTCTCCTTACGACAAATCACTTAGCAATTCTTCGTAGTTAAGGTTAACCTCCTTAGGGGTACTTCCAGCCCCCTAACCCTCTTGGTTGCTCTTCTCTGCCCTCTTTCTAGAGTCTCCACATCTTTTTTACATCGTGGTGACCAAAACTGGATGCCGTATTCCAAGTGCGGCCTTCCCAAGGCCTTATAAAGTGGGATTAACACCTCACGGGATCTTGATTCCATCCCTCTGTTAAGACAGAGGGATAGAATCAAGGATCAAGGTTGGAATGGGAGGGGAGGAAAGGGAAGGGAAGGGAAGGGAAGGGAAGGGAAGGGAAGGGAAGGGAAGGGAAGGGAAGGGAAGGGAAGGGAAGGGAAGGGAAGAGAAGAGAAGAGAAGAGAATAGAATAGAATAGAATAGAATAGAATAGAATAGAATAGAATAGAATAGAATAGAATAGAATAGAATAGAATAGAATAGAATAGAATAATGAATGGAATGGAATGGAATGGAATGGAATAGAGATGGAATGGCATGGAATGGAATGGAATGCATAATAATTAGAATAGAATAGAATAGAATAGAATAGAATAGAATAGAATAGAATAGAATAGAATAGAATAGAATGCAGAATACTTAGAATAGAAATAGAATTAGAATAAAAATAGAATTTAGAATAGACTAGAATAGAATTAGAATAAATTGGAATGGAATGGAATAGAATGCAGAATAATTAGAATAGGAATAGTATAGAATAGAATGCAGAATAATTAGAAATAGAATAGAATAGAATAGAATAGAATAGAATAGAATAGAATGCAGAATAATTTAGAATAGAATTGGAATTGGAATAAAATAGAATAGGAATAGAAATAGAAATAAATAGGAATTGAATAGAATAGAATAGAATGCAGAATACTTAGAATAGAAATAGAATTAGAATAGAAATAGAATTTAGAATAGACTAGGATAGGATAGGATAGAATAAGGAATGGAATGGAATGGAATGGAATGGAATGGAATGGAATAGAATAATAGAATAGAATAGAATAGAATAGAATAGAATAGAATAGAATAGAATAGAATAGAATAGAATAGAATAGAATAGCCCTAGGATTCTATGATTCCGTGCCGTAGTATTACATCTTCCCCCTCCTTTATCCCTTAGCCCCAAGTCTTTCCAGAGAAAGTTGTCCTTCCTTAACTGTTCATACACTTTTCGAGTGTACAAGAGTGGCTCTGAAGGTCCAGTGTTGCTCCTTCTTCACGGTGGAGGCCATTCCGCTCTCTCCTGGGCCGTCTTCACCGTAAGTCCCCTGTTTCTTTCTTTCTTGATCAGAAATATAAGAATAAGAATAATAACTAGGACTCGAGCTGCTGAGCTATTAACCAGCCTCAAAGGCTGTGAATCTCACTACAGATTAAATAATAATAATAATAATAATAATAATAATAATAATAATAATAATAATAATAATAATAATAATAGACTCTACAAAAAACCACCTTACTCGGAACAGCTGACATCCTCCGACGATATCTTATCAGTTCCTAGGTCCTTGGTTAGGACTCGAGCTGCTGAGCTATTAACCAGCCTCAAAGACTGTGAATCTCACTACAGATTAACCAATAACAACAACAACAACAACAACAACAACAACAACAACAATAATAATAATAATAATAATTCACTGGAAATGGTGCCAAAAGTTTGGATTTGAGTACAGCAAAAACTACTGGGAACATCAGGTGGAGAAAGTTTTAGAGAATGAGAAACTCAAGATCTTGTGGGACTTTAGGATTCAGACTGACAGGCCCTTGGTCCACAACACACCTGACATAACAGTAGTTGAAAAGAAAAAAAGTATGGTTCATTGACATTGCAATACCTGGGGATGCACGGATTGAAGATAAGCAGCAAGAAAAAAATCACAAAGTACCGGGACTTGCAAATTGAAGTTGAGCGACTGTGGAAAAAGAAATCGTGTGTTGTCCCGATTGTAATTGGAGCCCTTGGAGCAATACCCAAAGGGCTACCCCGCCATTTAGAAATTCTAAATTTACCGGACTTGAATATTTTGACTCTACAAAAAACCACCTTACTCGGAACAGCTTACATCCTCCGACGATACCTTAACAGTTCCTAGGTCCTTGGTTAGGACTCGAGCTGCTGAGCTATTAACCAGCCTCAAAGGCTGTGAATCTCAGTAAAGATTAAATAATAATAATAATAATAATAATACATATTCTTAATTCAGGTGAATGCTTATTTTAAAACCACCCCGCTACCCCACAGAATGACTCTGGACATGTCGCTCTACAGCCAGTCCTCGACTGAACGACCACAATTGAGCCCAATGTTTCTTTCGTCAAGCAAGACGTTAAGTGAGCTTTGCTCCCATTTTAGGACCTGCCACCGTTGTTCAATGAATCACAGCGGTGATTAAAATGAGTAACAAAAGTTGTTAACTGAATCTTCACTGCCGTTGTCAAGATAAGTCACGCGGTCGTTACACAAATCTGGCTTCCCCCATTGAATTGGCTTGTCCAGAAGGGGATTGCATGACCCTGGGATGCTGCGAATGTCATAAATACGAGTCAGTTGCCAAGCGTCCGAATTTTGATTGCGTGATGCGCGGGGGATGCGTCAATGGTCGTAAGTGCAAAAAACAGCTGTAAGTCACTTTTTTCAATGATGTCGTAAGTTCAAACGGTCGAACGTAAGTTCGAACGGTCAAACGTAAGTTCGAAAAGTCACTAAATGAACTGTCGTAAGTTGAGAACTACCTCTACTCTGCCTTGTAGCATCTCGTTGACCAGGGGCGCTTTCATTGGTTTGCAACCCCTCCCCAGCTGTCGTTTTTATTTTTGCAGGAAAAGCTCCTTTTCCTGGTGTTGGTTTTTTTGGTCACGCAGTCTTCCCGACAAAAACCTATTTTTAAAACGGCCTCTCAGCAGAAATGTCGCTTCGTGGTGGCGGTGCCCGAAATAACACATTTATATAAAAAGTGTGAAGAGGCAGAGATCAGGGGTGAAATGTAAAATCTGTTACTACTGGCTCTGTGGGCGTGGCTTGATGGGGATAATGTGACTGGGTGGGCGTGGCCAACTTTTTTTTTTTTTTTTACACTTTTCAGAGCATTTTTTCTAATGCTTTGAAAAACCTCTCTGCCGATCAGGCAACTCTGCTGGGATCATCAGAGAGGCTTTTTAAAAAATGCCTCTCTGCTGATCAGGCAACTCAGCTGGGATCGTCAGAGGCTTTTAAAGGCCTTTTTTTCCCTACAACCTCTTCGGCCAAGAAGTTGCAGAAAAAATGCTTTGAAAAGCCTCTGATGATCCCAGCTGAGCCATGCGATCATCAGAGGCTTTTTTTTTTTAATTTTTAAAATCATTTTTTCTACAACCTTAAGAGGTTGCGGGAAAAAATGCTTTTAAAAGCCTCTGACGATCCCAGCTGAACTGCACGATCATCAGAGGTTTTTTTTTTTTTAACTTTTAAAAGCATTTTTTCCTCAGAAGAGGTTGTAGAAAAAATGCTTTTAAAAGTTAAAAAAAAAGCCTCTGGTGATTGTGCAGCTCAGCTGGGCATAGTGGGGAGGGGGGCACAGAGATTTTTGCTACAGGTTCTCCGAACCACCCGCGGCCATCGCTACCATATCGGGCGATCCGGTCTGAACCGGGAGCATTTCACCCCTGGCAGGGATATATCATCAGGGTGTCATTGGCGGTGGGCATTGGCAAAGCTTCGTGTCCGGATGGGGAGAGAATGGCCCTGGGGGTGAGTGGGCATATGGAATACAGGTAGTCCTCGACTTACAACAATCCATTGAGTGGCCGTTGCGGCAGCACTGAGAAAAAAATGACCATTTCTCACACTTAACAACTGTTTCAATATCTTCACAATCAGGTGATCCAAATTCAGACGCTTGGCAACCTGACTCACATTTATGACGGTCGCAGTGTCCTGAGGCTCACGGGATCCCCTTTTTGTGACCTTCTGACCAGCACAGTCAGTGGGGAAGCCCGATTCACTTAACAACCGGGTTACTAATTTTTATCAATTGCACGGATTCCCTTAACCACTGTGGCAAGGAATGTCGTAAAATGGGACGGGGCTCACTTTAACAAATGTCTCGCTTAGCTGCAGAAATTTTGTGCTCGATTGTGGACATAAGTCGAGGACTATCTGTACTGAGGATTGACTTAGAGCAGTATTTCTCAACCTTGGCAGCTTGAAGATAGTGTTTGGACCCAGCTTCCAAAACACGACAAATCCTCTGTATTTAAATCAATGATTCCTTTATTAGGAATGCCGGCAGTCCCGGCAAAAAGTTTCTCTCTCACCGCAGGCTAACAAGTCCGTCCATCCGGAAGATAAATTGTCATCTGTCCCATCTATTCATCTCCGCCCTCTGCCTTTTATCCCCAGGGTGGGGCTTTGCTAGCAGCGGTGGCTCTTCCGTCCCGAGGACCGGCCCATAGATTTCCACTGCTCTCCTCTCCTCTGCCTTCTGTGCATCCACACGTCAGGCACTGGACCCAGCTGTTCCTCCTCTTCCTCATCAGCTACCTCCAGACCTGGGGGCTGTTGACTCTCCATCTAAGGGATGATGGACGGCCCAGGCTCTGCCTCTGTTTCCCTCTCTGTGCCAACTCCATTCTCTCTTCCCCCTCAGAGCTCTCAAGTTGCCTGACTCCCACGCCGCCTCCTCTTCCTCCTTTGATTCGGCTGTTGGAGGGGCTGGCGGCCGAGAGGCCACCACAGATGGATGGACTTCAACTCCCAGAATTCCCCAGCCACCGAAGCTGGCTGGGGAATTCTGGGAGTTGAAGTCCACCCATGTTCAACTTGCCAAGATTGAGAAAAAAATGGATGATTCCGGGGACTTGAACCTCTCCGATTTTACTCGTAACTATTTGGATCATTTTATCTTTTCTACAGGCCGCCATCGTGAGCCGTATCCAATGCAGGATCGTAGCTTTGGATTTAAGAGGACACGGTAAGCCATTTTCAAGCCCGAGGCTGATTCTTTTGGGATTTTACAGGAAACCAGGGATGTTTTCTCAGCAGGAATGCAGGTAGTCCTTGACTTACAACGGTCCATTTAGTGACCGTTCAAAGTTACAACGGCACTGGAAAAAAGTGACTTTATGACCATTTTACACACAACCATTGTAGCCCTTCCGTGGCCACGGGATCAAAATTCAGATGCTTGGGTAACCGACTCTCATATATATGACGGTGTCCCCTTTTTGTGACCTCCTGACACGCCAAATCAACAGGGGAGGCCGGAGTCGCTTAATAACCATGTTGTTAACTTGCCAACTGCAGTGATTCACTTAAAGAGCTGTGGCAGGAAACGTCGTAAAATGAGGCAAAAATTCGCTTCACGTGTGTGTCTCACTTAGCGACAGAAATGTTGGGCTGGGCTGCGGTCGGAAGTCGAAGCTTTCAAGAAGAGGCCGGGGTGCCATCTGTCAGAAAGGGTGTAGGGTCCCCTGCTTGAGAGGGGGTTGGACTCGATGACCTCCAAGGTCCCTTCCAACTCTGTTCATACCTATATGGAAACTGGTTGAGTCTTATCCAGATTTAATCCTGATTATTATTATTATTTTATTTTATTGCGATTTATATGCTGCCCTTCTCCCGAAGGACTCAGGGCGGCTTACAAGACAAAAAAAAATCAACTATATGAATTAAATATAAATAAAAATCCAATTAAAATTAATTAAAATTATTACAGTGTAAAAACCCACTCAACAGGTCAGTCCATTTAGTGAAAAAGCCACATCTTCAGTTCGCGGCGAAAGGATTAGCTTTCGACCGGCTGGATGATGCCATTGGAGTGCCCATCCAGGTAGATTTTTGAGCAAGAATTATTATTATTATTATTATTTCAATTTATAAACCGCCCTTCTCCTTACGGACTCAGGGTGGTGAACAGCCAGAATAAAACATGGTATACAAAAGTTAAAAACAATTAAAAATTATTAAATATTATTCGGCCAAGAATTAAAACAACCCAATTTCAAATCAATTTCAAATTTAAAAACGGAGGATGGGATCAGGCTAGCCCAGCTAGATGGAACAAATGGGTTTTAAGGGCCCGACGAAAGGTCCGGAGATCTGGAATCTTGCGTATCTCCGGGGGTAGGTCATTCCAGAGGGTGGGCGCTGCCACAGAGAAGGCTCTCCCCCTGGGGGTTGCCAGCCGACACTGTCTGGCCGACGGCACCCGGAGGAGGCCCTCTCTGTGCGAGCGTACTGGCCGGTGGGAGGCTATTGGCGGCAGAAGGCGGTCCCGCAATTGATCAATTTATTTAAGAAACACAAATATTAAGATAATATTGTAATACACAGCGCCAATACCCATGCAAGACAGGCGATCCCTGATTTACAGCCACAATTGAGCCTCAAAATTTCTGTTGGTAAGTGAGACAATCATTTTTTTCCCCATTTTTTTTTAATTTTTAAACAAAAAAAAACATAAAGGGAACCGGTAATAAAGCCAGTTAGAACCCATCCTGGTCTGAATATTGATCACAGGAACGCTGCGACGGTTGTAAGTGCGAAAAACACGCAAGTTACTTTTATCAGTAGCCGTGGTGGCTTTGAATGTTGATTAAATGAATGGTTGTAAATCAAGGAGACACAGCAGTTTTTAAAGAAGGATTCGGACCGGTCAGCTCGCATCGTTTGCATCACTTCATTTAATGCAACTCAGCCATCTGGCTTGGAGATGCTTCGGTTTTGCCATTCATCACGTAACATTTTGCTGGATGCACACAATTCATTATACAAGCTGATGCTGAAACTGCAAAAAAAAAAAAAAAACCCCAACACCCAAGGGTGAAGACCGCTGAAGGCCGGTCATCGGAGTGCATCTATTAGATCAGGGGTGAGAAACTGTGGCCATTTTAGGTCTTGTGGGCTTCAACTCCCAGAATCCCTGAGCTAGCCATGTCAGGCTCAGGAATTCTGGGAGTTGAAGTCCACTACTGAAGTCCACTACTGAATTAGACAGATGTCCTTCGGGAAAGTGTCTGTCGGGAATAATGTGCTCTCTGCTGCAGTTCTTTCCAGCTTCTTTCTTTCTTTCTTTCTTTCTTTCTTTCTTTCTTTCTTTCTTTCTTTCTTTCTTTCTTTCTTTCTTTCTTTTTTTCTTTCTCTCTCTCTCTCTCTCTCTCTCTCTCTCTCTCTCTCTCTCTCTCTCTCTCTCTCTCACACACACACACACACACACACACACACACACACGTTGTTGCTCTTTTAAGCCTTCCGGGAGGGGCCAATCTTCTCCTGGCCTTACTCCTGAGTCGCACCTTTTGCTTTAGCTGCTCTTGCCTTCTGGCAGCTTTTCTCATGCGTGCACTAGGAACAGGCTCCTCCTGTTCCTCTGCCTCTCTATTGTCAGCCTCTAGAGGCTCCAGAGTCCACGCATCACTCCCAGATGGCCCTTGCTCCATCTCTGCCTCCGACGCAGAGTCCTCGTCCGAGCCTTCCCCAGACTCCAAGACTGGCCCATTTTTAAAAAAATTTAATTTATATGCCGCCCTTCTCCGGAGACTCGGGGCGGCTTTCAAAGTATTAAGCAATAGCTTTCATACTTTTTGTATCTACCTGCTTAGTAGGGCTTTCCCCCCCCCCCCCAAGCGGTGTTCTTTTTTATACAAAGTCAGTTTATTGCCCCCACAAACTGGATCCTCCATTGACCTCCCTTAGAAAGGATGGAAGGCTGAGTCAACCTTGAGCCTGGTGAGATTCGAACTAGCAGTAATTGCAGACAGCTGGTGTTACTTAACAGCAATTTAGTCTACTGCGCCACTAAGGCTCTTTATGTCCTCCATTGTCCTCCCCAGTCACTGTCTGACTCCATTGCCAGCTCCACAGGCTGCTGGCGGACCACAACGGGGAGAGGCCAAGCCTTATAGAGAGAGAGAGGGGAAACATTCTTAATTCAGGTGCATGCTTCTTTTAATTTGACCTGATTTCGTTGCAGGTGAGACAAAAGTGCGGAATCCCGAAGACCTCTCTGCAGAGACCATGTCCAAGTATGTGGCTCCCTAATTTTTTTGGGGGGGGGAGAGGAAGGGTGTGTTTTGAAGTTTTCAATCTGGGGTTCAGTTGTGAAGTTTGGATGCTCCCGTGCAAGGGGACCAGTGGGGCTCCTTGGCCAGTTGCTTGGCCACTGGGAGAACGAGCAAAACGGGTGTGGGGTCCCATCCAGCAGGATACGGCTTACGTTCTCCTGTTCTTACATTCTTCTAGGGACGTTGGCAATGTGGTTGAGGTTATGTATGGCGACCTCTGCCCTCCCATTATGCTGATTGGGCATAGCATGGGCGGGGCCATTGCTGTCCACACAGCAGCAGCCAACCTGGTGCCAAGCTTGTTGGGCCTCTGTATGATCGACGTGGTGGAAGGTAAGCCCACCCCAACGTTCTCCTCTGCATCGGCCTTTCCTAACCTTGCATTAGCCACGATACACGTCAGTTTGTTTAACTCCGGGTGCCCCTCTTGTCACTGGTGCAGGGACGGCTATGGATGCCCTCAACAGCATGCAGAATTTCCTTCGAAGTCGCCCGAAGACGTTCAAATCTCTGGAGAATGCCATCGAATGGAGGTAACTTTATTTATTTATTTATTTATTTATTTATTTATTTATTTATTTATTTATTTATTTATTCATTCATTCATTCATTCATTCATTCATTCATTCATTCATTCATTCATTCATTTCATTTCATTCATTCATTCATTCATTCATCTATTATTTATAATATATTTATAATATAATTTATTTAAAATTTTTATACCGTCCTTCTCACGAGGCACTCAGGGCAGTGCACAGCCACAGTAAAATAAGATATACCGCAAAACTTAAAAACAGTTTAAAACCTATTCAATAATTTGGCCCAATATTAAAAACTCAAAAAACTAAAACACCCATTCAAATTCGTTATTTAGCTAGCCCCGCCTGGTGGAACAGTAAGGTCTTAAGGGCACGGCGGAAGGCACGTAGGTCGGGAATCATACGTACCCCCGGGGGCAGTTCATTCCAGAGGGCGGGTGCCCCTACAGAGAAGGCCCTCCCCTTGGGGGTCGCCAGTCGACATTGTTTGGCCGACGGCATCCTGAGGAGGCCCTCTCTGTGGGAGCGTATTGGCCGGTGGGAGGCTATCGGTGGCAGAAAGCGATCTCGTAAATATCTGGGTCCTAAGCCATGGAGCGCTTTGAAGATGGTCACCAACACCTTGAATCGCACCTGGAAGACCACTGGGAGCCAGTGCAGCTCGCGCAGGAAAGGTGTTACATGGGTGCACCATTTCGCTCCCATAATCACCTGCGCGGCCGCATACTGGACCAGCTGGAGCCTCTGGGTGCTCTTCAAGGGGAGCCCCATGTAGAGAGCATTACAGTAGTCCAGACGGGAAGTGACGAGGGCGTGAGTGACCATGCACAAGGCGTCCTGATCCAGAAAGGGACGCAACTGGGAAATCAGGCGAACCAGATAAAAAGCCCCCCTGGCCATGGCTGTCATATTTATTTATTTATTTATTTATTTCATTAAATTTATATACTGCCCTACTCCCGAAGGATTCAGGGCGGTGAACAGTCAGATGAAGTGCATATGAAGTGCAATGTTAAAAAAACATTTAGAATATAATAAATATTTTGGCCCAATAATTTAAAACACCCAATTTAGGATAGATTTGAAACAGTTTAAAAAGGGACGATTAGGCCAGGCCCGCCTGTGTAAATAAGAACGTTTTAAGGGCACGGCGGAAAGTGCGGAGATCCAGGATCCTCCGTAATTCCGGTGGGAGCTCGTTCCAGATGGTAGGTGCCCCCACAGAGAAGGCTCTCCCCCTGGGGGCCACCAGTCGACATTGTTTGACCGACAGCACCCCGAGAAGCCCCTCTCTATGGGAGCGTACTGGTCGGTGAGAGGTTATTGGTGGCAGAAGAGGGTCTCGTAAATACCCTGGTCCTATGCCGTGGAGCGCTCTAAAGGTGGTAACCGGAATCTTGAAGCGCACCCGGAAGACCACTGGGAGCCAGTGCAGCTCGCGCAGGAGGGGAGCCACATGAGAGCGCCATGTGATCGTCTAAAGACAGCCGTGTATCCAGGAGGACAACCTCTCTGTGGGGGGCAAGTTTTCATCCCCAATAGCCAGAGATGGCACCAGCTGGCTATACCGAGGAGCCGGAAACCACAGCCACTCAGTCTTGGAGGGGGTGAATCTCCGCCTGTTGCTCCCCATCCAGATCCACACGGCCTCCAGGCATCGGGACATCACGTCAAGGGCATCATTGGGGTAGTCCGGGGTGGAAATGTACAGCTGACAGGGTCCCTTCCAATACATCTGACTCTGCTGCTACATCTGCCGGCAGCTGACGGGCCACAATATTTCCTCCAACACCAACATCTTCCTTGGTCCTAGGTGTAGAAAAATAATGCCAAATCCAGTTGTGAACATCTGGCTGACGGTGCGACGAAACAAAATAAACGATAATAAAAATAAAAATAAAGCAGGGAGTTCCATATTGGTTACTTTGCCTTTCTCTGAGAGGGGACAGGTGGGGCTTAATTCAAAATAAATCATCTTTGCTGTTAAAAAAAGGAAAAGGAAAATTAAAACGGCACTTTTTTAAAAAATTTGATTTATATGCCGCCCTTCTCCGGAGACTCAGGGTGGCTTACAATGCGCCAAGCAATAGCCTTCATACTTTTGTATATTTATACAAAGTCAGCTTATTGCCCCCACAAACTGGGTCCTCAATTTACCCACCTTAGAAAGGATGGAAGGCTGAGTCGACCTTGAGCCTGGGGAGATTCGAACTTACAGTAATTGCAGGCAGCTGAATGTTCTTTCTTTCTTTCCTTCCTTCCTTCCTTCCTTCCTTCCTTCCTTCCTTCCTTCCTTCCTTCCTTCCTTCCTTCCTTCCTTCCTTCCTTCCTTCCTTCCTTCCCTCCCTCCCTCCCTCCCTCCCTCCCTCCCTCCCTCCTTCCTTCCTTCCTTCCTTCCTTCCTATGCCGCCCTTCTCCAGAGACTCAGGGCGGCTTACAATGCATTAAGCAACAGCCTTCATACTTTTGTATATTTATACAAAGTCAGCTTATTGCCCCCCACAATCTGGGTCCTCAATTAACCTACCTTAGAAAGGATGGAAGGCTGAGTCAACCTTGAGCCTGGTGAGATTCGAACTTACAGCAATTGCAGACAGCTGGAGTTAAATTACAATGCATTAGTCTGCTGAGTTATCCAGGCTTCTTACTTATGGATTCCGTGTGGGTGACGGCTTCTTGTGGTTTTTTTTTCCTAGTGTGAAGAGTGGGCAGATCCGAAATCTCGACTCTGCCAGAGTGTCCATGTTCGGCCAAGTCAAACAGTATGTCGACCTTTTTTTTAAACCTCCCTTCCCGGCCTTCTTACATATATGAAAATCCTGTCATCTGGGCCCTCTTGTGAAAGCCCTTCCTTGCAGAGCAGTGTTTTTCAAACTTTAAATTATTTTAATATGTCTAGATTTCAACTGGCTAGGGAATTCTGGGGGTGCGCAGCTATTGATGGAGCTCATGTTTTGCTTGCGGGCGTTTCATTACCCAACTGGTTACCATCATCAATGCAAGGGATGGTGGGATATGCTCTGTATATAGAAGTAGCTGGACGCCTGTGCTTCACTACGAAACTATGTGCTCAGGCTTGATAAATTGACACTTGCAGCCTGAAACTCCATAGCTCCGTAGCATCCGAGTGTGTTAATGCAACTGGCAGTTGGAACAGAGTGGGAGAGGGAGTAGAAGGTACCAGGCTGCAGCATCCATTGGTATTTATCTGGCTAGCATCCTGTCCGTGTGTGAGAGAGTTGAGGGGTTTTTGGAAACTCAAACAGTATTTGCTGTGTGAGCAAGAAGGAGACAGGAAGGAGGCTGGGCATGGCTTAAACTCAAGTGTTCTGTAGTAAAGCTGCTTGCTGCTGTGAAAGTAAAACTGAAAGCAAAACTCTTCTCCTCTGCTTGTGTTTTGCATTCGGAACAGATTTTTTTTTTCAGGTGGGAGGGGGAGTAGAACTCCTTAGCGTCAGAGTGTGTTCATAAGAATAGAGGAAATACTAATGGTCTGATGTAAGCCTGGAAACACGGAGAAAGGGGCATGGCCATGAGCGAACCGTCCCAGGCGTATGTTGACCTGGAGAATTGCTTTGGCGGGCAATTCCGAGATCCCCTCAACGTTCCTTTCCCTAGCCGTAAAGATCTTTTTCCCGGAATTTTCTGGCGTTCTGAGTTTGCCAATCTGGAAGCTCTCCATTTTCATCTTTACAAACTTTGCAAAATCAGGTGCGAAGAAGCCACGAGCCCCTGCGGCCCCCGAGCCATCGTGGAAGGGATCATAGAAGAGGAAGAAGAAGACGAGGAAGATGGGGAGGGCGAAAACGGGCAGACTCTCAACAAGAAGAAGAAGGACGACGATGTGGAGGTGAGAAACTTTCTAAAGCCATTTTCTGTTTCCCACAATCTGGTCTTTTGAGTCTGAAGCCTGCGCAAAATTTTCTGGAGCTGAGATGCTCCAGTGTTAGAAGCAGTGCTGGGATTCAGCCGGTTTGAGAAAACCGCTAGTTAAATTGCTGGCTGCATCCGCCCCTTCC
Source organism: Coluber constrictor foxii (assembly GCA_038048745.1). Taxonomy (NCBI): domain Eukaryota; kingdom Metazoa; phylum Chordata; class Lepidosauria; order Squamata; family Colubridae; genus Coluber; species Coluber constrictor. The sequence continues at coordinate 3,590,668 of CM075962.1, read as the reverse complement.
CTCCCCGCAACTTCCAGGAATCCCCACGCGCCCCATTTTCACTCCCAGGAGGCTGCAGGGAGGCCTACTAGGCCCAAAATGGTGCACGGGAGCGGGCCGCGCGTCCCGTCCCCCTGTGCCCTGTTTTTGCTCCTAGCAGGGTACAGGAGGCCAAGCGCTGCCTGTCGCACACCCATGGCCACGCCCACCATGGCCACGCCCACCCAGCCCGTCATTAGGGCATTTAACGGGTTGTTAAATTATTTGAATCCCACCACTGATTCGAAGGCATCATTCTGGATGTATGAGTAGTCCTTCGCATACAACCGTTCGTTTAGTGACCACTTGTAGTGGCAAGTGCTCTGAAAAAAGTGACTTATGACCCTTTTTCACACTTAACGACCGTTGCAGCATCCCCAATGTCACGTCAAAATTCAGACACTCGGCAACTGGCATGGACTTATGACTGTTGCAGTGTCCCCGGTCCTGTGATCCTCTTGGCGACTTTCTGGGAAGCCAAGGAGCCCCATATTTCTGTTGCTAAGTGAGGCAGTAGTTAAGTGAGTTTTGTCCCGTTTTACGACCATTCTTGCCACAGTTGTTAAATCAATCAGATGTTACGTCAGTAAGTGAATCTGACTTTGCTTGTCAGAAGGTCACCAAAGATCACATGATCCCGGGACACTGCAACCGTCATAAATACGAGTCAGCTGCCGAGCTCCTGAATTTTGTCCACGGGGAGGCTGCAACGGTCATAAGTGTGAAAACCGGTCATAAATTACTTTTATTCACTGCTGTTGTAATGTGGAACACTCACTAAACAAACTGTTGTAAGTCAAGGACTAGTCTGCTTACAACCACAACGATGCCCCAGCATTTCCGTCATTAAGTGAGATATTTGTTAAGTGGATTTTGCCTCATTGGACGACCTTCCTTGCCACCGTTGTTAAGTGAATCATTGCCGCGGACGGGTTTGTAACTCAGTTGTTAAGTGAAATCTGGTTTCCTCGTTGACTTTGCTTGTCCGAAATTCTCAGGAGGTGATGGATCACGTCATCTCCGGAAGGCTGCAACCTTCCGTCATAAATATGAACCAATTGAATCTTAAAAGTGTCCGAATTGTGATTGAGGCGACCGCGGGGATGCTGCCACCGTCCTAAATGTGAAAAACGGTCCTCGGTTTCCTTTTTTTTCCCCGTCCCGTTGTAACTTTGAACGGTCACTAAACGGACTGTTGTAAGTCGAGGACTACCTCCGAACTTTGGCTCTCCTCGGGATGACTTTTAAACCCCCGAATAAATATCCGTGTGAATTGCAATCCCACTGGGATTTTCCCGTAACTCCTAATGCAGAGGTCTTCAAACTTGGCGGCTTTAAGACTTGTGGACTTCGACTCCCAGAATTCTCCAGCCAGCGTAGCTACGCTGGCTGGAGAATTCTGGGAGTTGAAGTCCACAAGTCTTAAAGCCGCCAAGTTTGAAGACCTCTGTCCTAGCGACTGCTGCTTGCAAGCAACGCGGCTTCTCGGCTTCCTGCACATTTGCATATTTGCTTTTTTTTTTCCTCCCCCACCCCCCCCTCCAGACCAAGAAAGAAGCTACCTACACCTGGCGGATTGAACTGGCCAAAACGGAGAGATACTGGGAAGGCTGGTTCAGTGGTCTGTCCAACCTCTTCCTCAATTGCCCTGTTCCCAAACTTCTGCTTTTGGCAGGTAAGTGGGGCTGCCCCCCCCACCCCCCTCTTTCTTCTTCCCCTCCTCCTTCCGAGAATTCATCCCTTCCCTCTGCAAGCGCCTAAAGACGGCTCTCCAACTTCCTGACGCTTATTTATTTCTGTATTTAATGTGTATCCCGCCTTTACTATTTCGGCAAATGATGCAAAGAGGCGAACCTATGCACGCCTTCCTCCTGCTATTTTGCCCCACCACCCTGAGAGGGTGGGTTGAGTTGAGAGAGAATGACTGGCCCAAAGTCACCTAGCCGGCTTTCGTGGCTAAGGCGGGACTAGAAGTCCCGGTCTCCCAACTCTCTAGACTGGCGCTTTAACCCCTAAGCCATACTGGCTCTCACGACTTTTTCCAATGTATTTGGCAGATGGGTTTACATGGGAGTATGTACAGGTAGTTCCCAAGTTATAACCATTTGGAAAGAAAGAACGAAAAAGAGAGGGCGGGAGGGAGGGATTAATGGATATTGAGTGAAGAAAGATGGATGGATGGAGAGGAGAAAAAGATAGATGGATGGATCGATAGATGGATGGATCGATAGATAGGATGTAGATAGATAGATAGATAGATAGATATGATAGATAGAGGTGATAGATAGATATGATATATATGATATATAGATAGAGATGATAGATAGATAGATAGATAGATAGATAGATAGATAGATAGATAGATAGATAGATAGATAGATAGATAGATAATGATAGATAGATATAGATAGATAAAGATGATAGATAGAGATGATAGATAGATAGATAGAGATGATAGATAATGATAGATAGAGATGATAGATATTGATAGATAGATAAAGATGATTGATAGATAGATAGATAGATATGATAGATGGATGGATGGAAGATAGATAGATAGATAGATAGATAGATAGATAGATAGATAGATAGATAAAGATGATAGATAAATAGATAATGATAGATAGATAGATAGATAGATAGATAGATAGATAGATAGAGATGATAGATAAAGATGATAGATAGATAAATAGATAATGATAGATAGATAGAGATGATAGATATTGATAGATAGATAAAGATGATAGATAGATATGATAGATAGATAGATAGACAGACAGACAGACAGACAGACAGATAGACAGACAGATGGATAAAGAAGATAGATAGATAGATAGATAGATAGATAGATAGATAGATAGATAGATAGATAGATAGATAAGGATAGATAAATAGATAGATAGATGATAGATAGATAATGATAGATAGATAGATAGATAGATAAAGATGATAGATAGATAGATAGATAGATAGATAGATAGATAGATAGATAGATAGATAGATAGATAGATAGATAGATAGATAGATTGATTCAGAAATGCAAAGAATAAATTCAAAAGTTGGCAAGAGGATTGGATTAACATATGGGGGCCTCCCTTCTTTTCTCCCTCCCGTTTCCCGACTCCCCCCCCCCCCCCCCCCGCCTTTTTCTAGGTGTTGACAGACTGGATAAAGATCTAACCATTGGCCAAATGCAAGGTAAAAATCTTCAGCTTTCTGGTCCAGGGTGGGTTTTAGGAAGGTTTCCTTTAAAACAGGGGTCTGCAACCTTCAACACTCAAAGAGCCATTTGGACCCATTTCCCACAGAAAAGAAAACACCGGGAGCCACAAAACCCTTCCCGTGCCTGACTATTTCTTGAGCGGCCACGAAACTAAACTAAATTAAACTTACTAAATTAAACCTTCTGTTTTCTTCTGAAACTTTTCTTTTCTTGGATTTAATCCATGGTTGGCCTACCGGGGGCTGAAAAGCTCAATAAATCACATGCCAGCGAGTGTTTCACATTGGTGGTTGTGACGCATATTTTGAGTGACGGAGCTGCAGCAAAGGGGTGAAAGAGCCCCAGGTTGCTGACCCCTGCTTTAAAAGAACCCAGTTTCTGCCCTCAATGACTTGGCATCCAATCCCCAGCCTTTAATTCATTCATTCATTCATTCATTCATTCATTCATTCATTCAATAAACTTACCAAGGCTATTTTCTGATGTATTAGTTGGATTCTCACATGAGAAAAAGAGGCCTCTTAAAGCACTGATTTCCTCAAATGTGTGTAGACGCTGAAAGAGAGCCGTGTTAGTGGCCCCAAATCATTAGTCTGGTCACCTTTTTCCAACTAACCAAGGTTATTAAAAGGTAAAGGTAAAGGTTCCTCTCGTACATACGTGCTAGTCGTTCCTGACTCTGGGGGGCGGTGCTCACCTCCGTTTCAAAGCCGAAGAGCCAGTGCTGTCCGAAGACGTCTCCGTGGTCATGTGGCCGGCATGACTCAACGCCAAAGGCGCACGGAACGCTGTTCCCTTCCCACCAAAGGTGGTCCCTATTTTTCTACCTGCATTTTTTACCTGCTTTCGAACTACTAGGTTGGCAGGAGCTGGGACAAGTCACGGGAGCTCACCCCGTTAACGCGGCACGAGGGATTTGAACCGCTGAACTGCCAACCTTTCGATCGACAAGCTCAGCGTCTTAGCCACTGAGCCACTGCATTCCTTAAATGGCGTTAGCTTTTTTAAAAAAAATGTTTAGTCAGAAAAGGGGCTACACTGGATCCTTGATTTTAGTTGTGTATGTGTTTCTTACTGTATTGTCACTGCTACAGTCTTGTAGGTACTTGTTAAGTGTGAGTTTTGGTACTTAGACTTCACAATTTATTTTTTTTTAAAAACCCAGTCCTTTTATAGCCATCTTGGCAAGCAAAAGGGGTCCTTTCTCATCCTTCGTGTCACACAAACACAAATTATCTGTGTCATTACTCAAAGACACTTCACTTGCCAATTTTTTTTTTTTAATTTTGTGAACTTCATCGCTGCCAATTTTGTTTTTTAATCCAGGATCTGTGAAATCACCCAGATTTAGCTGCATCCAATTATCTTGTCTCCATGTATCGTTATACATTTTAATTTTATTTATGCTGTTGAATCACTCTTGATTCTGGGCCTGTAGTCAGTCAATAAGTCAGTTTTTTTGTTTTGATTTTTTATATATTATTATATTATATTATATTATATTATATTATATTATATTATATTATATTATATTATATTATATTATATTATATTATATTATATTATATTATATTATATTATATTATATTATATTATATTATTATAGTATAGTACATTTATTACATTTTTATTTATTATATTTATTTATTTTATTATATTATTGTATTTTTATTATTTTATTTATTTTATTTTATTTTTATTTTTATTTTATTTTATTTTATTTTATTTTTTATTATTTTTTCATGCCACTCCTATTCCCTATGTCACGGTTCCAAGAAATAATCCCATAGCAAGCAAAACTCCGAGGCAGGTGAATTCCTCAAAAATTACTTTTATTGGAAATACCAAATTGGCACAGACCTGGTAAAAACCGACTCTGAAAACTCCCCACGGTTTTCACCTCACGAAAAGTAAAAGATTTTCTACTTTCTCAAAACGATCCGTCACACGGTCCAGTCGCCGTGCAGTCCGATAACCGAGGGGGAGGGGCATCACTCCGCCTTCCTCCAACCAGGTGCAAGAATGTCCTTGGTTCCCATGAGAAAATATTTTGTTTTGACTACAATAATCCCCTCAGTTTCAAACCCCCGCTCCCTGATCACCTCAGTTCCAGTGGCAGCACGGAAGCGGACAAAATGGCTTCGGTCAGGCCAGATTCAGGGTTGACACCCTACAAGGTGACCCTTATCCTGGTGATGCTTTCTGAAGTGGTAGGGGTTCCGAGCTGAGCAGGTGAAACCGACCCAAAATTACCCAGCTGGCTTTGGTGAGATCCAGGCGGGACTCGAACTCACGATCTCCCGGTTTCTAGCCCGATTTCACTGGCCCAACCCGGCTCTCTTCTCCCTTCCCTGCAGGGAAATTCCAGATCCAGGTTCTCCCACAATGCGGTCACGCGGTCCATGAGGATGCTCCGGAAAAAGTGAGTAGCGTGGTCATTTTTTTAAAAAAATTAGATTTATATGCCGCCCTTCTCCGGAGACTCAGGGCGGCTTACAAGGCGTTAAGCAACAGCCTTCATACTTTTGTATATTTTTATACAAAGTCAGCTTATTGCCCCCACAAACTGGGTCCTCCATTGACCTCCCTTAGAAAGGATGGAAGGCTGAGTCAACCTCGAGCCTGGGGAGATTCGATCTTACAGTAATTGTAGGCAGCTGAATGTTCTTTCTTTCTTCCTTCCCTTCCCTTCCCTTCCCTTTCCTTCCTTCCTTCCTTCCTTCCTTCCTTCCTTCCTTCCTTCCTTCCTTCCTTCCTTCCTTCCTTCCTTCCCATGCTGCCCTTCTCTGGAGACTCATGGCGGCTTACAATGCATTAAGCAACAGCCTTCATACTTTTGTATATTTTATACAAAGTCAGCTTATTGCCCCCACAATCTGGGTCCTCCATTGACCTACCTTAGAAAGGATGGAAGGCTGAGTCGACCTTGAGCCTGGCGAGATTCGAACTGGTGTAATTGCAGACAGCTGGATGTTAATTACAGTGCTTAGTCTGCAGAGCTAAACCAGGCTCTAGTCACAGTTTGATTTCTGTGTGCTGGATTCCAAATTAGGTTGCTCTAGGGGGAGCCTAAGCTGGTTATCCCCCACCCCACCTCGAGGGGTGAGTCCTTCAGCCCCCAGAATTCCCTAACCAGCCGGGCCCTTGTCTTGGTTGCTATGATATAAAAAAGTCGTTGAACCATAGAAAGAGTGCAGAGAAGAGCAACTAACATGATTAAAAGGCCTGGAGACTAAAACATACCAAGAACGGTTGTAAGAATTGGGTACGTCTAGTTCGACGAAAATAAGGACCAGGGATGACTTGATAGCAGTCGTCCAATATTTGAGGGGTTGTCACAGAGAGGAGGAAGGGGGGTCAAGCTATTTTCCAAACCACTCAAGGGCAGGACAAGAAGCAACAGATGGAAACTTATCAAGGCAGCCTGGAATTAAGGAGAAACTTCCTAAGAGTGAGGACAGTTAACCAGGGGAACAGCTGGCCACCAGAAATTGTGTCTGCTCCAATACTCGAGGTTTTTAAGAAGAAACTGGACAGTCTGAAATGGTATAAGACAATGATGGCTAACCTTTTTGTCATCACATACCAAAAGCAGGGGGGAGTGGGGGGAGGGTGCACCCATGTGCCCACACTCATAATTCTATCTGCCCCCCCGTGCATGTGTGCGCGACCCCTTCTGCGCTCCCCCCGCTTTTGGCACACAATGGCATGGTGGGCCCAGTAGGCCCGTTTTTCGCTCTCCTCAGACTCCAGAGCCTTTCTAGGAGCCTGGGGAGGGTGAAAACTGCCTTCCCCACCCCCTCTGGAGGCCGGAAACGGCCTGTTTGCCAACTTCTGGTCCCTACGGAAGGCCTGTTTTTCACTCTCCCCAGGCTTTAGAACCTTTCTAGGAGCCTGGGGAGAGCAAAAAAATGGGCCTCCTTCCACCCGGCGGCCAGAAACAGCCTGTTTCCTGACTTCCGGTGGGCCCAAAAGGCCCAAAAATCAGCTGGCCGGCGTGCGCATGCTTAAAAACCCCGTCTCTCTCTTTCAGGTAGCGGAAGCCGTGGCAACGTTCCTGATCCGTCACAGGTTCACAGAGCCCATTGGCGGATTTCAATGGTAAGGCCGGCGCTGACGGTTACCCTCCACCCCACCCTGGATTTCACCATAGTTAGTTTGGGGGAGGGATTTTGAAATTGCCACCCCCACCCCAAGATAACAGGGGAGCTTGGAGGGACAAGAACTATACAGGTAGTCCTCGAATTACGACCATTCATTCAGTGACTGTTTGAAATTACAGCGGCATTGAAAAAACTGACTTACAGTACGACTGTTTTTCACACTTATGACCGTTGCAGCATCCCTGTGGTCACGTGATTTATATTCGGTTGGCAGCTGGTTCATATTTGTGACGGTTGCAGTGTCCCGGGGTCATGCAATCCCTTTTTGCGACCTTCCGACTATAGGGAAGGCAGATTCATTTAACGACCGCAGCAATAACTAAACAACTGCAGTGATTCACTTAACAAGTGCGACAAAAACAGTCGTAAAGCTGTCGTTTTCACAACGGTCTTAACAACCAAACTCGCTCGACAACAGAAACTTTCACGTTGAAATGTCGTAAGTCGACGACAATCCGTAATCCACGATACGGCAAATCGAGGTACACCAGCTAACACATCTCTTTTCCTCCTTTTTTCGCAGTGTTTTCCCTGCTTGTTAATACCCCCGGCGGGCCCTTCTGCACCTCTTGTAAATAAACCAACATCGGACGCACCGTGGCATGTCCCGTCTCCCTCCCATCATCCGCTCTGACCCATCGGCACAAATCTCGTGGCAGAGAAACTGGGTCTCCGGCTCGGCTCGGTTTTTCCATTTCTCCCGCCATTTCATCCTGGCTGAGCCATCCTCCCCTTCCTTCGTCTCTTCCTGAGATCGTCAAGAGATCCTGGCTTGTTTCTTCCTTAACTGCTCCCGGCGGCTAATCCAGGATGTAGGGTAAACTCAGGCTTTGGAAAAAAAATCTCGGCAAAGCTTCCTCGCTTCTTCGCCCACTCCCCGCTCGTGTGTACATTGCCACTGTTTTTCGACGGCCGAGGTTTTATTCTCCCACGCATGAAGGGGGGGGGGGCGGCCTTCCCCAAACCGGGTGCCATCCAAAACACCCGGCGCAACGGTTTCCAAAATTGCTAGCTAGCTACCGATTCGGTTGCAACCCCGGCATGTCTGAACAGTGCCAGGCTGGGGTGGCCTCACCTGGTGAATTGTTTTCTCTGTGTCTGCAGCGTTTGTGCACCTCGGTGACTTTAAGACAGGGCGAACTATAACTCCCAGAATTCTGGGAGTTCTAGTTCCCCCGCGTCTTTAAAACCGCCAAACAAACACGCTATGAGGAAGTCTGGCACAGCACAACCAGGAAAGGAAGCTGCCCCTGTTCAATTTCCGCCTGCTTAAATCATTTGCCGATCCTCCGTCAAACCGATCCCTTCCCTTCTAGATCCAGATCCGGGAATGCAACCAACTTTTTCGCGGCCACAAAAGATTTCCAGATGTTGCCCCTGGGGAGGGGGGAAATTGTGGGGGGGGGGATTGAGGAGAGGCATGTTTCAGGGGCGGCTGCAGACCCCTCCCCTCCCCAAAGCCTCGGTTTTTTCTTTTTCCTGTTCTTCACCTCTGGTGGCCAAACCGTTTTGGGGGAGCGGTGCCTTGAATTCAAATAAAGCGGAAAGAAATCTGCAAAGAAGTCTGTGATTGGGTTTTTTATTATTATTATTATTATTATTACCGTCCGGCCGGATGTTCCGACTGAATTTGGCATTTTAATCTACCTACGGCAGGGATGGCGAAACTCTTAGAGCCCGAGTGCCCAAACTCCAACCCCAAAACCCACTTATTTATCGCAAAGTGCCAGCACGGCAATTTAACCTGAATAACGAGGTTTTACTACCTAAAATAACGATAAACCAGGGAGAGTTCAGCTAACCTGTTAAATGCACTTTTAGGCCCCTTCATTTTTTTCCCTGCTTTTGAAATGTTACATTTAGCATCAATAAAAAAGAAGAAACCTTTGTAATAGAATTTCTCTCTTTCCCTTCCTCTCTCTCTCTCCCTCTCTCTTTCCTTCGCTCTTTCTTTCCCTCCGCCCCTCTTTCTCTTTCCCTCACGCTCTTTCCTTCCGCCCCTCTCTTTCCCTCTCTTTTTCTCTTTTCCTCCCTCTTTCCCTCCCACCCTCTCCCTCCACCCCGTCTCTCTTTCCCTCACTCTCTCTTTCCCTCCGCCCCTCTTTCTCTTTCCCTCGCTCTTTCCCTCCCTCTCTCTTTCCCTCCCTCCCTCTCTCTTTCCCTTTCTCTTTTTCTCTTTCTCTCCCTCCACCCCCTCTCTTTCTCTTTCCTTCCCTCTCTCCCTCTCTCTTTTTCTCTTTCCCTCCCTCTCTTTCCCTCCCACCTTCTCTCCCTCCATCCCCTTTCTCTTTCCCTCTCTTTTTCTCTTTCCCTCCCACCCTCTCTCCCTCCGCCCCCTCTTTCTTTTTCCCTCTTTCTTTTTCTCTTTCCCTCCCACCGTCTCTCTCTCCGCCCCCTCCCTCCCTCTTTCCCTCCCACCCTCTCTCCTTCCGCCCCCTTTCTTTTTCCCTCTTTCTTTTTCTCTTTCCCTCCCACCATATCTCTCTCCGCCCCCTCTCTTTTTCTTTCCCTCCCTCCCTCTTTCCCTCCCACCCTCTCTCCCTCCGCCCCCTCTTTCTCTTTCCCTCTCTTTTTCTCTTTCCCTCCCACCGTCTTTCTCCGTCCCCTCTCTTTCCCTCCCTCTCTCTTTTTCTCTTTCCCTCCCACCCTCTCTTCCCCCTCCCTCCCTCCGTCCCTCTCTCTCTCTCTTTCCCTCCCTCTTCCCTGGGGGGGTGGAAAGGAACCCATGAACTGCTCCTGGATGGTGGGCGTGCCGATGATCAGCTGGTCGGCAGAGAGCCGAGGACCAGCTGGGAGGCGGGGTATCACAACACAGGCAGCTCTGCGGGAAAACTGGGAGGCTGAAGCGAGCCCATGACGACACAGGGTCGCATTGTGGCTCGGCGTCATCATGGGCTCCAGGAGGAGGGGACCCCGTCTCCCCTATTGGCGAGACAGCGAGATACGTGATGGAGAAACACGATGGAGCGGTGCTGGGGAACCACCGCACCTGCCCACGGAGTCTGGCCGGGGTGCCATAGTTTCACCACCACTGACCTATAGAGTCCTTCCCAAGGCAGATCTTGATGTTCCAGGATATTACAGATTATTATTAATTATTTGATGATTATATTATTAGAAGGAGGATGTTTTGTCTTAAAGCCTCTTGGTTCCTCAAGTTTTAGGCCACAAGGATAAGTATACCAATCTTCGGCACGGATCTTCCCACCGGAAGGAACCGGTGTACTAGGCGCCCATTTCCTTTCTAGCACAGGTGGCTTGCAGACTCGGGGAGTCCTCGACATATGACCACAATTAAGCCCCAAACTTCTGTTGTTAAGCAAGATGGTTGTTAAGTGAGTTTTGTCCCAGTTTACAACATCCCAGTCGTTAAGTGAATCCCTGCAGCGGATAAATTAATAATCCAGTTGTTAAGTGAACCTGGCTTCCCCATTGATTTTGTGTGGCAAAGAAGGTTGCAAAAGATCACATGACCCCGGGATACTGCGACCGTCATAAATACGAGTCAGTTGCCAAGTGTCTGAGGAGAGTTGCAACATCCTGTGATTGCCATTTCTAACCTTCCCAATATTCCGGTTTCTGACAAGCTGTCAATCGGAGAGGCCAGATTCACTTTAACAACCGCAGGGATTCGCTTAACAACCGTGGCAAAAAGAAGCTGGTAAAATCAGGCACGGTTTACTGAATAACCTCTTTCCGTACCCATGGAAATTCTGCCCCCAATTGCGGTCCTAAAGGTGAGAACTACATGGATAATGGACAATTCCAGCTGGTGACCACTTGGTGGCAGTGTTCTCCACTTCCCACGGCCTCTTCATTTTTTAAATTTAAGCTCCCTTGGCAGCCTTAAGCATTCGCAGGGATTCACCCCGGCCTTCGAACTCCTCCAGCAGCTTTCCCTCCTTGGCGAATTTCCCGCATGGAAATCTGTCACCTCCTTTACATACGATGAAACAATTTTGTGATCGTAGCCTGGATTCATTTATTGGGTTTAAGCCAGCGTTTCTGCCCTCACCCCAACCCCTCCAGCAACTTTTAAGAGGCACAGAGTCCCTGGTGGCTGGGGAAATTCTGGGAGTTGAAGTCCATTCGTGTTGGCTTGGGAATTTATTTATTTATTTATTTGGAAATTTATATTGCCGCCCATTCGCCCATGGCGACGGAAGGCGGCTTACAAGAATATAAAACCTCACGTGAAAACAATAAAACTAATCAAAGAGAGGATCATATAATAAATTATTAAAATAATATAATTAAAATAATTGAAGCCTGAACAACTTGAAGGTGTTTCGGTTGAGAGGCCCTTGGCTGGAGAGGTCGATGCTTTCTGAGCTTCAATCAATCAATCAAGATTGATTGATTGATTGAGACTGGATAGCTCTGCAGACTAAACACTGTAATTAACAGTCAGCTGTCTGCAATTACTGTAAGTTTGAATCTCGCCAGGCTCAAGGTTGACTCAGCCTTCCATCCTTTCTAAGGTAGGTCAATTGAGGACCCAGTTTGTGGGGGCAATAAGCTGACTGTATAAATATATAAAAGTAGGAAGGCTGTTGCTTAACGCATTGTAAGCCGCACTGAGTCTCTGGAGAAGGGCGGCATATAAATCAAATTTTTTAAAAAATCAATCAAGAATAGTGCTATAAGGGACCTTGGAGGTATTCTACTCCCTACTCAACCCCTTACTCAAGCAGGAGATTCTGTCATTTCATTAAACTAGAGACACCCAATTTCTGCAACGGTCCTTCGTATATTTTATCCTCCACCCCCCTAATCATCTTTGTTGCTGTTTTCTGCATTGATATTTTTTCTTACATTGTGGCAATCAAAACCGGAGGCAATATTCCAGGGCTGGCATCGTCTCCTTCTCCCTTTCCTAGGCTGTGATTTGCAAACCAGCATCTGCATTTCCTGCGTCGGATGAGGAGAGCACCTCTTTCCACTTTTTACAGAGACACAATGGAGACTGTTTTAACAAACTGCATCCCTGTCTGGTTTGGTGGCCGCAGCCCCTCAGATAGAAAGTCCCTACAGAGAGTGGTGAGGACAGTAGAGAAGATTATAGGAAGCTCGCTTCCCGTCATTATAAGCTTATAGGCGTTATGTGCTTAGAGCTCAAAGCATTGTTAGAGACCCTACGCACCCACCCCACAGTCTGTTTCTGTTGCTCCCCTCTGGGAGGAGGTTTCGGAATATTTCTAGCAGGACTTCCAGATTCTGGAACAGCTTTGTTCCCCTATGCCATCCTATACCATTTCAGACAAATGCTTGTCCATTCTCTTCTTAAAAACCTCCCGTGATAAAGCATCCACAACTTCTGGTGGCAGGCTGTTCCACTGGTTAATTGCCTTCACTGTTAGGAAGTTTCTCCTTAGTTCTAAGTTGCTTCTCTCCTTGATTAGTTTCCATCCCTTGTCTTGCCTTCTGGGGTTTTGGAAAATAGTTTGATCCCCTTGTTTTCTTACAGACAATACGTTGATATAGAACAATATATAATAAGGATACAGAAAATAAGTTGACCCACCATTTCGTTTCCCCAAACATCATTAGTGCTAGAAGGGAGTGGGGTTTGAAGAGGGGAGGAAGAGGAAGAGGAGGGCTATGTAGGTGATGCTGTCTGAGCTAGGTCATTTTCTTGTAGACGTTTCGTGACCCAACTAGGTAACGTCATCAATGCTAGAAGGGAGTGAGGTTTGCACTTGATGATGTTCCCTCCTTGGATCATGAGACATCTGCAAGAAAACAACCCAGATCAGAGACCATCCATGGCCCTACAGTCCCCCTCTTTGTGATTCACTTAGCAACTGCAGTGACTCACATAACAACGGTGGCAAAAAAAAGGCCGCAGAAGGGAATACGACTCCCTTAAGAACTGTTTTGCCTAGCAACGGAAATTCCGGGCTCCGTGGTGGTCATCAGTCAAATACTATCTTTGCTCGCTTTCAGCCCTTCGTGGGCACATCCCATAATATCCCAACAGATGTCCGGCTCTTCCTGCACCTCGTTTCAGGGCAGCAATTGTGACAAAGACACTTCTATTGTCTTGCACACCCAAGTGTGTGCTTCTCCTTTGCAGCCCAAATGTTTTTTTCCCCAAAACTATCAATCCTCAAAAGTTAAATAAATAAAATTTGGACACATCTGGAGCCTCGGTGCTCTAACAATCTCTGTGTCGAGGCTTCTGCAGATGGGGGGGCAGATATTCACCCCCAGCCCAGCTGCAAGATGCATCCTCTTCATTGTCACATCCCGCAGAGCCCCCTTAAGGGGTCGCTATTCTTCCGGGTTGGTCCCGCACGGCCTGTGGAACTCCTGCCCGTGTTCGTGGAACCATTTGTTGGCCACTGCGGAGAGAGGAGGAGGAGGAGGAGGAAGGATCAGGAGTTGGCCACGGGTGCCTTACACCCATTGGCAAAGTTGCCATCGTTATAATTTACACCAGGTATAATATACATCATTATTTTCATTGATTTATTTATTTATTGGTTCAATTTATATGCCGCCTGTCTCCGGGGACTCAGGGCGGCATATAAAGAGAGAGGAAGAGAGAAAGAGAGAGAAAGGGAGGGAAAGAGAAAAAGAGAGGGAAAGAGAAAGAGGGGGCAGAGGGAAAGAGAGAGCGAGGGAAAGAGAGAGGGGGCAGAGGGAAAGAGAGCAAGGGGGCAGAGGGAGAGGGTGGGAGGGAAAGAGAGAGGGAGAGAAAGAGAAAAAGAGAGGGAGGAAGAGAAAGGGAAAGAGAGAGGGTGGGAGGGAAAGAGAGCGAGGGAAAGAGAGGGGCGGAGGGAAAGAACGAGGGAAAGAGAGAGGGAGAGAAAGAGAAAAAGAGAGGGAGGAAGAGAAAGGGAAAGAGAGAGGGTGGGAGGGAGGGAAAGAGAGAGCAAGGGAAAGAGAGAGGGGGCAGAGGGAGAGAGGGTGGGAGGGAAAGAGAGCGAGGGAAAGAGAGGGGCGGAGGGAAAGAGAACGAGGGGGCAGAAGGAGAGAGGATGGGAGGGAAAGAGAGAGGGAGGGAAAGAAAAAGAGTGGGCAGAGGGAGAGATGGTGGGAGGGAAAGAGGGAGGGAAAGAGAAAAAGAGAGAGGGAAACAGAGAGGGAGGGAGAGAAAGGGAAAGAGAGAGGGTGGGAGGGAGGGAAAGAGAGAGGGAGGGAAAGAGCAAGGGAATGAGAAAGGGACGGAGGGAAAGAGACCTGCTTAGTAGGGTTTTCACCCCCCCCCCTAAGTGGTGTTCTTTTTTTTATACAAAGTCAGCTTATTCCCCCCACAATCCAGGTCCTCATTTTACCTACCTCGGAAGGATGGAAGGCTTAGTCAACCTGGAGCTTGGTGAGACAGGTAGTTTTATAACAGGTAGTCCTCGACTTACGAACCACAATAGAGCCCCAAATTTACACTGCTAACAGAGACAGCTGCTCAGTGAGTTTTGCCCCATTTTACGACTTTTCTTGCCACAGTGGTTAAGGGAATCGCTCAAGTCGTTGAGTGAGTAACATGGTTGTTAAGTGAATCTGGCTTCCATATTCACTTTGCTGGTCGCAAAAGGGGATCCCATGACCCCGGGAAGGTCATAAATAGGAGTCAGTTGCCAAGTGTCCTGAATTTACATCCCCTGACCATAAGGATGCTGCTACGGTCATAAGGGTGAAAAATGGTCGTAAGTCTTTTTTTCTTTTTCAGTGCCAGTGTAACTTTCGAACAGTCATTAGACCAATGGTTGTAATTCGAGGACCACCTGAATATAAACTTTGCAGCAAAAATAAATAAAAATGAAATAGTGGGATAGCTTTATTGGGGGACCCCCAACCCCCCGTGTTGGCGAATGTTTTTGGCACCAAGTGCCGAAATGGGAGCGTGTGTGCGCACACGGGGGAGTATCGTAAACCGGAAGTCCAGCTCCCCGGCGTGCTGAGCTGAGCTTCCAATTTTGGTGCACACGGGTGCATGAAGAGCAGCTGGAGGAACCCAGAAGGAGCTACGGGCGACGGCTGGCGTGCCCAGAGAGAGATGGTTCCGCGTGTCACTTTCGGCACGCGTGCCATAGGTTTGCTATCATGGCCTTAGGAGGTTCTGGTCTCAGCCGTGGCTTCTCCGTAGATGCACAAAGACAGATCTTGGGGGAGGGGACGGGACACGGGGGGCACTTACTTACCCCACTTGTCTCCAGCAAGGACCGGGCAGCCAGCGTGCAAGGTGGCTTCGTCTCCCTGCCCGTTCCTTCGCAGGTTCCACCAGAAGAGAGCGGCGTTCTTGGAAGAGACCGGAAGGGAAGGTGTTAGGGGGGGTGTCTATACAGAAATGGCCCCTGGCCCAGGGAGGGGGAAGGGGGGGTGGGTGGAAAAGACAAGAGAAGGCTCACAGGGGAGATGGATGGCATAAACATTCCAGGAATGAGTGAATGGATGAATGGATGGATGGATGGATAAATAAATGAGGGAATGAATGAATAATGAATGGATGAATGAGGAAATGAGTGAATGAATGGATGAATGAGTGAATAGATGAATGAGTGAATGGATGGATGGATGAATGAGTAAATGGATGAATGAGGGAATGAATGAATGAATGAATGAATGAGGAAATGGATGAATGAGGAAATGAGTGAGTGAATGGATGGATGAATGAAGGAATGAGTGAATGGCTAGATGGATGGGTGGGTGGGTGAATGAGTAAATGGATAAATGAGGGAATGAGTGAGGGAATGAATGAATAATGAATGAATGAGTAAATGGATGAATGAGGAAATGAGTGAGGGAATGGATGAATAAATGGATGAATGAGTGAATGGATGAATGAGTGAATGGATGAGTAAATGGATGAATGAGGGAATGCATGAATGAATGAGTAAATGAATGAGTGAATGAATGTGTGAATGAATGCATAAGTAAATGAATGAGCAAGTGAGTGAATCGATGAGTGAATGAGTGACTGAGGGAACGGGTGAATGAGGGAACGGGTGAATGAGGGAATAAGTGAGTGACTGGATAAATGAATGAGAAACTGAGTGAATGAATGAGGGAATGGATGAATGAGTAAGGGAATGAATGTGTGAATGAATGCATAAGTAAATGAACAAGTGAGGGACTGGATGAATGCATGAGTGAATAAAACCACCACCACAAAACAGGTTGTAAATTCAGACCCACTTAATGACCATTACAACCATGACTGCGGGCTCAATGCGGGCACTCATAAATCAAGAACAGTTTAGGTCTAATCTTAATTCCAGCATTATTTTCCTGTATTTAGGAAGGCCAGAATAACATTAAAAGCCTTGGCCATCCTTTGATTTTTGCAATATTTTTTTGGGGGGGGGGGGAGTGGCTATTCCAAACAGGAAGAGGAGGACAGAGTCAGAATTTGACCAGCGAAAAGAAAACCGGCTGGGAGGGGAATTGCAAAGAGGAAGGGGCTCACCTTGATAACCGGCACGCTCAGGTTTGCATAAATAAAGGCCGTAGATCCGCCAGCTTCTACCGAACTCAGCTAAGCAAAAAAGAGGCAAGAAGAAAGAATGGAACGGAGAATCGTAAGAGTCCTAAGGCTGGAAGCAGCGGTGAAATCCGAACCGGTTTGCTACCGGTTGCCTGGCCGCGCATGCGCACTGCACGCCAAATGGCCACTGTGCAGTACACACCAAAAGGAGGCTTGGGAAGTAAGTAGAAGCGAGCGGGGAGGGATCAGCTGTGGCGCTGATCCCTCCCCGCTCAGGAGGGAAGGGATCAGGATTTCTTGCTTTCTAGCTAAACTAAACTGCGCTGCACAGCTGATCGTCGGAAATACCAGTTCGGAGGGACCAGTAACTTTTTTAAACCGGAGCAAACTGGTTGTCAACTTGCAAAGCCTTTCACTATACTTTAAAAAGGGGATGTAAGTGAAAGATCGGGGTTCCCTCTTTGAATCCCTTTGAAGAGAGGGATAAATTGTAAGGAAATGATCACCCTGCTGTCAACTTGCAAAGTTTTCAAGTTGCCATGAGCAGGAAGGAGAGAGAACTGATAGAGCTGATTGATTTCCCTAACTGAAGCTACATTCCATGCATGCTTTCTTTCCACAATCAGAAGGAGGGTGTTGGATTTCACAGCCAGCCAAAGCGGTCAATTGGAGAATGTGATTTATGACATGGCCACGGAGGAAGGGAGAGACAGGGTCATAGGGGAACATAAATCTACGTGGGATTAGTTCTAACTGCATCCGAATATTGCCGGAATGGTGCTCCTAATAAATGACTGTATTTCTCTTGAAGTTTGGCTTGTGGCTCATGAATTAATTAGGGCATCTTTCAGAAACTTCACACTGGTAGCATTTCACCCCTGGCTGGAAGGGATCCTGGAGGTCTTCTAGTCCAACCCCCTGTTCAACGGTATAGGTATAGGATATCTGACAAATGGTTGCCCCATTTTTATTGAAAGCCTCCAGTGATGGAGCACCCACAATTCCTAGCACCCATAACCCAAATTCAATTCTGCCATGGATGTCCAAGAAAGAAGGGAAGAAAAAGAGACTGAAAACTCACATAGATCATCAACGTAGCTATTCGATTTCCGGATTTCATCCGATACAAGGGGCTTTTTCTCGACTGGATCAGAAGTGGGGGGGGAGAAAAAAAATGAAAAAATGAGATTTTGTTTTGATTGAGAGCAGCTTGTGATAAGATCAGCCAAGGGGGTTTACAATGCCTGTATTGTTTGCGTACGAGGGACGATTCTCAACGTAGCCTTATGATTTTTTTCTCCACTTTTATTATTTTTCATAAACAAAGTGATGAACATACATAATACCCCCTCCTCCTCCTATTTTTCCCACAACAACCTTGTGAGGTGGGTTGGGTTGAGGGAGAAGGACTGGCCCAATGTCACCCAGCCGGCTTTTATGGCTAAGGCAGGACTAGAACTCAGTGTCTGCTGGTGATTGGCCCAAAGTCACCCAGCCAGATTTTGTGCCTAAGGAGGGACTAGAACTCACCATCTCCTGGTTATTGGCTCAAAGTCACCCACCCAAATTTTGTGTCTAAGGCGAGACTAGAACTCACTGTCTCCTAGTGATTGGTCCAAAGTCACCCAGCCAAATTTTGTGTCTAAGGCAGGTCTAGAACTCACAATCTCCTGATGATTGGTCCAAAGTCACCCAACCAGATTTTGTGTCTAAGGCGGGACTAGAACTCACAATCTCCTGGTTATTGGCTCAAAGTCACCCATCCAAATTTTGTGTCTAAAGTGGGACTAGAACTCACTGTCTCCTAGTGATTGGCCCAAAGTCACCTAGCCAGATTTTGTGCTTAAGGAGGGACTAGAACTCACCATCTCCTGGTTATTGGCTCAAAATCACCCACCCAAATTTTGTGTCTAAGGCGGGACTAGTACTCACTGTCTCCTAGTGATTGGTCCAAAGTCATCCAGCCAAATTTTGTGTCTAAGGCGGGACTAGAACTCACCGTCTCTTGGTTTTGTAGCCTAGTGCCATTAAAGCCTGGTGCTTTAGCATCCTTTCCGATATCTTTCTCTTTTTTACAGCACATTAACCTTCCTTTTCGTTCTTTCGGGAACATCTTTGGCTATAAATGAATCTAGTTCTGGATCTGAAGATGGAAAAGCTGTGGTCACGTGCAATAGCTTTGCAACAGGTTTACTCACCGTCGCGTGGTCAAAGTGGGGCTCGTAGTGGCCTCCCAACCCGTAGTTGACCACCTGGAGGTACTCTGCGTAAGGGTGGCGGACATTCAAGCCAGTTAAGGCCGCAGCCCGTCGACCCAATGCCCCGATCACGGGATCCAGGCTGTCCTTCAGCCAAGCACTGAAAAAGATCCAGAAATAGCTGCAGCCCGAAAAATGGGTTCCACCAGAGAGCAATTCAATGGCTTTTGGAACGGCCTGCCACCAGAAATTGTGGGTACTCCAACATTGGAGGTTTTCAAGAAGAGACTGGATGGCCAATGGTCCGGAATGGTGTAGGCGAAGTCTTCTCCTTGAACAGGGGGTTGGAATAGATGACCTCCAAGGTCCCTTCCAACTCTGTTGTTCTGTTATTCTACTATTATGACTTAATTCATAACTCTAATCAAAGTAGGGAGGAGGAGGAGGAGGGGGGAAGAAAAAGACAAAAAGGAAAAGGTAGGAGAGAGAAGAAAGAGAAGGAGGAGGAAGTTCCCAGGATGCAGAAGAAGTAGCTATTTTAAAAAAAAGGATTATCTGAAAGCATCCAATATCAAACTTTCCACCTAGCAGCCATTCCCAGATACATTGCGAATCAGTATTGAAAAGACTGCAAGTGGACCGATTCTGATCTGAGATCTGTTTAGATCCAGGCTAGATCTGTTTTCTACGGAGCATCAGAAGTGAGAGAGAGAGAGAGAGAAGAGTTAACTGCTCTTTTCTTCCTGTAGCTGGAGAAGCGCTTAAGGGTTTTTTCCCTCTGCAGGCTGCAAAATTGAGCAGTGAGATCATGAAACATATTTTAGGGATGGCTGTGCAGCTATAGCAACTTGAGATGTGTGTATATATATATATATATATATTCTCTCCCTCTTTCTTGGCATTTCAAGAGGCCGTCTGAAGTCATTTCCCTTCCACTCAGACAGACTTTTACTGGAAATGATTAATGCTGGTTGTAAATTCATCCCTCTCTGGAGAAAGAGGCACAGAAAAGAAAGGTGTGGTTTAAAAAGGAGACGTTTGTGGAAGGTAATTTAGAAATGATGAACCTTTCACCTCCGTGAAAGTATTTGGGCCAAGCAGGAACACCTCAAGGAAAGGGTCTCTCGCGGGGGAATCATGGGGTACAAACCCAACAACCCCCTTTGAGAGGTTCTCTGCATCTCAGGGCACGAAAGGAAAAAGAGGCGCCGGAAGAAAAATGCCAGATTTTGAAAGAATGGATGGAGAACGTCCAGGAGGGGCTGGGCTGGGCCCTTCCCAAAGACAAGCAGGAGAACTGAAGAAGAAGGAAAAGGAGAGTTTAAGTTGTTCGCTGTTTTAGGACAGGGAGATGGGTGTCATATACAATATATTTAATAAATAAATGAATAAAAATAGGAAAAGGAGAAAGAGAAGGAGGAGATATGGACGAAGGAAGGAGGGAGGGAGGAAGGAAGAAAAGGAAGGAAGGAAGGAAGGAAGGAAGGAAGGAAGGAAGGAAGGAAGGAAGGAAGGAAGGAAGGAAGGAGAAGATTGTAAGGTGTCCACTGTTGTACAAGAGTGAGATGGGTAGCATATACAATATATTTAATAAATAAATGAATAAAAATAGGAAAAGGAGAAAGAGGAGGAGGGAGGGAGGGAGGGAGGAAGGAAGGAAAGAAAGGAAGAAGGAAGGAAGAAAATTTTAAGCTGTCCACTGACTTAGGGCAGGGAGATGGGTGGCTTACGTAGTATATTTAATAAATAAATGAATAAAAATAGGAAAAGGAGAAAGAGAAGGAGGAGAGGGAGAAAGGAAGAAAATAAGGAAGGAAGGAAGAAGGAAGGAAGGAAGGAAGGAAGGAAGGAAGGAAGGAAGGAAGGAAGGAAGGAAGGAAGGAAGGAAGGAAGGAAGGAAGGAAAAGATTTTAAGCTGTCCACTCTCTTAGGACAGGCAGATGGGTGGCATACACAGTATATTTAATAAATAAATGAATAAAAATAGGAAAAGTAGAAAGAGAAGGAAGAGGGAGGAAGGAAGAAAATAAGGAAGGAAGGAAGAAGGAAGGAAGGAAGGAAGGAAGGAAGGAAAATATTGTAAGCTGTCCACTGTTGTACAAGAGTGAAATGGGTGGCATATATAATATATTTAATAAATAAATGAATAGGAAAAGGAGAAGAAGGAGAGAGGGAGGAAGGAAATGTGGAAGGAAAGAAGGGATGAGAGGAAGGAAGGAACAAATGAAGGAAGGGAGGGATGAGAGGAGGGAAGGGGAGGGAAAGGGAGAGGAGAGAAGAGGGAAGGAGAAGGAAGGAAGAAAAAAGGAAGGAAGGAAGGAAGGAAGGAAGGAAGGAAGGAAGGAAGGAAGGGAAGGAAAGGAAAGGAGAAAGGAAGATAGGAAGAAAAGGGAAGGAGAAGAAATTACTGGCTAGGGAAGTCCACCCCTCTTACCTCTGACTGATCCGATAATCTGCTTGTTCCTGTTTCTCTCCTGAAGCCACCACTGATCTCTGCAACTGGACGAAAACGGAGAAAGAGGGATGAAGGAGAGAGAAAAGGAGAGGAAAATAGAGGAGAGGAGAAGGGAGAGTCCATTTAGTGACCATTCGAAGTCGCAACGTTACTGAGAAAAAGGATCTTATGACTGTTTTTCACCCTTACGAACGCTGCAGCCTCCCTGTGGTCATGTGATCAAAATTCAGAATGCTTGGCAACTGGCATGTACTTATGACGGTTGCAGTGTCCCAGGGTCACGTGATCCCCTTCTGCGACCTTCTGACTAGCCAAGTCAATGGGGAAGCTAGATTCACTTAACAACGGTGTTCCTAACTGAACGACCGCAGTGATTCACTTAACAACTGTGGCCAGAAAGGTCATAAGATGGGGCAAAATTCACTTAACAACTATCTCACCTAGCAACTGAACATTAGGCCTCCATTGTGGTGGAAAGTTGAGGACTATAACACAACTTACATGATTTGTTTCTGATTTTTTGTTGTTGTGGTTGATTTTATTTATTCCTTTCTGTTTTTCTTCCCTTCTCCCAATGTTTTGAAATTTCTCCAATGTTTTAAACTACTATTTATATTTTAAGGATTGAAGGGAAACTGCTTCAAGATTTGCAGCAATGAGAAGAGGTATTAAACTAAGGAAATGCATAAAATGGAGGGGGAAAAAAAGAGAAACTATCCAAAATATTGGAGAAATAGGCATCAAAACACGTATAATCTCTTAGAGGAGTAAACCCTGAGGTAAAAATACCTTCTCCCATTGAATGAGTTTTAGAAAAATGAACAAGAAGAATGTGAACGATTCCCAAAAAAGAGGAACTGACAGGATCTAGAATTAAGATTAACTGAACTGTAATCCTTGATTTACGACCTCAATTGAGCCCGCTATTTATGTTGCTATACAAGACAGTCAGGTTTTGTCCCATGTTATGATGTTTTTGCACCGTTATTAAGCGAATCACGGCAGTTAAGTCAATAACACGGTTATTATTAAATGAATCTGGCTACCCCACTGACTTTGCTTGCCAGAACGTCACAAAAAATGATTCCCAGGACCCCAGGACGGTGCCACCGTCATAAATACGAGGCGGTTGCCACGCATCTGAATCGATCGTGTGATTATGGGGATTCTGCCACGGTCGTAAATGTGTAACACGGTCATAAGTCACATTTTTCAGTGCCGTTGTAACCTTGAACCGTCGCTAAATGAACTACACATAGTCCTCGGCTTACGACCACAATCGAGCTTTGCCCCATTTTACGACTTTCCTTGCCACGGTAAACAAATCACTGCTGTCGATCAGTTAGCAACCTGGCTGTTAAGTGAATCCGGATTTTGTAAAAGGAAGGTCGTCAAAGGGGATCACATGACACACACACACACCCCCACGGGACATTGCGACCGTCATAAGTATGAGCAGTTGCCGAGCATTTGAATGTGGATGTCCATGGGGATGCCGCAAAGGTCATAACTATGAAAAACTTTGAACGGTCACTCAATGAGCTGTCATAGGTCGAGATCTCCCGGTCTCTTTGCAGCAGGAGAAAGGCAGAAGGAGACCGGCCTACCGAGGCACCCAGCCCGCCATCGTCACTTACGCCCGGAGCCGCTAGAGCCTTAATCTTCTCCGCCTCGGAGGGGCTGACAAAGTCGTGGTACAAAGCCAGCTCAGGCTGCGAGTGCAAAATCTCCTTTTTCAGCGGCTGCAGGGTCAGCCAAGGGCTCCGGTTGGTCACATAGGAGCAGGAGAGACCACGGTGGGCTGGCTGGAAAAAGACCAGGATAACACGAACATTTTGCAAAGCAGCGTTTTGTAAAATGTATCACGATTTATTGATTAATTAAAGTCGTTTATTTATTTATTTATTCATTTAGTTTTATTGGATTTATATACCGCCCTACTCCCGAAGGACTCAGGGCGGTGTACTGCCAACAATAATTAAATAATCTAAATCTAAATAATTTATTTAGATTTGTATACTGCCCTTCTCCTTGCAGACTCAGGGCGGTGAGCAGCCAGAAATAAAAGCAAACGACACAAACGTTAAAATTTTAAAACAACAACAGAGCCTGAGTAGCGTAGGGGAGTAATGCCTCCTACAAAGGCAGCATTTAAGATCCAGCTGCCTGCAATTACTTGCGAGTTCAATCCCAGCCAGGCTCAAGGTCGACTCAGCCTTCCATCCTTTATAAGGTGGGTAAATTGAGGACCCAGTTTGTTGGGGGCAATAAGCTGACTTTGTATAAATATAAATATACAAAAGTAGGAAGGCTGTTGCTTAACGCATTGTAAGCCGCCCTGAGTCTCTGGAGAAGGGCGGCATATAAATCAAATTTTTTAAAAAACTAATATAAATTTGGCCGATAATTAAAACAATTCAATTTAAAATTAATATCAAAACTCTAAAAAATTTCTAAATTTTTTTTACAGGGATCAGGCCAAGCCGGCAAGCTGAAAAAAGTACGTTTTTAAGGCCCGACGAAAAGTCCGGAGGTCAGAGATCGTTCGCAACTCTGGAGGAAGATTGTTCCAGAAGGTGGGAGCTACCACAGAGAAGGCTCTCCCCCCTGGGGGTCGCCAGCCGGCATTGTCTGGCTGACGGCACCCTGAGGAGGCCCTCTCTGTGGGAGCGAACCGGCCGGTGGGAGGCAATTGGTGGCAGAAGGCCACCCTTGATTTATTAAATTAAATTAAATTTATATACCACCCTTCTCCTTCCTTCTCGCTGTGAGGTAAGGACCAGGTTGAAATGCTATCGGTTCGGGCCGGTTCGCCCGAATCGGTAGTAAACAATGTAAAAAAAAAAAAAGTTACGATGATCAGCGGAGCGACGCAAGATCGTTGAAACTTCTTTTTGGTTTTGGTTTTACTTTTTTTTAGCATTATTTTACTACCGGTTCTCCAGAACTGGTAGTTAAAAATGCTTCAAAAAAAAAGAAAGAAAGAAAAAAGTTCCAACCATCGCGAGTTGCTCAGCGGATCGTCGGAACGTTTTTAAAATACTTTTTTAAAGCATTTTTTTTACTACCTATTCGCCCGAAAGGTTCCCACACGCACCACAGCTGATCACACACACACACACACACACACACACACCTCTTCTACTTACCTCCCCAAGTCTTCCTTTGGCACATGTGCGGCTAGCAAACCGGTAGGAATTCAGATTTCACCACCGGTAAGGACATGTCTAATGCAGTGTTTCTCAACCTTGGGAACATGAGGACTAGCGGACTTCAATTTCAACTTGCCTTTAAGAAACCTCCCTGGGGATACGCCTCTGGATTATTTATTTGTTGGGGGCACTAGACTGCCTTGGGCAGCATTTGGGGGGGGGGGTTACATCTTGGCTGGGGGAAAGGAGGCCACCTTCTGCTAAAAATGCCCTTCCCAGGTTCTTGGAATCTCTGTTTCCAAGTTAATGTTTCTGGGCAAGCCAATTGGAACTGTTGGGAGATTCATGAGGACTAGAAAACATGTTAGAAACAAATTGGGATCTGGTAGAACCGAATTGTAAGGAAACCAGAAGGGGGAAGCTGTTGGAGGTGGGAGACCCATGTTTAAGACTTTAAGGTCCAGTGTTATCAGTGAGAGGGGAAGAGAAGGAGAAGGAAAGAAAGAAAGAAAGAGAGAGAGAGAGAGAGAGAGAGAGAGAGAGAGAGAGAGAGAGAGAGAGAGAAGGAAGGAAGGAAGGAAGGAAGGAAGGCAGGCAGAAGAAAGGGAAGGAGGGAAGGAGGGGGAGAGATGGAAGGAAGGAATGGAAGGGATGGGATGGGAGGACAAAAGAAGGAGAGAAGGAAGGAAGGGAGGGATGAAGGATGGAAGGAGAAAAAGGAAGGAAGGACAGAAAGAAAAAAGAAAAAGGGAGGGAGGGACAGAGGGAGAGAGGAAGGAAGGAAGAGAAGGAGGGAGGAGAGAAGGAAGGAAGGGATGGAGAGTGGAAGGAGAAAGGAGAAAGGAAGGAAAGGAAGGAAGAGGGAAAGGAAGGATAGAGATGGAAGGAAGGGAGGAAGAAAACTAAGTAAGGAAAGAGAGAGAGATGGAAGGAAGGAAGGAGAGAGGGAAAGGAGGAGAGAGGGAAGGGAGGGAGGGAGGAGAAAAGAAAGAGAAAGAAAGAAAGAAAGAAAGAAAGAAAGAAAGAAAGAAAGAAAGAAAGAAAGAAAGAAAGAAAGAAAGAAAGAGTAAATTCAATTCTCTGACAAGGAAGATTGGGATGAGAACTTTCCTTCAGAGCAGTCTACCTTATAGGCTTGTGATTGTAAGGCCAAAGTGGAAGCAGAGTTGCATGGAAAATGGGAATTTCCCTGGAAAAGGCAGATTAGATATATCTATATACATATCCGGCCGAGACTGTATATAAGCAAACAGAATGAATAGGTCTCCCTCCGTTCGAGGGCCCTGCAGCCAGGCAGGAGCCCATCGTGGTGTGGTCCTTCTTCCTCACAACCCACCCTCCTCCTCCTGTCTCTCGCCCACCTGAGACCCCAGCCTCTGGCAGAGCTCCTCATAGGCATCTCGCGTCTCCAGGTGGGTCACATTGGGCCTCTGCACCGTGATTCTTCCTTTGCCCTCTTCCTCCTCCTGACTCTCCCTCAAAAGCTTCTCATACTTCAGGATGTTCCTGGCCATCCGCTCGTTGCCTGGATCTGGGGAAGAGAGGAATTCTGTGTCCCAATTGTCCTCAAACCAGGATAGAAGATGGTTTCCCACCCAGCCCCCTCTTCCCTCCTTGTCCTTCGCCCCTAAAAGCGATTGGAACTCCCGTTCAGTGGTGAGTTGCTCCCGGTTCGCACCGGTTCGTAAGAACCGGTAGTAAAAATTTGTAGTAGTTTGGAGAACTGATAGTAACATTGGCTGGCCACACCCCCGAACTGGTCCATGGCCCATTGCCACTTGCTTACCCTGTCCACCTCATCAGAGGCTTTAAAAAAAAAAAAAACTTCTAAAAGCATTTTTTCTACAACCTCTTCTTTTAAAAGTTTTTTTTTAAAAAAAAGACTCTGATGATCGCGTGGCTCAGCTGGGATCATCAGAGGCTTTTAAAAGTATTTTTTCTACAATCTCTTCGGCCGGAAAAATGCTTTTAAAAGTAAAAAAAAAAAGCCTCTGATGATCGTGCGGCTCAGCTGGGATCATCAGAGGCTTTTAGAAGTATTTTTTCTACAACATCTTAGGGTGAAGAGGTTGTAGAAAAAAATGCTTTTAAAAGCCTCTGACGATCCCAGCTGCGTTGCCTGATCATCAAGAAGCTTTTAAAAGCATTTTTTTTTCTGTAACCTCTTAAGGTTGTAGAAAAAATGCTTTTAAAAGTAAAAAAAAAGCCTCTGATGATTGCGTGGCTCAGCTGGGATTGTCAGAGACTGTTAAAAGCATTTTTTTCTACAACATCTTAGGCTGAAGAGGTTGTAGAAAAAAATGCTTTTAAACGCCTCTGATGATCCCAGCTGAGTTGCCTGATCATCAGAGGCTTTTAAAAGCATTTTTTTTTCTGTAACCTCTTAAGGTTGTAGAAAAAATGCTTTTAAAAGTAAAAAAAAAAAGTTGGTCACGCCCACCCAGTCACATTACCCCCCCCCCACAAAGTAAGCCACACCCACAGAACTGGTAGTAAAAAAATTTACAACCCACCCCTGGTCCAGTTGCCTCCTGAAAAAGCATCTTTGGGACATTATCTGGCAGAAGGTTTAAAAAAAAATTTTTTTAGCTCTGGAACTTTGCATTCTTTTTAAAAAATGGAACCATTAATCAAGAGGCAATATTCTACCCATAGAAAATTGGCAGGAGGGGGAAACTTGTGTTTGCAATTTATTTCTGCTTCGACTTTCAGAAAAAAGGACTACTTTGCTTTTGTCCCCAAAGGTTCCTCTGCTTCTTGTTCAGTAGAAAAAAAAATCAACTGGAAATTCAGAAGCAGTATTTCCAATGCAGAAAAATCAAAATCACGAAATTCCCACTCGCGGGTAGTCCTCGACTTAGGACCACAACTGAGCCCAAAATTCCTATTGCTAAATGAGACAGTTGTTCAGTGAGCTGTGCCCCATTTTATGACCTTTCTGGACACAGTCGTTAAGTGAATCTCTGCAGTTGTTCCCTTTAGCAACACGGTTGTTAAGTGAATCTGCCTTTCCTGTTGACTTTGCTTGTCAGAATGTCACAAAACGGGATCACATGAGCCTGGGACACTGCGACCGTCATAAATATGAGTCAATTGCTAAGCATCCGAATTTTGGAATGGATTACCCACCAAGCTCCAGACATTCCGCACCGGCCTTAAAACATGGCTTTTCCACCAAATTCCCTGACTGATTTTGGGGGTTTTTAATTGGGGATTTTAATTTTTGATTAGATTTTAAACTGTATTGTCATCATCCTTGTTCATGTTTTTATTGTGTGAGTCGCCCCGAGTCCTATGGGAGAAGGGCAGCATATAAATTTTAATAATAAAATAAATAAATAAAATAAATTTCAGACAAAGGGCTGTCCAATCTCTTCTTAGCTGAACAAATCAGGGTTCTATTTTTATGAGAAAAATGCCAGGGGGGAATTCAGGATTTGGCCCCAAAAAATCAAGATTGCAGATGTGAGAGTGGGCTTAAAGTTACACAAATTTTTTAAAAATAGGGCAGAGTTTCAATCGTTCTGGCCTCCATCTTGACTTTTTTGACCTGTGGAGACTTCTGAAAACTGCCATGGATACTCCAGCGGAGTGATTTTTTTTCCCCCCTTATGGTCCTAAATACCTCAAAAGGTCCTGTCAA
Source organism: Coluber constrictor foxii (assembly GCA_038048745.1). NCBI lineage: Eukaryota > Metazoa > Chordata > Lepidosauria > Squamata > Colubridae > Coluber > Coluber constrictor. Next base: position 3,562,389 of record CM075962.1, on the reverse strand, counting down.
ATTCTGCAGAACTCAGTTTGAAAAAGGCTGCTGGATGCCTACGTGTTTCTTATTCTTTTTCTCCAACAAAAGGATGAATTGCCAGCTGGCAAGAAAAATGTTTTTGCTTTTCCTGATCGTCTAATGGTGGTTTGACTCAGCGTCTGAAACTCAGGATGGTGCAAAATATCACTTTTCAGTTTGGGAAAAAAAAATAAAAATTGAGGAACCCTTTAAATGCCTCTTTCTAAGCTGTTTCTGATGGGGAGCTTAATCATATCCAGATAATGCTAAATAAATTGAGATTATTTAATTCTACCGTGCTCGTGATTAGGCTAATTTTTAGGGAAGCAGCAGTGCTTCCCAATTAACAAATTTAGAATAAAACTTGTGTGGTTGAATATATTCCTCTTAATTCCCTAAAGTTTAGAGCTGCCTGAACTGGGAAATATATACGGCAAATAAATTTGCAAAAAATAAATTTGAAAAAAATAAAAAAAATAAAATAGATGCATATATCATATTTTACCCAAAAGGAAAGCTAGACAAATAGTCCTTGACTTATGACCAGAATTAAGCCTGGAGTTAAGGTTTTAAGCCATTGCGGTCATAAGTCGAGGCAACCCATGACAGAATTCGACGTTATGAATATAGTTGTTCAGCAAAACCAACAGATGCTAAGGGAGTCAATTTTCCCTAATGTATATTTTTTTAATGGAAACCAGAAATGAACACCGGATCACAGTGCAAACAATTGTAAAGGTGAGCTGATTGCTAAGAACTCAAAATGCAATCACCTAAAATTGTGCGTGTCGCCGTCATAACTCGAAACATGTAGTAAGTAGCTCTACAGAGGTCTGTTGTAACTTTAAATCAGGGGTTCCCAATTGTCTGGGGGGTGCGAGACGAAATTCCTGGGGGTGCGAAAAACTTGGTTTCAAAGTTTTTCAAAATTATAGTGCATATGCATAATTATATATGCCTATAATTATTTATTTTTTTAAGGTGCAAGAATATATCAGAAGCGTTCTAGGGGAGTGGAATATAGAAAAGATTGGTTTAAATGGCCATAACCACAAAGCAATCAGTCGTAAGTGGAGGACGACCTATACAGCTAGTCCTCAACTTACAACCATTCGTTTAGTGACCGAAGTTGGAATGGCGCAGAAAAAAGTGACTTATGACCGTTTTCACACTTACCACCGTGATCAAAATCCGGACGCTTGGCAGCTGACTCATATTTATGACGGTCGCAGTGTCCCTGGGTCATTTGTTCCCCTTGTCCGACCTTCTGAGAGGCAGTGTCCACGGGGAGGCCAGATTTGCTTAACAACCATGCTACTCACTTAACAAATGCAATGATTCACTTAACAAAAGTGGCACGAAAGGTCATAAAATGGGGCAAAACTTAATGTCTGGCTTAGCAAGAGAAATTTCAGGCTCAATTATGGTTGTACGTCGAGGACTTGACAACTTCCTGTCGTAAGTAGATCTGGGGAGGCCCATCGTAACTTGAAACAGTCATTAAGTATCCAGTCGTAAGTTGAGGAATACCTAGTGTATTTTTTTCCTAAATAATTCACTTTTTCAATGGGAGGCCTATTTGCTGAGAATAGAGGAAAGGAAGGGGTGAATTTTTTCTTTCTCATCTTTGTGGTATTTTGGAAGCTAAATTCATGGTTGCCTCCTTTTCGGGTAAATACAGCATTCCTTTGACAGTGGAGATGTGATGGAATTTATTAAGAACACAATCTTTGAAAGTGGTGGTGTTACACTGACAGATCCAATAAATCTGGATATTTTTTTCCGAGAAGCACATACCGTAGTGAAGAAATTCCTGGGACAGCCTTAAGGCGTGAGAAATGTTTCCTGCCTTGTAAAAAATAAGATTTCAAAGGGAAAAGGACGAGAGAGAGAGAGAGAGAGAGAGAAAGAAGTGGATAGTTAACATTTTATGGGAATAAAGGCAGCCGGAGTTTAAATTTCTAAGCAATCCCTTCTGGTCTAAAAAGTTTTAAATCTTCATGCTGCATATGAAACAGAGCATTGTAGCAACCCCAAACTCAAGATTGGACACGTTTTATAAAAATATTACCTTTGGCTGTTTCAGGATATGCTCCACTCATACTTTTAAAAAAGTAAAGTGTAAAACCTTGATTTAATAGATTTGGGAAGAAACCAATAAAGTTTGCATTAATTGCATTTCCCTTTAGTGGACAAACACCCCCTAAAATGTGCTAAAATGTGCTAAATCCAATTTTATCTAGACACTTGACATGATTGATGTAATTACGTAGATATAAATGAATACAAATGCCCATTTGGATTTAATGGACATTTGGGTTTAACGGACACTCCGTCTCCCAGACAGTCCTTTAAATAAAGGTTTTGCCTTCAGCGGTGGCTGGAGGCAGCAAGGATGGAGGAAGGGGAGAAGAAAGGAAGGGAAAAAGAAAAGAAAGAAAGAGAAAGAAAGAAAGAAAGAAAGAAAGAAAGAGAAAGAAAGAAAGAAAGAAAGAAAGAGGGGAGGGAGGAAGGAAAAGAAAGAAAAAGATAGGATAAAGGAAAGAAGGAAAGAAAGAAAGAGGAATGAAGGAAGGAGGGAGGAAAAGAAAGAAAAAGAGAATGAAGAAAGAAAAGAAAGAAAGAAAGAGGGAGGGAGGAAGAGAGAAATGAAGGATAGAGGTGGAAGGAAGGGAGAAAGAAAGGAAGTAAGGAAAGAAAGATGGAAGGAAGGAAGGAAGGAGAGAAGGAAAGAAGGAGAGGGATGGAAGGGCAGGAAGGAGGGAGGAAGGAGAAAGAAAGAGAGAAAGAAAGAAAGAGTGAGGGGGAAGAGAGAAAGGAAGGATAGAGATGGGAGGAAGGGAGAAAGAAAGAAAGTAAGGAAAGAGAAAGATGGAAGGAAGGAGAGAAGGAAGGAAAGGAGAAGAGAGAGACAGAAGGGAGGGAGGAAGAAGAAAGGAAAAGAAAGAGGGAGAAAGTGAGAAAGGAAGGATAGAGATGGAAGAAAGGGAGAAAGAAAGGAAGGAAGGAAAGAGAGAGATGGAAGGAAGGAGAGAAGGAAAGGAGGAGAGGGATGGAAGGGCAGGAAGGAGGGAGGAAGGAGGGAGGAAGGAGAAAAGAAAAAGAAAGAAAGGAAAGAAAGAAAGAAAAAAAGAAAAAAGAAAGAAAAAAAGAAAGAAAAAGAAAGAAAGAAAAAGAAAGAAAGAAAAAGAAAGAAAGAAATGGCTCACCATGTAGTAGGAGAAAGCCAAATGATCCAGGGCCTCTTCCAGGCTTCCCTCGTCTTCTGTGTTCCAATTCCCGTAGGAGATCCGGAAGAGCCGGACAGCTTCCTCCATCCACGGGATGGAGTGGTAGTAATCCTCCTTATCGTAAGCCACCTGGGAGAAAACCGGCGCAGATCAGATGCACAACCCACGTGTGTTGCAGAAACAGCGATAAGAGAGTGGCCATCATCCCTGGATTGAAGTTTGGGCTTTCCTGGAACCACAGTGGTCCTCCTTCAATGGCTGGACATCACCAAAGCTTTGCCAAGATTGCCCACAGGACCTCCTACCTCAGCCACCAGTCCTCGACTTACAGCAAGGGCATGGGAAAATATGATCTATCTGACCCCTTTTCACACTTAAGACTTTGAGCAAAATTTGGACGTTTGCCAGCTGGTTCCTATTTAATGACAGGTGCAGTGTCCCGGAGTGTGTGTGTCACGTGATCCCCTTTTGCGACCTGCTGACAAGCAAAATCAACGGAGGACCCAGATTCGCTTAACAACCGGGTGGGTGACTCGTCCACTGCAGTGATTCACTTACCAACCGCGGCAAGGAAGTTGTAAAAAGGAGGAAAAAGTCACTTAACCAACGTCTCCCAGAAATTTGGGGCTCAATTGTGGTCGTACGTCGAAGACAACCTGTATTGCCAAGTCCGCTTTTAACAAATAAGGCCAGTGTGTTTGTGTGTGAGTGTGGGTTGTGGCCCATCAGTGGCCTGTGCGGATTGTAGCTGATTCCGACAGCGAGGAGGCTGGTGTAGTGCTGAGCCAGCAGCCTGTGCAGTTGGCGCTCGAGTCGGACAGTGAGGAGGCTGGAGAAGATCTGGTGCCAGAGGCGGGGATTCAGCCAGGGCCTTCAGAACCTCCAGAAGCTTCCATGGGTGAAGAGGACGAAGAAGAGGAGCCTCTTCTCCATGGACAAGCACACAGAGCTGCCAAAAGGCAGAAGTGGCTCCTCAGGAGGAGATCTCCTTGAGAGTAAGGCTTGGGGCTAATTGGCCACTCCCCTAGCCTATTTAAGGAGGAACGCCGACTGAAGCAATTTGTAGGGAACAACTTCAGTTCACTCTCCTTCGCGTCTGGATTCTCTGCAAAATTGCTTCTGGGCTTTCTGCCAACTGTAGTAAGATTGTGATTACCTTATCTTAGAATTCTTGTAGGCTGTTAAGACAGTTTTATTAACAGCTTTTGGTTGATAAAGACTAAGTTATTTGAGTAAAATAAGCTTTGTATAGAGTTTGTGTGTGCCGCGTTCTTTGGGGTCTGTAGCTGGGGCAGAGCAGTGTGTGAGTGGGGGAGAAACCCACAGTTGGGAATTTCCTTGTCTAAGGAATTATTTCTTGGCCATCGTGGGTTCAGTGACTCACCTTCCCGATGTGGAAACAGTCGTCAGCAGACAAGGCAAAGGCCCGGTTGGGACGGTAGAGATCAGGATGGGCCTCGTTCGCTGTCCGAAATCGGCCTCCGGCCAACTCTTTGACACTCAGAGCGTAGACGTCCTGAAGTCGCAGGAGGGCCTGCGCAGCTCCTTCGAGGTCCTCAAAGAGAGGTAGATGGTCTTCTAAGCGGTGGTAGCTGACCTTCAGGGCTGAAAAACAGGTTGGGTTGGGACAACAGAATAACAGAGTGGGAAGGGAGCTTGGAGGTCATCCAGTCCAACCCCCTGCTCAAAACAGGAGACGCTATACCGCTTCAGACAAGCTGATGCCCAGTCTCTTCTTAAAAACTTATTTGGCCATGGTCATTAAGCAAATCCAGCTTCTCTCACAGAGCTGGGAAGATGAAAAATATTGATCCCTCGACCCTGGGATGCTACATCCGTCGTAAATGCTTGCTGGTTGGCAAGCACCTAAATTTGGATCAAGTGACTGCAGGGTCCATACAACGGTCATAAGTGTGGGTTGAGGACTGGGTTTAAGTAACTTTTTTTCAGCATGGTTATAATTTCAAACAGTCCCTAAACTCCCTTTTTATTACTTAATTTGTCATAAAATCAGGGCAATTGGATGGAGCTGAACATTTACTGGCTGGATGCCCTTCCCGATGCCTATGCGGAGTTAGCAGCAGATATATTTTTTTCTTTGCGTCCCAGGAGAGAAATACTTGCCACTTCCTAGGATTGAACTCTCAACCTTCGAATGGGAGGCCAGCATTTTCACCACTAGGCCACCATGCTGCTCACAATGGGGGTGGTCTACAGAACTGCGACCAAAGCAGTCCTCAATTTATAACAGTTCCTTCAAAGAGTCGCTAAATGGATGGCTGTAAATCAAGGATTGCTTTTATTTGGCCGTACTCCTGGAGACCCATTTAAATGAGTTTTCTCTCTCCTGAGATTAAAGAGTTGTGAGGGAGGCGCACCTTGAATATTCTCGCTTCCTTCCATGCTGTAAACCACATTCCTCCAATCAGACTGCAATCTCTTGATCAGGGCAAACGCCACCAACGGGTTCGCCATGGTGCCACCCGATCCTTGATGCAAAACCTGGATCTTCTGGTAGAACCTGGAAAACAGAAACGACATTTTATTGTTACTATATTATCATTTATTAATCAATCAATCAGAATAGAGGTGGAAAGGACCATGGAGTGGGAAGTGCCATTCCAATTTCAATAATGAAATGCCATTTCATTAAACTAGAGACATCCAATTCCTGCAACCGTCCTTCGTATATTTTATCCTCCAGCCCCCTAATCATCTTTGTTGCTCTTTGCTGCATCGGTATCTTTTATTAGATTGTGGCAATCAAAACCGGAGGCAAGATTCCAGAGCTGGCATCGTCTCCTTCTCCCTTTCCTAGGCTGTGATTTGCACACCAGCGTCTGCATTTCCTGCGTCGGATGAGGAGAGCACCTCTTTCCACTTTTTACAGAGGCACGGTGGAGACCGTTTTAACAAACTGCATCCCTGTTGGTTTGGTGGCTGCAGCCCCTCAGATAGAAAGTCCCTACAGAGAGTGGTGAGGACAGCAGAGAAGATTATAGGAAGCTCGCTTCCCGTCATTCAGGATACTGCTTATAAGCGCTATGTGCTTAGAGCTCAAAGCATTGTTAGAGACCCTACGCACCCACCCCACAGTCTGTTTATGTTGCTCCCCTCTGGGAGGAGGTTTCGGAATATTTCTAGCAGGACTTCCAGATTCTGGAACAGCTTTGTTCCCCTATGTCATCTGTCCGGTAAGCTTGCAAGATTAGTTTTTCTCACCATGTACATGTACACATCCGAATTAGACTGTGTTGATTCTCTGTGTCACATAATATATATGGGTATATGCATAATCTTATTTATTTATTTGCTTAACGCATTGTAAACCGCCCTGAGTCTCCGGAGAAGGGCGGCATATAAATCGAACCAATACATAAATAAATTTATTTATTTATTTATTTTTGTCATCTTTATGTGGAGTATATTGGAGGCGGTGACCCTTTGAGAGGTATAGGCAACAAACTTTCATTTTAATATATGCTGATTAGTGAACATTCAAAGTGGCAATAAATTATTCTAAATCTTCTAAGCAATAATCCCTGAAAATTAAGGTAAGGTAAAATGGTTGTTTTTACCACTTAAGAGTTGGGGAATTTGGTCTGCAGAAGAGAACTTGGCAGAGGAACTCAAAAGCAAAACTAAATGATCTCATTGTTGCTTTTGGAGGCCACTTAACTGATTGCCAACAGGATCCCAGTCTCTGTGTTGAAATCTAACAGATAACGGCAAGTAGACAAAAAAGAGGTCTTACTGGATTTGAGACCAATCGGGGTCCAGACCAGATGGGGTTTGAGAGAGAGAGAGAGAGAGAGACCAGCCCTCGAGCTGCAACTTTTCCTCCGCACTTGGTGTGCAACCCACTTGCCAGGGAGGGGGAGAAAGGAAAGAAGGATTGAAGGAGAGAATGGAAGGGAAGGGGGAATGAAATGGAAAGGGGAGTGAAAGAGAGAAAGAAGGACAGGGAAGAAAGGGAAGGGAAGGGAAGGGGAAACAAGGAAGGGGAGGAAAGAACCGAGGGAGGAAGGTGGAGGGAAGGAAGGGAGGAATAGAGGAAGGGAGGATGGAAAGGGAATGGAGAATGAAAAAAGAAAGAAGGAAAGAAGGAAATAAAGAAGGGAAGAAGGAAGGAAGTAGAACAGAGAAGGAATGAAAGAGAGAAAAAGGAAGGAAGGAAGGAAGAGGAAGAGGGGAAGAGAGGGAGGAAGGAAAGGGAACAGAGAAAAAGAGAGAGAGAGAGAAAGAAGGGAGGAAGGAACGAAGGGGAACAGAGAAAGAATGAAAGAGAGAGAGATAAAGAAAGAAAGAGGAAGAGGGGAAGAGAAGGAGGGAGGGAGGAAGGAAGGGAAACGGAGAAAGAAAGAGAGTGAGATAAAGAAGGAAGGAAGGAAAGAAAGAAAGAAGAAAAGAAAGAAGGGAGGAAGGGAGGGAGGAAGTAGAACAGAGAAAGAATGAAAGAGAGAGACAGAAAGGAAGGAAGAAAGAAAGAGGAAGAGGGGAAGAGACGGAGGAAGGAAGGGGAACAGAGAAAGAGAGAGAGAGAGAAAGAAAGAAAGAAAGAAGGGAGGAAGGAAGGAAGGGGAACAGAGAAAGAATGAGAGAGAGAGAGATAAAGAAAGAAAGAGGAAGAGGGGAAGAGAGGGAGGGAGGAAGGAAGGGGAGCGGAGAAAGAGAGAGAGAGAGAAAGAAAGAGAGAGAGAGAGAGAGAGAGAGAAAGAAAGAAAGAAAGACGGGAAGGAAGGAAGGAAGGAAGGAAGGGGAAGGGAGCCCCTCTCGCTCTCTCCTCCTCTCCCGCCTTACCTGTCCAGGTCCCGCAGCCGGCTGGCCTCGTCCTCCAGGTAAGAGCGCAGGTGGCGCAGCAGCGCCCGTTCCGTGCCCAGCGCCCGGCGGATGCTGAGCATGGAGCTGAAGGTCTCGCCCGGAGCCCCGCACAGCCCGCCCTGCCCGCCGAGCGCCGCCAGCAGGAGCAGGAGTCCCGCCAGCCCCGCCGCCCGCAGCATCGCGCCTCTGCCGCCCCCGGCCCGCCCGGGAAGGAGGAGGAGGAGAATGGGAAGCAGATGGGGAAGCCCGGCCGGGAGGAGCAGCTCCAAGAGGAAATGTGCTCGCTTGGATCGGGATAGGATCCGGCAGGAAGGGCGGGCAGGGGGAGAAGGGAAGGGACCCTTCTGCAGAGGCATGATTGACAGCAGCCCCCTGAGACCCTCCCCCAGGTTCAGTTTTTTTTTTTTAAATTGATTTATATGCCGCCCTTCTCCGGAGACTCCGGGTGGATTTCAATGCGTTAAGCAATAGCCTTCATACTTTTGTATATTTATACAAAATCAGCTTATTGCCCCCACAAACTGGGTCCTCCATTTACCTACCTTAGAAAGGATGGAAGGCTGAGTCAACCTCGAACCTGGGGAGATTCGAACTTACAGTAATTGCAGGCAGCTAAATGTTCTTCTTCCTTCCTTCCTTCCTTCCTTCCTTCCTTCCTTCCTTCCTTCCTATTCCTTCCTTCCTTCCTTCCTTCCTTCCTTCCTTCCTTCCTTCCTTCCTTCCTTCCTTCCTATGCCGCCCTTCTCCGGAGACTCAGGGCGGCTTACAATGCGTAAAGCAATAGCCTTCATACTTCTGTATATTTATACAAAGTCAGCTTATTGCCCCCACAAACTGGGTCCTCAATTTACCCACCTTAGAAAGGATGGAAGGCTGAGTCAACCTCGAGCCTGGGGAGATTCGAACTTACAATAATTGCAGGCAGCTGAATGTTCTTTCTTTTTCTTTCTTTCTTTCTTTTTCCTTCCTTCCTTCCTTCCTTCCTTCCTTCCTTCCTTCCTTCCTTCCTTCCTTCCTTCCTTCCTTCCTTCCTTCCTATGCCACCCTTCTCCGGAGACACAGGGCGGCTTTCAATGCATTAAGCAACAGCCTTCATACTTTTGTATATTTATACAAAGTCAGCTTATTGCCCCCACAAACTGGGTCCTCATTTCACCTACTTTAGAAAGGATGGAAGGCTGAGTCAACCTTGAGCCTGGAGAGATTCGAACTTACAGTAATTGCAGACAGCTGGTGTTAATCAGAATGCCTTTCAGTCTGCTGAACTATCCAGGTTCAGGCAAAGTATGAAAGGAGGTGGGGGTCTCGCTGAGATTTGACCTGGCAGGGTGGCTCCTGCATCCCATAGCCGAATGCAAACCTTGGGGGGGGGGAGGTAAATCAAGCAAGCTGTTCACAGGACAATTGAGAGCATCCAAACGGGGCAGGATATAATCACCCCCAGGATTTGAAAATGACGCCCCCTCATCTGCACTCTATTAGCCTTCTTTCAGGGCTAACAGCCCCCTCCTCCTATTTTCCCCACAACAACCCTGTGAAGTGGGTTCAGCTGAGGGAAAATGGCCTGAAGTCACCAAGTTGGCTTTCATGCTTAAGGTGGGACTAGAACTCACCGTCTCCTAGTGATTGGCCCAAAGTCACCCATTTGGCTTTTGAGCCTAAGGCAAGACTAGAATACACCATCTCCTGGTCATTGGCCCAAAGTCACCCAACCGGCTTTCATGATGACAAGGCAGGACTAGAACTCACCGTCTCCTGGTGATTGTCGCAAATAAGCTTTCACGCCTAAAGGTGAGAGTAGATCTCCTGGTGATTGAATGACCCAGCTCGTTTTTGTGCCTAAGGCAGGACTAGAACTCACAATCTCCTGCTTTCTAGGCCAGCACCTTCACCACTACTACAGTATACACACACCAAAGTATCACCAAATAGTTTTCATTTTTCCGGAGTGCACAGACCAGCTCCATCCTATTTGCTTTTTCCTACAACCTGGTCCTGTCTGGATGGGTGGATCGGAGCAGCAAATATTCTGATGCAAATTTGCATTTTGGACCCATCTCTTCTGTTGGGGAGATTTATAACCCTTAGCTCCCTATGCAAACTTTCCTCCTATTTTGTTGCTAGGAGTTGATTTTTTTAATCCACAATTTTGCAAAGGGTCTAGTCTAGTCTTTCAAGATGAAGGCCTATTTTGCCACCTACTGGACAGATTTGTGCATGACAAATAGAACATGTTCTCTTAGCTTTTTGCAAAACGCTTTTCTTTCGGCAAGGATATTAGTACTTTTCCCCTTATAAAATATTATTTTCTCTTCCTAAATTTGCCATTAGCCCATTTCTCAATCCCTTCCAGTTGTAGTACCATCTGGGGTTCATTCTATATTCTATTTATTTTTATATTTTTGTTTTTTTAATAAATAAGGGAATGAACATACCGAATACACCTTCCTCTTCCCATTTTCCCCACAACAACCCTGTGAGATGGGTTGGGCTGAGAATAATTGGCCCCAAAGTCAGCCAGCTGGCTTTCATGGCTAGGGCAGAATTTGAACTCATGGTCTCCGGCTTTCTAGCCTTAATATTGAGGTTCAGTTCCTATTCCTGGGAATAGAAAGTGAGTGATTTATTTTACCCAGATTTAAAAATCAATTCCCATTTTACATGAAGTTACAACCTAAAGAGGGAATTTTTTACAAAATGATGTACAGTTGGTCTGTGACTGCAAAATAATTGTCTAGAATGTATAAAGCTACTTCAAATTTTTGTTCAAAATATGGACCATATTAAAAGTCATTTAATTATGCCTGGTGGATTTGTCAAAACAGCCAGAAAATTCTGGGTTCAAAGTCATATTCATTTATTCATTAGATATTTATTAGATTTTTATTTATAAATACAGAGTTTTAAAGATTGAAATGCGATTATTTTCCTGCTGGGAGTAATGGACAGCCGATTAGAAAAGAATCAAAGAAGATTATTATAATATGATTATTGCTGTGAGATTATTAATATGTGCAAAAATGGAAAGATTCAAAATTTCCAGGACGGAGGAATGGCTGGTGAAGATGACAAAACCAGCAGAGGTGGCAAAATTGATTTAGAGAAAGATCAATAACTACATTTATCAGTGGCTGCAAACCTCTCCTGGATTTTTTGCTCAAAAAAAAAAAGAAAAGAAAAGAAGTCAGCTTACGCTCAAAGGTTTTGGAAGATTAGAAAAAGTGGAAAGAAGGAAATTATGATGTAACTTCAATGAAAAGGATTAGGGATGACATGATGGCAGCCTTCCAGTATCTCAGGGGCTGCCCCAAAGAAGAGGGAGTCAAGCTATTCTCCAAGGCCCCTGAGGGCAGGGCAAGAAGCAATGGGTGGAAACTAATCAAGGAGAGAAGCAATTTAGAACTAAGGAGGAATTTCCTGACGGTGAGAACAATGAATCAGTGGAACAGCTTGCCACCAGAAGTTGTGAATGCTCCATCACTGGAGGTTTCAAGAAGAGATTAGACAGCCATTTGTCTGGTATGGCATAGTTAGTATCTTCTGCTTGAGTAGAGGGTTGGACTAGATGACCTCCAAGGTCCCTTTCAACTCTCTATTCTATTCTATTCTATTCTATTCTATTCTATTCTATTCTATTCTATTCTATTCTATTCTACTCTACTCTACTCTACTCTACTCTACTCTACTCTACTCTACTCGTTTCTATTCTATTCTATTCTATTCTATTCTATTCTATTCTATTCTATTCTATTCTATTCTATTCTATTCTATTCTCTATTCTCTATTCTCTATTCTCTATTCTCTATTCTCTATTTTCTATATTCCATTCCTATTCTTTAGAGAGGGGAAAATGTTAAGATATTTAAATATGATAGCTGGAGCTGGGGGGGGGGGGGGGGGTTGTACAATGAGCCAGAACGCATAGTTGTGATTGGAGAGGGCTGGCTTCTGTGTTGGGCAATCTGCGCTGTGATTGGTTGCTGAGGGTGTGGAGTGGGAGGTTCCCTTTTTTCCCGCTTTTTTTTTCCTTCTGTTTGCCCTTCTTTACCTCATGACTTTCCCGCTGTGTTGATTTACCTCACGATGCTCCTGTTAGCCCAGTTTGCTGTACATATAGCTATAAAATATAATTATTTACTGGTATATAAAACTACAAGTTCGTCTCGGCGCCTCTGACTTCATTTGGACACCGGCTGGGCAAATCTCTGACAAAAAATCTACATGCATCTATAACCACCATTAAGAAGATCAGAAGAAATATAATCTATATTTCTATATCAATTTTTTTCATACTTTCTTCTTTCACTATTTACTTTTTCTTTATTGCCTTTAGTTTCCTTTCAGTTTGTATTATGTTTTATATAATCTATATAATTCTATTTTGCTCATTTTTTCTTTTTTCACTGCTCATTTTCTTTATTGCCTTTAGTTTCCTTTCAGTTTGTATCATGTTTTATATAATTCTATTTTTTTCATACTTTCTTCTTTCACTATTTATTGTTTTTCTTTATTGCCTTCAATTTCCGTTCAGTTTGTATTATGCTTCATATAATCTATATTTCTACTGTGTTTCCCCGAATATAAGACATGGCCCGATAATAAGCCCAATTGGGCTTTCGAGTGCAGTGTTATAAGCCGCCCCCGAAAATAAGCCCCCCCAAAAACTTATACGCATGCGCAGCTGCTGTGCAAACAGCATGAGGTGAAGAGGCAAGGCGGGGAGGGCGAACAGTGGGGGAACATGCCCTACGCGCACCTGCCATCCACCCAGAATGGCCTCATGGAGGCCGCTCCTGCAAACTGTAGCTTGCCCGTCCCTTAGCGGCAACTGCAAAGAGCGGCCGCAAACAAACTCTTGCCAACCCTAGCCCTGTCGACCTAGGGCGAGGGGTGCTGGCGTCAGAGCTCCGAGCAGTGGCCGGTGTGGGCTGTCTGTGCAGCCATGAAGCAGGATTGGTGTGGCCGGTTCTTGCCCACAGCATTGCCAGTGAGGATCAGGTTAGAGCCGCTGCCGCCCGAGATCAACAGGCCAGATTTGGTGAGCCGGATGCATCACTGCCTCTTGAGAGAAGAGAGAGAGGAGGCGCTGTGAGAAAGCCCATTTGTGATGTTCTTCTTCTCCTGGGTGGCAGCAGCATGTTCAGCTCCCCGAATCAGGCTTGGGGATCTCAGCCCGCGAGGGGGAGTGGCAGGTAGGGAGGGAGGTGGAGAAGCGAGAATTCTGACGCTCGCCCAAACCCCAGGTCTGTTTGCCCTGCAGGCTCTTCAAGAGGAAGGCAATCGAGCTTTTGCAATCCAAACCAGCACTTCTTCTCCTGCTCCCGTTTTCTCCCCCCTGGAGCCAGAGCAGAGGACAAAAGGATGGCTGGGAAGAGTTTAAAAGAGAGAATCCAAGGTGCTGGTTCTCAAGTTACACACCACTGGGGGGAGGGAGCTGGGGATTCTTCTCCTGCTCCCCTTCACCCCCCACCAGTGGGAGGACAGGAGATCTGGGGTTTGCGGGTGGATGGCAGGTGCGTGTGGGGCATGTTCCCCCAGCATTCCCCCCCCCCGCCTCCTCAACATGTGCTGTTTTGCACGGGAAGCAAATTAAAAGCTGCCATGATTGCTGGAGGCAGCGGCCTGAGCGGAACCAGCAAAGCAACTGGTCGGCACTCTGGCACCAGTCCCCCTACAACGGGCCTATATTTAGGGGCCTCCTGCACCTGAAAAATAATAAGATCCCCCGATAATAAGTCCAAGGCCATATTTTGGGGATCAAAAGAAAATAAGACACTGTCTTATTTTTGGGGAAACACGGTATATAATTCTATTTTGTTCATATTTTCTTTTTTTTACTCTTTTTCTTTCTTGCCTTTAGTTTCCTTTCAGTTTGTATGATGCATTATATAATCTATATTTCTATATAATTCTATTTTTTTTCATACTTTCTTTTTTCACTATTTACTCTTTTTCTTTATTGCCTTTAGTATCCTTTCAATTTGTATTATGTTTTTTAAAACTCTGTTAAATTTTTCTCCCATAAAAAAATTATGTATAAAAAGTTGTGTGATTTAATTCTTCTCTGAGGCTGAGGGCCCCAGAGATGTGGGCTCGGCTTGGAGGGAGTTAATTCTCTTCTGCAGATGATGCGTTCTGGGTTTTCAGGAGTTTTTCACCACTGAACAACTGGAAGGCGATCTCTTCGTAGGACGTGGATACTCCACATTCAAACAAGCAGCCAAAAAAGAGAGAATCTTCCCCTGTGCACACAGCCAGATCTGAGTAGCCACTGGGTCCTGTGTTCAAGATCCAAGGTGTCTTCCAGGAATTTTCCTCCAACGGACAGGGGTTCAAGTAGATGCCCAGATCTGCACGTGTCTTTCGGCTGGTGGGATGGGAGAAGAGCAGCCACAATTCGGGGGTCTTTGAGGAGGCTAAGGAAGATTCAGACCCCAGTTGTGGGGAAGGAAAACTCACCACGCTACCTTGACAACCATTATTAAGCTCCTCCAGCTTCTCTGACTTGGAGGGATCTCCGAAGAGATGCCCACCATCTTTGCTGAAGGCTTCAACCCGGTATCTGTCAGGGCTGCGGGAATTGCAGTATAACACCAGGCTATTATTCTGGTCTACCAACTCGGCCATTTGGCACTCTGACGTCCGCAGTGGTTGTTGGAGAAGGTGTCCCTTCAGCCACGTCTTCCCACCATCGTCGCTGTAGAAAGCAAAGGAGTGAGGTTTGGTGCCAAAGCAGAGCGGGTATCCAAACAGACGTCTGTGGATGTAATAAGCGTAAGCTGGGATGAGCAGCCGCCCGGAGCTCAGTTGCACTCCGTGGCCTGGTCCCACGGCAAACGTGGCCCAGTTGCTCACATCATCTCCAATCACCATTTCAGTCAAGTCCATCATTGGGCTCCAGGTGCGTCCACCATCTTTACTAAAGATGTAGCCCAGCCTGGCAGCGTTTCTCCCTGTCTTGATCTGATGCCTTTCCGACACATTGACCTTCACACAGATGAAGAACAAGAAAATTGTGTCTTCCTTTGCATCGTACACTGGACACGGATTCATGGTGCGATAATTGGGTAGGACGGCGGTCTCCAGAGTTTGCAGGGGAGCCCACTAGAGAAAAGATACGAAATGGTCAGATGTAAAACTGTGCATCAGATCCTGACAAATCATGTCGGCTTTCTTTGGTGAAAAGAAAGAAGAGGCTGGGGACTTATTTCAGCTATTGCATCGTCTGTTTTGCAATAAACCATGTTTTGTTTTAAACCAGTTATCCAGCACGCCAGGGTTCTACTTCATGCAGCCCACTAAGCTATAAATTGGTTTGTATACAAGCCACAGTGTTCTAATTCATGCACAACACTAAGCCATAAACCATGCTTTGTATATACAGAGTATAGAACCGTGGTGGTGAACCTATGGCATGTGTGCAGTGGTGAAATCGTCAAATGCGCTGTACATCAAGTGTGTGCTGCCTGCATGCGCAATGCGCACAAAACACTCTATGTGCATGCATGCATGCACAGAACACGCCAAAAGGAGGCTTGGAAAGGTAAGTAGACCAGTGATGTAGGGGTACGGGGGAAATCAGCTGTGCCGCATGATTTAACTTTGCTAGAAAGCAGGAACCAGTAGCTTTTTTTAACTACTGGTTCAACCATATGCATAACATTTCCATGCAACCTTTTCGGCACGGTGCCGAAAAGGTTCGCCATCACTGATATAGAATACAGAATAATAGATAATAATAATAGTTTATATGTTGCCTTAATATTGTTTCTAACCACAAATGTATTTTCATCCATTTTTGTTTTGTTTTTGTACATGACCACCACATATGATATGTACCCAGAATTTGATTACATTTCCAACATTTAGCGGACATGTTTTTAAACATTTCGGCTAATCTAGCTGAAACGTTTTGTAGAAATTTTCCTTATATGAGTTCACTTCAGAGGGCTTGCTGTGTTTGGGGAGCTGGGTCAGAGCAGGTGGGAGGTATAATGAACAAACTGGGAATCATGGCTACTTTGGGGCTACAGGGTTACCTTGACGGATAGGCCCTCTTTCTGTCCACGTCGCACGACCAGGAACCTGGCGTCTTCATCCTGGGGTGAGATGCGTTCCTCTGCAAAGGCCAGGAAGGTAGACTCCGAAGACAGGTAGAGCAGAGCAGGGATGCGGTAAATGAGGCCCCCCTCCTGGCGGAAGAGGGTCACCTTCTCAGAGACCCCCAAAGTCTCCGCCATCTTCTCTGAAGACGGGAGAGGCCAAATTAAGCCGACATTTCTAATCTTCAGCAGTAGCAATTTCAACTCCTCTGAATGCCCAGTTTGACAAGGTTAAGATAGGTGGACTTCAACTCTGTGGATTAGGGAATTCTGGGAGTTGAAGTCTACCCATCTTTGAAGTTGTCAAGGTTGAAAAACATCTTTTGCCTTTTAAATACAGATAGTACTCAACTTACGACCACGATTGACCCCCCCAAGATTTACGTTGCTAAGCAAGACATTTGTTAAGTGCCCCATTTTACGATCTTTCTTGCCACATTCGTTACGTGAATCACCGCAGTTGTTAAATTAGGAACAATGGTCGTTAAGTGTACTTGGCTTCCCCATGGACTTTGCTGGTCGCAAAAAGGGAAGGCGTGATCCCTGGGACGCTGCAACCATCATACATGCGACTCAGTTGCCAAGCCTCTGAATGTAAATCACATGACCACGGGGGGCTGCAACGGTCCTAAGTGTGAAACATGGTTATATAAGTCACATTTTTCAGTGCTGTTGGAAGTTTGAGCAGTCATTAAACGAGCTGTTTTCAGCTGAGGACGACCTGTATTGATTTGTTTGTTTTTTTGCTCAGGAGACCTGGTGCATTTCAGCCAACTTCCTTAGTGAGAAGAGAAACTACGAGTTCTTCATCTTGTCCAGCCTGTTGTGGCTCCGTTGCCTGAGCCTGCGTCATCAGCAGGGGAGGACTCTGAGAGTGAGGGAGAGGAGTTGGCAAGGCCTCCTTCTCCAGGACTCTCCTCTCTGACAATGCCTCCGGAGGACACAGAAGGGCAGGAGATAGGCCCAGAGCCAAGCTCGTCCCCGCAGCCACAGGAGGACATTGATGAGGGGACTGAGTTTTGGCTGGATCCTCGCCAGCATCGGAGAGACAGGAGAGCCCAGCAGAGGAAAAGGCGTGGTCGTGATTAGCTGGTGGACCACGCCTCCTACCAGACTATGTAAGTGAGGGATCGTAGGCATATCTTTGTGACGAACAAAAACAAAGATACGTGGATCCCGGTGTTGAATCGGCCCGGCGTCTTAGCTGTGGTGTGTATGTGACGGACTGTTTAATAAACACGTTGGCAAGCAACTGCGGAGTGCTGCCGTCATTTTGTTATCTCCCTTGGTTGCCTGCCAGTTCCTTAGCCTCTGGGTGTCTGAGGGGGGGTTCTTTCTGGGCACGGGGCCAGAACACAGCCTTCCACTGCATGGGACATTTCACGAGGGGCTCCTTCTATTGCTGCAACCACTCGGGGTCTCCTTTGTAGGAGTCTGCATATGTGCATTATAAGTGCTTAAGCAAGCAATGGTTAACCAAAGATTCTAGTTACCTGGAAGATTCTGTGAGCCAATGAGATGCTGCCAGATACGCTATAACTTGAAAGTAACAAACTATATAAGGTCACTATGTAAGACAATAAAAAAAACCCAGATATATCCTCGTCCTTTCTGTGTGTGGTCATTCAACACTCCTTCCTCTTGCGGTGGGGGGAAAAGGATGGGGAGGGGGATGTGAATGGTCTGGCCTGAAAGACAGGTGTCAATCTAAGCAAGAATTCCCAAAGGAGGCTGGAGAATCAGGAAAGCTGATCATTCAAAGGTGCAACCGCCTTTTAAAAGAAGTGATTTATGACCAGTTCTCGCCCTTACAATTGTTGCAGGATCACCACGGTTGCATGATCGGAAGTCTGGTGTTTGGCAACCGGCATATAGTTACGATAGTTACAGTGTCCCAGGATAAAAGAAGGAGTAGGGGGGGGGGACATGATAGCAGTCTTCCCGCCGTATTTAAGGGGCTGCCACAAAATCCAGATTGCAGCTAAAAGGACAAGGCTTCGATTTGAAACGGTGGTCATATTTACAAATTCAGCCAAGTGGGGCATCAGCAGAAGCTTAACGATATGAAATAAACTTTTATTGGGGACAGAGGAGAAAATGATTAAAGCAATGTATACATTTTTATTAGAATACAAAATGGGGGAAGAGCGTGTTAATGGTGGTATGGGCAAAGAAGTTTGGGGGACCCCCTTTTCCCTTTAAGCCTCCAAGGAAAGCGATGATGGGGTGGGGGACGAAGCAGCCTCTGGCAATTCTCTGGATTGTTCCTAACCCCCCCCCCCAATTGTACCATGGGGGAGTGGGGGAGCAGCAAGCTGTGCCCCATGGAAGCAGGGCAAAGCACACTTTCGCAATTGGGGGCCATGCTTGCCCACCCCAGGAACGGGGGTTTCTTCCCCCTCCTCATAATCCCCTTTTCCCCATTCCCTGGATTCCCTCTTCCCCACTCCAAGAATCCCCCCTCCCACAGGATTCTCCCTCCCCCTGAATTCCCTCTTCCCCATCCCCAGATTTCCCTTTCCCCCCCTCTCCCACCACTCCCCCTCCCCCGGCGTTCCCCCACTTCCTTCCGGGGATTCCTCTCCCACCCACCCCACCTGCGCGCCCCTCACTCACAGCGCTGCGGATTCGTGTCCACTGCCGCAAGCGCTCCGCGCGAGGATCGCCAACCTCGAAGCTCCCCGGTCTTCTCCTCCTCCTCAGCTCCTCCCCCGCCAGCCCTGTTCGGCCGGATTGAGGTGGGACTCCCATGAGGTCCCACCTTGCGGGCCCAGCAACCGCGGAGTTACCGGGAGGGGGAGGGATGGAAGCTGACCGGGTGCCCGCGGGCGCCAGCCTCATCCCTAAGCGCATCGCCAAATGGCATGAGGTTGAAAAAAAAGAAAGCAAAGCCGGGGGGGGGGGGCGGGTGGATCGACAGGGGGATGGAATGGGTGGGCGCACGGGCAGAAATCCGGACGCTGCGCCTGCCACTGTTCGTGTACAGTCCAGGGGAGCAAGAAGTCGGGCGTTGGACACCCCCTTATGCAACGAATTCCTTCCATTTAAATGCATCGGGTTTTGCAGCGCGCTTCAAGTGGAGCACATCCCGCACGCGGGCACGGAGTGCATCAGCCACACGGGCCCCGGGTCGACGCATACACACACGCAGGTGCATGCGAGGATGGGAGCAGCAGACGCGTGTTGGAGAGAAAGGGCAGTGAGGATGCTGTCGTGTCTTGGGGGCGCCAGTCAATGCAACTGATCTGCGCTCAAGGCTGGCATTTAGACGGAGCTCTACTAGACTGGGTCTGCGGAGCCCAACGAAGAGAAGGATTATGAGGGGGGGGGGCACGATAGCACTCTTCCAATAGCTGAGCGGGTTTCCCCCCACCTATTCTCGAAAGCACCTGAAGGCAGGGGATGGAAATGAATCAAGGTGAGAAGCAACCTGGAATTGAGGAGGAATTTCCTGACAATTAATCAGTGCAATGGCTTCCCTCCAGAAGTTGTGGGTGCTTCAACTTGGGGTTTTTTAAGGAAGAGACCAGACTGCCATCTGTCCACAATGGTATTATAGGCTCTCCTGCTTAAGCAGGAGGTTGGACTAGATGCTCTCCAAGGTCCGACCAATTCTGTCATTTGATGATTCTACTCTCCGAAGGCAGGACAAGAAGCAAGAGATGGAAATTAATTAAGGTGGGAAAGCAAGCTAGAAATAAGGAGAAATGTCCTGGCAGGGAGAACAAATAATAAAGAAGAGATTGGACAACCATTTGTTTAGAATGAGATATGGACTTCTGATTGGGGAGGGGGCTGGACTAGATGCTCTCCAAGGTCCTTTCCAACTCTTGTTATTTTGTATTCTGATTCGGAAAAGAGATTTCTCTTGCTAAGTGGGACGGTTGAGTGCGTCATGTCCAATTTTACTTCTTTTTTCTTTTTGCATTGATTGTTAAGCAAATCACTGCAGTCATGAACTGAATCACAGTCACTAAGTGAATCTAGTTTCTCCAATTGACTTTGCTTGTCAGAAGCAGGCTGGGAAGGGCACAAATGACAATCGGAAGAGAGTTGGAAGGGACCATGGAGGTCTTCTAGTCCAACCCTCAACTCAAGCAAGAAGGCCCTCTGCCATTTCAGACAGGTGGCTGTCCAGTTTCTTGTTAAAAGCTGCCAGTTTTGGCACACCCACAACTTCCAGAGGCCAGCAGTTCCACTGGTTAATTGTCCTCACTATTAGGAAGTTTCTCCTTAATTCCAGGTGGCTTCCTTCCTTGATTAGTTTCCATTCGTTGCTTCTTGTCCTGCCCTCAGGTGCTTTGGGAAATATTTTTTTAAAAAAATAAATCTTTATTGTTAAAACAAAAGTTGGGCATGATGGAACCGTCTTGGTGATATCTCTGCCATACAAAATACAGCATAAGTTTCTTATATCTTCAATATACATCACTACTTACTAATTCTATACACATGCTTAACTTCTTTTACATGTTTACAGATACATACTATATTACATATATTGCATTGTTTCAATCTATACGTCCTTGTTCTTACCTGTTTCGACTTCCATTCCTTAAGTCTAACCGTTGGTAAAAATTATTCCAAATCTCATAGTATTCTGCCTCTCTTTTATTTTTCAGTTCTAAGGTCAGTCTATCACATTCGGCACATTCAAATACTTCCTTTATTATTTCCCATTCTTTCAGTATGTTTCCACTCTTCCATTCTGCACATTCAAATACTTTCTTTATTATTTCCCATTCTTTCGGTATGTTTTCATTCTTCCATTGTTGGGCATAAACTATTCTTGATACTGTTATGATATGTAGTATTAAATATGTTAACCCTTTGCTTAAACCTTCTTTTTATAATTCCTAATAGAAATAGTTCTGGTTTGAGTTCTCCTTTCTGTCCTATCATTTCTTCTAACCGTATTTGAGTCCTTTGCCAATATTCTTTTGCTTTTCTACATGTCCATCATAAGTGGTAATAGGTGCCTGATATTTGATCACATTTTCAGCATTTAGGTGATAAATTTTTGTACATTTGGGCTAGCCTAGCTGGTGATAGCTGCCACCTATAAAACATTTTCTATAGGTTCCCTCTGTATGACGTGGCCAGAGTTAACTTCCTGTTTCTTTCCCACAATTTTTTCCACTTTTCCAATTCGATATTGTACCCAAAGTTCTTTGCCCAGACTACCATTGTCTCTTTAACACGCTCTTCCTCCATTTTGTATTCTAATAAAAATGTATACATTGCTTTAATCATTTTCTCCTCTGACCCCAATAAAAGTTTATTTCATATCGTTAAGTTTCTGCTGATGCCCCACTTGGCTGAATTTGTAAATATGACCACCGTTCCAAATGTAAGACTTGTCCTTTTAGCTGCAATCTGGATTTTGTGGCAGCCCCTTAAATACGGGAAGACTGCTATCATGTCCCCCCCCCCTACTCCTTCTTTTATCCTTTTATCGTAACTATATGCCGGTTGCCAAACACCAGACTTCCGATCATGCAACCGTGGTGATCCTGCAACAATTGTAACGGCAAGAATTGGTCATAAATCACTTCTTTTAAAAGGCTGTTGCACCTCTGAATGGTCAAATTAAATTGAACTATTTACATTCCTGGAAAGCTCTTAACTGAAATATTCAGAAGCTGGGGGCCTGCGGGACTTTTGCAGATGGGTGACTGACATTTGGGGGGCGGCGGCACTGAGCCCCTCCCCCAGGTTCTGTTCTATTCTATTCTATTCTATTCTATTCTATTCTATTCTATTCTATTCTATTCTATTCTATTCTATTCTATTCTATTCTATTCTATTCTATTCTATTCTATTCTATTCTATTCTTTAGAGAGGGGAAAATGTTAAGATATTTGAATTTGGTAGCTGGAGTGGGGTTGTACAATGATGCCTAACACACAGCTGCGGTTGATTGATTGGAGAGGGAGGGCTCCGGGATGAGGCAATCTGTGCTGTGATTGGTTGTGTGGGCATGCAGGGGGAGGTTCCCTTTCCCCCTGCCTTTTTCTTCTGTGGGCTCTGTATTTTACCTCATGATCTTCCTGCTGTGTTGATTTACCTCACGATGCTCATGTAAGCCAGAGTATCTAGTTTTGCTGTATATCTAGTTATAAAATATAATTATTTACTGGTATATAAAACTACAAGTTCCTCTCGGCGCCTCTGACTTCATTTGGACACCGGCTGGGCAAATCTCTGAGAAAAAATCTACATGCATCTATAACCACCATTAAGAAGATCAGAAGAAATTTAATCTATATTTCTATATAATTCTATTTTTTTTTCATATTCTCTTTTTTCACTATTTATTCTTTTTCTTTATTGCATTCAGTTTCCTTTCAATTTGTATTATGTTTTTTTAAAACTCTGTTAAATTTTTCTCCCATAAAAAAAATTATGCATACAAATTTGTGTGATTTAATTCTTCTCTGAGGCTGATAGGCCCCAGAGATGTGGGCCCGGCTTGGAGGGAGTTAATTTTCTTCTGCAGATGATGCGTTCTGGGTTTTCAGGAGTTTTTCACCACTGAACAACTGGAAGGCGATCTCTTCGTAGGACGTGGATACTCCACATTCAAACAAGCAGCCAAAAAAGAGAGGATCTTCCCCTGTGCACACAGCCAGATCTGAGTAGCCACTCGGTCCTGTGTTCAAGATCCAGGGTGTCTTCCAGGAATTTTCCTCCAATGGACAGGGGTTCAAGTAGATGCCCAGATCTGCACGTGTCTTTCGGCTGGTGGGATGGGAGAAGATCAGCCACAATTCGGGGGTCTTTGAGGAGGCTAAGGAAGATTCAGACCCCAGTTGTGGGGAAGGAAAACTCACCACGCTACCTTGACAACCATTATTAAGCTCCTCCAGCTTCTCTGACTTGGAGGGGGCTCCGAGGAGATGCCCACCATCTCTGCTGAAGGCTTCAACCCGGTATCTGTCAGGGCTGCGGGAATTGCAGTATAACACCAGACTATTATTCCGGTCCACCAACTCGGCCATTTGGCACTCTGACGTCCACAGTGGTTGTTGGAGAAGATGTCCCTTCAGCCAGGTATTCCCACCATCGTCGCTGTAGAAGGCAAAGGAGTGAGGTTTGGTGCCACAGTAGAGCGGGTATCCAAACAGACGTCTGTGGATGTAATAAGCGTAAGCTGGGATGAGCAGCCGCCCGGAGCTCAGTTGCACTCCGTGGCCTGGTCCCACGGCAAACGTGGCCCAGTTGCTCACATCATCTCCAATCACCATTTCAGTCAAGTCCGTCATTGGGCTCCAAGTGCGTCCATCATCTTTGCTGAAGATGTAGCCCAGCCTGGCAGCGTTTCTCCCGGTCTTGATCTGATGCCCTTCCGACACATTGGCTTTCACACAGATGAAGAACAAGAAAATTGTGCCTTCCTTTGCATCGTACACTGGACACGGATTCATGGTGCGATAATTGGGTAGGACGGCGGTCTCCAGAGTTTGCAGGGGAGCCCACTAGAGAAAAGATACGAAATGGTCAGATGTGAAACTGCATCAGATCCTGGCAAATCATGTCGGCTTTCTTTGGTGAAAAGAAAGAAGAGGCTGGGGACTTATTTCAGCTATTGCATCGTCTGTTTTGCAATAAACCATGTTTTGTTTTAAACCAGTTATCCAGCACGCCAGGGTTCTACTTCATGCAGCCCACTAAGCTATAAATTGGTTTGTATACAAGCCACAGTGTTCTAATTCATGCACAACACTAAGCCACAAACCATGCTTTGCATATACAGTGTATAGAACCGTGGTGGTGAATCTATGGCATGTGTGCAGTGGTGAAATCGTCAAATGCGCTGCACATCAAGTGTGTGCTGCCTGCTTGCGCAATGCGCACAAAACACTCTATGTGCATGCACGCATGCACAGAACACGCCAAAAGGAGGCTTGGAAAGGTAAGTAGACCAGTGATGTAGGGGTACGGGGGAAATCAGCTGTGCCGCATGATTTAACTTTGCTAGAAAGCAGGAACCAGTAGCTTTTTTTAACTACTGGTTCAACCATATGCATAACGTTTCCATGCAACCTTTTCGGCACGGTGCCGAAAAGGTTCGCCATCACTGATATAGAACACAGAATAATAGATAATAATAATAATAATAATCTATATGTTGCCTTAATATTGTTTCTAACCACAAATGTATTTTCATCCATTTTTGTTTTGTTTTTGTACATGACCACCACATATGATATGTACCCAGAATTTGATTACATTTCCAACATTTAGCGGACATGTTTTTAAACATTTCGGCTAATCTAGCCGAAACGTTTTGTAGAAATTTTCCATATATGAGTTCACTTCAGAGGGCTTGCTGTGTTTGGGGAGCTGGGTCAGAACAGGTGGGAGGTATAATGAACAGAGGTAATGAACTGGGAATCATGGCTACTTTGGGGCTACAGGGTTACCTTGACGGATAGGCCCTCTTTCTGTCCACGTCGCATGACCAGGAACCTGGCGTCTTCATCCTGGGGTGAGGTGCGTTCCTCCGCAAAGGCCAGGAAGGTGGACTCCGAAGACAGGTAGAGCAGAGCAGGGATGCGGTAAGTGAGGCCCCCCTCCTGGCGGAAGAGGGTCATCTTCTCAGAGACCCCTGAAGTCTCTGCCATCTTCTCTGGAGACGGGAAAGGCCAAATTAAGCCGACATTTCTAATCTTCAGCAGTAGCAATTTCAACTCCTCTGAATGCCCAGTTTGACAAGGTTAAGATAGGTGACTTCAACTCTGTGGACTAGGGAATTCTTGGGGTCTCCTTTGTAGGAATCTGCATATGTGCATTATAAGTGCTTAAGCAAGCAATGGTTAACCAAAGATTCTAGTTACCTGGAAGATTCTGTGAGCCAATGAGATGGTGCCAGATACCCTATAACTTGAAAGTAACAAACTATATAAGGTCACTATGTAAGACAATAAAAAAAAAACCCCAGATATATATCCTCGTCCTTTCTGTGTGTGGTCATTCAACACTCCTTCCTCTTGCGGTGGGGGGAAAAGGATGGGGAGGGGGATGTGAATGGTCTGGCCTGAAAGACAGGTGTCAATCTAAGCAAGAATTCCCAAAGGAGGTTGGAGAATCAGGAAAGCTGACCGTTCAGAGGTGCAACCGCCTTTTAAAAGAAGTGATTCATGACCAGTTCTGGCCCTTACAATTGTTGCAGGATCACCACGGTTGCATGATCGGAAGTCTGGTGTTTGGCAACCGGCATATAGTTACGATAGTTACAGTGTGCCAGGATAAAAGAAGGAGTAGGCCTGGCGGACATGATAGCAGTCTTCCCGTATTTAAGGGGCTGCCACAAAATCCAGACTGCAGCTAAAAGGACAAGGCTTCGATTTGGAACGGTGGTCATATTTACAAAGCCGGCCACTGTTCGTGTACAGTCCACGGGAGCAAGAAGTCGGGCGTTGGACACCCCCTTACGCAACGAATTCCTTCCATTTAAATGCATCGGGTTTTGCAGCCGAGCCGTGGCGCGCGTCAAGAGGAGCACATCCCGCACGCGGGCACGGAGTGCATCAGCCACACGGGCCCCGGGTCGACGCATACACACACACAGGTGCATCCGAGGATGGGCGCAGCGGACGCGTGTTGGAGAGAAAAGGCAGTGAGGATGCTGTCGTGTCTTGGGGGCGCCAGTCAATGCAACTGATCTGCGCTCAAGGCTGGCATTTAGACGGAGCTCTACTAGGCTGGGTCTGCGGAGCCTAACGAAGAGAAGGATTATGAGGGGGGAGGGCATGATAGCACTCTTCCAATAGCTGTGGGGGCTGCCCCAAAGGAGGAGTTTTTTTCCACCTATTCTCCAAAACACCTGAAGGCAGGAGAAGGAGCAATGGGTGGAAATTAATCAAGGTGAGAAGCAACCTGGAATTGAGGAGGAATTTCCTGACAATTAATCAGTGCAATGGCCTCCTTCCAGAAGTTGTGGGTGCTTCAACTTGGGGTTTTTTAAAGAAGAGACCAGACTGCCATCTGACCACAATGGTATTAAAGTAGAATAATGAAATTGGATATAAAAAATGATATAAAACAGGATCAGTCTAGATGATCTTTGAAGGGCCCCTTTCTTTAGTATTGGGTTCAAAAGGTAAAACCACAGAAATAACTAACTTTTCTCAGCTGTCAAGCTCAGGAAACATTATCAGGAGTAAAATATCACACTTAGCCCAGCAGAGGTAACCACAAATGTAATGGCAGGAACTTTAGATAAGGTTTGCAAGAACACCTGTGTTCCTCTTAAAGCGGGAATACACGTTAGTATGCTTGTAGGAATTAGTAACAAGGAAATAGGGGGGTGGGTTTGTTGCGGTGGGCTGTCAGCATTGTAATCAATCATAAGATGTTAAAAGTATGTATAAAAAGCTGCCCTAGGATTCTATTTTTCATTCAGTGTTTTAGCTTTTTATATTGCACTGAATCTGCGCAATAAACCTCTCTGATCACCCACGGAAATCTTGCGAGTCTTGATTTCTATAACATACATGGCGACCACGAAGGGACACACAGGAAGGAGCCGTTGACTCTCCTGGCGGATTTAGTCCGGCACAGCCCTCGCTGTGGTCTGGCTGATCTACCAGGCCGGCCAACCCTCCGTTGAAGGGTTCGGTACATCTACAGCCACAGCGGGGTCTTAGTGCCTGCACTCGAAATCACGCCAAGGATCCTCAGGGTGACAGACCGGTTGCTGAGTGGACGTCCAGGACCAAAAGACATGCAGGCAAGTATGGAATAGGACTGTACCCAATCTGTAGGATTGGAAGCGGGGAAGGAACATCCTCAACTGGACAGGTCGGCGTGCCTAAAGTCCAGATAGGTAGGAAACTCTGTGGGTTGGTTAAACGATTGCAGTGCTCGAAGGTACGAGTCAGCCGTAGTGCTTCCTTAGAATGGGTGGTAGTAGTAGCAAAAGAGGTGTCTCATGGACACCCCTGCAATGCATGCTAGACAACTTCAAAGTAGGATTCCTGAGAGATTACGGAGATCCCCAATGTTACCCTGATACACTATGGACATTTTGCCGTAATAAGTGGTCTACCTTCGGCGTGAGGTAGCCAGAGGAAGGGTCTTTGGACCCAGGGCTCATTTCGAGAGTCCACCAGAAAGTAACAGGGGATGGACATTGGGACCAGTATCCATATAGTGATCAGTGGAAGACTAACATAAAAGAGAGACCACCTTGATTAATCAAATGTCAGGCAGAGTTTGCTAGAGTCTGTTTGATGAAATCTAAAAGAGAGGGGAGAAAGAAAACCTTATGCAATAAATGCTGAACCGGTTCCTGTACCACCAAAAAGAGAGAACCTGATGAAACCTCAATCAAAGAAGAAAATAAAGAGAAGTGCCTCATGGTCTTCAGCAAGCTCTGAAGATTCTGTGTCAAGCCATACTAGAAGTAAAACCAAGGCCCGGGGTGAAACTATTGCCCCTCTTAGAGAAATAATTATACCAGGAATGAATGCCCAGGGACAGCCTCAAAATGTTCCTGCACTTCCTTTTACAATCACTGACTTGTTGAATTAGCAACAGCATTATGGGCAATTCTCAGAAAAACCTCAAGAAATCATTGATTTGATGGCTACCATTATAGAAAGTTGAGAAGCCCCACCATACAGTAAGATGATTCAGACATTGGGGCTGACCAAAAAAGATTTATGCTGCAGTGTTATAAAGATTCTGATGATTTACCGTTCTTAAAAGAACAAGAGATCTCTGAAAGAACTAAGAACAGAGGAGAAAATTGTTACTGTTCTTCCCACCCGGGGTTTAGCAGATAATAAAAAGAAAAGCCTGTCTAAATGGGAAGATTCAGATAATTAAATTGATTAAATTTGATATGATTTCTGTAAAAATAATAATAATAATAATTGTTAAGATCTGTGCATTCCCTAATTCAACTAAAATTTATGGCGGGAATGACTAGTGTGTATGTCTAAAGTCTTTGTGTACCTTCAAAGTAACTGCAATTGCCTGATCTCTAAAGATATGAATTTTACTAGCTACAACTGCTGTTTTTCAAACTTGACCACAAACTATCTACCCCCTCCTTTTTCTACTTCTGCAATGCTTTCCTCACCCACCAAGAAGGGAACAGACCTCGTTCTCATGTCTTTAGCCCTGCACGGAAGACTCTAATCTGTAAAAGCTAGAGAGATTAAGGAAATCAACTTTTATTCAGTTATAAAGAATTATCAACAGTGGAAAAATGATTTTTTTTTAAAAAAAAGGACACAAAATAAATATTTAAAATCTTAAAGATAATATGATTATGCAAGCTAAACAGATGATTTGCAAAATGAACAAGAAAAATTAGAAGCTATGCAATTCAAAAATGATATCTTAATTAATAATAATGATGATGATAATAATAAGAAGACCTTAAACAAAAAGACTTGTTGAAATAAAAAGTAATCATAATTACCAAGAACTCCAAACAAATTATACTTCTCTTTTAAAAGTAAAAATTGGACTTAGAAGAAAGTAAGGGCAAATTTTGCTCTCAAGCAAGAAAAAAAGGGAAAAAGAGAAAAATAGTTCTTGTGTTGGCTAAGAAGATTGCCTGTAATAAAAAGTCCCAAGACAGCATGTTGAATCACCTTTGCAAGGTTTGTGCGTATGCTGTTTTAGACAAGTTGCTTCTCAAGCCTAGTGAGCTCAATCTGCATTGAAGAAAAACTACAGAAGCATTCTGTAAAGAAAGAACCATAGGCCAGGCTGCAATAAATGAGAGGCCTGAAGACTGAAAGGGACCAGGGCTCAGTCAAGCCCCCCTGAACCCTTGGTCTGAATGGAAATAGGAGGCAATAATGTAACTTTCTTAGTAGACACTGGGGCATCTAAACAAAGCTGCTAGCTCCCTTTTCTAAAATATCCAAAGGGTTAATGGCTTCATAAATCGTTGCCCTATACTGGAAACCCTGAAATATCGCTTAAATGGAAGAAATATAGATATGCTTGCGTGTCCAGTTTCCCTCCTGGTCGTGATGGTGAGAAACCTGGCTCAAGAAGGTAAAATCCCCAAATACCTGGCAGGAGTTGAAGTACAGGCAGAGAAGCTGTCCACTAAGTTGCAATAAGCCAAAGGAAGAGACAGAGGGAAGGAAGTTGCTTGTCGTTGGGAAATTAACCCTTAGGCAGCCAAAAACCATTTACACCAGCCATGCGATTCAAGGACTTTTAGAGACACGAGCATCAAGCTCTCCTCACTCAGAAACCACGAGTGATCCTGAAACAAACAAATGCTTTAACCCAGCCACTCTTTTGCAAACATCGGGTCATGCAATTGAAACAACATATGCAGGTCAACACAGCAAGCAGAGTGGAGCAGACCTTCCCAAGCATGACTGACCAACCTTACCTGGACTTTAAGAGAAAAAGGTGACAAAGATGTGCCTTGAAAATCACCTTAAGTGAGTAAATGCATTACCACTAGTACTTTGATCTGTCTGATGTTCTCCACGTAAAGGAATTAGATTATCTCCTTTTGAAATACATGAAAATCATACAGGAGACCTAAGCTAGATAGGAACTAAGTGGATAAATTAGATGGTGGAGTTAAAGAAATCCAACAATATTGTGTGTCCCTTAGCCCATCATTTTTGACTACCTCTAGTTATAATATTCAAATAGTAGTAAGAAATAAATGGGAAAAACATGATTGTAAAAATAAAATAAATAATAATTGGAGTATTTGTCTTTGTATTTTGAAATCTAGACAATGATAAGTTTTCCTTTTTTTTTAATCTTCTTTTAGAAAAAAAATGAATAATTATAAATTGTAACAATTGAAATACCTTAATGGTATATGGTGGTAAAAGCAAAAAGGATTAAGTTGTAACTTCAATACCAGTTAGAACAATTCAGAATTTAATTAGGGAAATTGTAATGATTGAAATATTTTAAATTTATATTGTGATGAAAGTAGAAATGATTAAATTGTGATTTGGAGGATTCTATGGGTAAAAAAACTGGAAAGAAAGAAAGAAAAAGTTTAATGCCTAGGTGGAAGGGCCCGTATACTGTTGTCATGTGTTCCCACTTGCAGTAAAAATGCTAGAATCCAAGTCTTGGATTCACTGGACTCAAGTTAAGTCCACAGTTTAGGAGTATTGGGAGGCAGACCAGGACTAGGGCCAACCCCTAATAGTATGCTTGAAGAAGCGCCCCCTATAACTGTCCTACCGGCAACGGACAGGCCACATACGGGGCAGAAGAGGCCTTGCTGGTGTCACACCGGAAGCTGACCCTCTACGTACGGCTGAAGATTTGGAATGGGAAGTCAACATTTATAGCCATAAGTACACTATCCCTTATTTTAATAAGCGTGCTTGCTGTTATTGTGATTAGTTGTGATTTGCTGTACATAGTATGCTGGAATCACTTCTTCCTTAAAAAAAAAAAAGACAGGTGCTGAATCTAAAATCATTGACTGTGACAGACAGCAGTATGAAACTCCTGTAGATATATAAGCCAGGGAGTGAGCTCTCTGTGGAAGCTGCTTTAGCTCTTCGAATGTGGATATTGTATTAACAAATAAGAGGTGGTTCTAATATTCTAATAATCTAAAGACTAATATTGTCTTTTCCAAGTCACTTATGACCCTAACTTTCTTCCTGATGTGGTGATTTTGTAGATTAAGGAAATTGTGATTGGATAGGTTCTGTATAGAGGACAATTATGAGTTTTCTGTGGCTTTGGCTATTATTGGCAAAGGACCTAATGAGTAATAACACACTGAATAGTAGTTCCCAATGTTGTGAGAATGCCCAAGTGACACCCTTTCCCTTGAGAAAGGATCTGGGGAAGTTGAGAACCCCAAAAGACAAAGCAAGAACAGGTCACAAGATGTGAACTCTTTGGAACAGGTCCACTCTCGCCAATGATGTATCATAAATAGGTGAGGTCAGTACCCTGGACCTAAGCCAACTCCAAGGCCTAAAATCCTGAGTTTGACAATGGGGGGGGGAATAGAACAAAGGGAGAACAAAGGAGAATGGGCCCCTGTAATAATTGAGAAAAGGAAACTACTTGTTAAGAATATTGGAATTGAGTTAAAGCCTGGTTAATCAGACTGGTTAAAATGCTGGTTCTGTTTGTCTGCTGGTCCTTCATCTTACAATGATCTTTGGGTCAGGACCAGGGCCAAAACAGTCCTTGAGAAAGATATTAATGGTGAACCAAAGCAACAGTAGCCAAATTGCAAGGAGACTTTTATAATGCATTCAAAAAGCTGGGAATGAATTGTTTCCCCATTGTTAGCCCTATAGCTGTTGGTATGGAAATCCTAGGGTCATCTTCCTTGTGTGTAAAGTGACATCAGGAACCAGATATTCCTGTAGGATCCCTGATGGGAGATCAATGTCCATCAGAAATAGACTTGACCCTAGAAGGACACTTATAGATGTAAAAACTAACTAGTCGCATTTCTCCTTATGCCCACTATTATTTCAACAGAAGGTCACTTTCTCAATACCACCACATGTCTCCATTAAAGCCAACACAGGCTTATGTGTCCTACTTCCTCTTGGCAATGCAAGCTCTTGTCATGTTTTTGAAGGCACTATTCTCAGAGATAAACAAAAGGACTCTACACTAAAAGTCCCATGCAGTCACTGGTAGCATGTTAGTGGCAGGGACTTTAGGGGTCTGGATTAATGAAGAAAAACCAATGAGCCATGCATTTTCCATGAATATAGGTGTGTGTGTAGGGAAAAATAGAATTTTCTTCTTATGTGAGAAAAATGTGTATTTGTGTTTACCTACAAACTGGACTGGAACATGTACATCTTTTCCCAAAATAGGTGGTGTTATCTGGCCAGGCTGGATTAGACAGATGTTATTTCTGTTGTAATAGGCCTGACTTTTATTCTTTGTTCAGACAACTAACTATGAGAGCAATGAAAGAGATAAGAGTTGAGAAAAAAAAATGATGAGTTGATTTTGATGGAAAGCCTTATAGACTGTAAAATTGACCCTGATCTCTTTGATGAAAATGAAGTTTCTGATCCAGGAACATATGTACAACTCTCAACTGGGTAATTAGAGAAAGTGCTTCAGAGAATAAGATTTGAAAATCATATGCATTACTTGTCTTTCCTTTACATTACTATGTATCTTATCTTGAACTGATTATGTTATACAAAAATATTATATGCTTGCTTGCTTATTAAGAAGTATAGAATGGTTACCTACTGAAAGCATGAAACAGATGGGAAGCAGTGGAAGTTTCTGGATGGAAAAACTTCCAAAAGAAAAGGGGGGAGTAAAGTAGAATAATGAAATTGGATATAAAAAATGATATAAAACAGGGTCAGTCTAGATGATCTTTGAAGGGCCCCTTTCTTTAGTATTGGGTTCAAAAGGTAAAACCACAGAAATAACTAACTTTTCTCAGCTGTCAAGCTCAGGAAACATTATCAGGAGTAAAATATCACACTTAGCCCAGCAGAGGTAACCACAAATCTAATGGCAGGAATTTTAGATAAGGTTTGCAAGAACACCTGTGTTCCTCTTAAAGAGGGAATACACGTTAGTATGCTTGTAGGAATTAGTAACAAGGAAATAGGGGGGTGGGTTTGTTGGGGTGGGCTGTCAGCATTGTAATCAATCATAAGATGTTAAAAGTATGTATAAAAAGCTGCCCTAGGATTCTATTTTTCATTCAGTGTTTTTGCTTTTTATATTGCACTGAATCTGCGCAATAAACCTCTCTGATCACCCACGGAAATCTTGTGAGTCTTGATTTCTATAACAGTATTATAGGCTCTCCTGCTTAAGCAGGAGGTTGGAGTAGATCCATGATGCGAACCTATGGTATGGGTGCCACAGGTGGCACACGGAGCCATAACTGTGGGCACAAAAGCATTGCCCTACCTCAGTCCAGCACGATGTGCGCACTGGCCAGCTGATTTTCAGGCCTTCCGGGCCCACCGGAAGTCGGGAAATGGGCTGTTTCCAGGCCTCTGCAGGGTCTCCGGGCGTGGGTTGGTGGTGAAGGCTGTTTTTGCCCTCCCCAGGCCCCTAGAAAGCCTCTGGAGCCTGGGGAGGGCAAAAAATGAGCCTACCTGGCCCACTGTGACATCACATGCCAAAAGTGGGAGGAGACGGGGGGGGTCACATGTGCATGTGGGGGGGGGACGGGGCGCATTGAACTATGGGTGTGGGCAGATGGGTGCACATTTCCCTCCACTCCACCTGCTTTTGGCACGCGACGGCAAAAAAGGTTAGCCATCACTGGACTAGATGCTCTCCAAGGTCCGTCCAATTCTGTTATTTGATGATTCTACTCTCCGAAGGCAGGACAAGAAGCAAGAGATGGAAATTAATTAAGGTGGGAAAGCAAGCTAGAAATAAGGAGAAATGTCCTGGCAGGGAGAACAATGAATAAAGAAGAGATTGGACAACCATTTGTTTAGAATGAGATATGGACTTCTGATTGGGGAGGGGGCTGGACTAGATGCCCTCCAAGGTCCTTTCCAACTCTTCTTATTTTGTATTCTGATTCGGAAAAGAGATTTCTCTTGCTAAGTGAGACGGTTGAGTGCGTCATGTCCAATTTTACTTCTTTTTTCTTTTTGCATTGATTGTTAAGCAAATCACTGCAGTCATGAACTGAATCACAGTCACTAAGTGAATCTGGCTTTCCCCCGCACTTTGCTCATCAGAAGCAGGCTGGGAAGGGCACAAATGACAATCGGAAGAGAGTTGGAAGGGACCCTGGAGGTCTCTTAGTCCAACCCTCAACTCAAGCAGGAAGGCCCTCTGCCATTTCAGACAGGTGGCTGCCCAGTTTCTTGTTAAAAGCTGCCAGTGTTGGCACACCCACAACTTCCAGAGGCCAGCAGTTCCACTGGTTAATTGTCCTCACTATTAGGAAGTTTCTCCTTAATTCCAGGTGGATTCCTTCCTTGATTAGTTTCCATTCGTTGCTTCTTGTCTTGCCCTCAGGTGCTTTGGGAAATATTTTTTTAAAAAAATAAATCTTTATTGTTAAAACAAAAGTTGGGCATGATGGAACCGTCTTGGCGATATCTCTGCCATACAAAATATAGCATAAGTTTCTTATATCTTCAATATACATCACTACTTACTAATTCTATACACATGCTTAACTTCTTTTACATGTTTACAGATACATACTATATTACATACAGTATATTGCATTGTTTCAATCTATACATCCTTGTTCTTACCTGTTTCGACTTCCATTCCTTAAGTCTAACCGTTGGTAAAAATTATTCCAAATCTCATAGTATTCTGCTTCTCTTTTATTTTTCAGTTCTAATGTCACATTCGGCACATGTCTATCACATTCGGCACATTCAAATACTTTCTTTATTATTTCCCATTCTTTCGGTATGTTTCCACTCTTTCATTCTGTACATGATCTGTCCCCCCCTTCAGAGACCCACAAAACCACAGCCAGCCGAGGGTTAATAATCACTTGGCACACTCCGCAGTTCTTATCTCAACCTTGGCAGCGATATGCACACCGTCTGCCAAGGACTTTATTGGTTTACACAAACAAGAAAATCACCTACGTAGCTTTGCCGTTCATCTAGCTTCCAAGACTACGAGGTTGCTCCGTTTGTTTAGCTTTGTTCGTCACGAACTTCGTGACTCACTGGCCTGTCTTATATAGACAGGCTTCTGGGTGTGGTCCAGTGACTCACTGATCCCATGACTCCAATCAGTGACTCAGAACTATTTCCTCATACGCCGCAGCTGCAATACTCTTTTGTCTCGCCTTCTTTGGCGTGCATCCAGGAATGACGTCTCTCCCTCACTCTCATCTGAGACACCTGTTTCCCCACTACTTGGCTCTCTTTCAGCTGGCACCTGAGCCGGTGCCAGAGGGGGGGGGGCTGGGAGATCTGGCTGGCTCCTCTTCCTCCTGCTCAGAGCTTCCTTCCTCCAAAGGGATAGGCTCAGAGGACGGGGCCACAACAGTACATTCAAATACTTCCTTTATTATTTCCCATTCTTTCGGTATGTTTCCACTCTTCCATTCTGCACATTCAAATATTTTCTTTATTATTTCCCATTCTTTCGGTATGTTTTCATTCTTCCATTGTTGGGCATAAACTATTCTTG
Source organism: Coluber constrictor foxii (assembly GCA_038048745.1). Lineage (NCBI taxonomy): Eukaryota > Metazoa > Chordata > Lepidosauria > Squamata > Colubridae > Coluber > Coluber constrictor. Next base: position 3,527,126 of record CM075962.1, on the reverse strand, counting down.
ATACTGTTATGATATGTAGTATTAAATATGTTAACCCTTTCCTTAAACCTTCTTTTATAATTCCTAATAGAAATAGTTCTGGTTTGAGTTCTCCTTTCTGTCCTATCATTTCTTCTAACCGTATTTGAGTCCTTTGCCAATATTCTTCTGCTTTTCTACATGTCCACCATAAGTGGTAATAGGTGCCCGGTATTTGATCACATTTCCAGCATTTAGGTGATAAATTTCTGTACATTTGGGCTAGCCTAGCTGGTAATAGCTGCCACCTATAAAACATTTTCTATAGGTTCCCTTTGTATGACGTGGCCAGAGTTAACTTCCTGTTTCTTTCCCACAATTTTTTCCACTTTTCCAATTCGATATTATACCCAAAGTTCTTTGCCCAGACTACCATTGTCTTTTTAACACGCTCTTCCTCCATTTTGTATTCTAATAAAAATGTATACATTGCTTTAATCATTTTCTCCTCTGACCCCAATAAAAGTTTATTTCATATCGTTAAGTTTCTGCTGATGCCCCACTTGGCTGAACTTGTAAATATGACCACCGTTCCAAATGTAAGACTTGTCCTTTTAGCTGCAATCTGGATTTTGTGGCAGCCCCTTAAATACGGGAAGACTGCTATCATGTCCCCCCTACTCCTTCTTTTATCCTTTTATCGTAACTATATGCCGGTTGCCAAACACCAGACTTTCGATCATGCAACCGTGATGATCTTGCAACAATTGTAAGGGCAAGAATTGGTCATAAATCACTTCTTTTAAAAGGCGGTTGCACCTCTGAATGGTCAAATCAAATTGAACTATTTACATTCCTGGAAAGCTCTTAACTGAAATATTCAGAAGCTGGGGGCCTGCGGGACTTTTGCAGATGGGTGACTGACATTTGGGGGGCGGCGGCACTGAGCCCCTCCTCCAGGTTCTATTCTATTCTATTCTATTCTATTCTATTCTATTCTATTCTATTCTATTCTATTCTATTCTATTCTATTCTATTCTATTCTATTCTATTCTATTCTTTAGAGAGGGGAAAATGTTAAGATATTTGAATTTGGTAGCTGGAGCTGGAGTGGGGTTGTACAATGATCCCTAACACACAGCTGCGGTTGATTGATTGGAGAGGGCGGGCTCCGGGATGAGGCAATCTGTGCTGTGATTGGTTGTGTGGGCATGCAGGGGGAGGTTCCCTTTCCCCCTGCCTTTTTCTTCTGTGGGCTCTGTATTTTACCTCATGATCTTCCTGCTGTGTTGATTTACCTCATGATGCTCATGTAAGCCGGAGTATCTAGTTTTGCTGTATATCTAGTTATAAAATATAATTATTTACTGGTATATAAAACTACAAGTTCATCTCAGCGCCTCTGACTTCATTTGGACACCGGCTGGGCAAATCTCTGACAAAAAATCTACATGCATCTATAACCACCATTAAGAAGATCAGAAGAAATTTAATCTATATTTCTATATAATTCTATTTTTTTTTCATATTTTCTTTTTTCACTATTTATTCTTTTTCTTTATTGCATTCAGTTTCCTTTCAATTTGTATTATGTTTTTTTAAAACTCTGTTAAATTTTTCTCCCATAAAAAAAATTATGCATACAAATTTGTGTGATTTAATTCTTCTCTGAGGCTGATAGGCCCCAGAGATGTGGGCCCGGCTTGGAGGGAGTTAATTCTCTTCTGCAGATGATGCGTTCTGGGTTTTCAGGAGTTTCGCACCACAGAACAACTGGAAGGCGATCTCTTCGTAGGACGTGGATACTCCACATTCAAACAAGCAGCCAAAAAAGAGAGGATCTTCCCCTGTGCACACAGCCAGATCTGAGTAGCCACTCGGTCCTGTGTTCAAGATCCAGGGTGTCTTCCAGGAATTTTCCTCCAACGGACAGGGGTTCAAGTAGATGCCCAGATCTGCACGTGTCTTTCGGCTGGTGGGATGGGAGAAGATCAGCCACAATTCGGGGGTCTTTGAGGAGGCTAAGGAAGATTCAGACCCCAGTTGTGGGGAAGGAAAACTCACCACGCTACCTTGACAACCATTATTAAGCTCCTCCAGCTTCTCTGACTTGGAGGGGGCTCCGAGGAGATGCCCACCATCTCTGCTGAAGGCTTCAACCCGGTATCTGTCAGGGCTGCGGGAATTGCAGTATAACACCAGACTATTATTCCGGTCCACCAACTCGGCCATTTGGCACTCTGACGTCCACAGTGGTTGTTGGAGAAGATGTCCCTTCAGCCAGGTATTCCCACCATCGTCGCTGTAGAAGGCAAAGGAGTGAGGTTTGGTGCCACAGTAGAGCGGGTATCCAAACAGACGTCTGTGGATGTAATAAGCGTAAGCTGGGATGAGCAGCCGCCCGGAGCTCAGTTGCACTCCGTGGCCTGGTCCCACGGCAAACGTGGCCCAGTTGCTCACATCATCTCCAATCACCATTTCAGTCAAGTCCGTCATTGGGCTCCAGGTGCGTCCATCATCTTTGCTGAAGATGTAGCCCAGCCTGGCAGCGTTTCTCCCCGTCTTGATCTGATGCCCTTCCGACACATTGGCTTTCACACAGATGAAGAACAAGAAAATTGTGCCTTCCTTTGCATCGTACACTGGACACGGATTCATGGTGCGATAATTGGGTAGGACGGCGGTCTCCAGAGTTTGCAGGGGAGCCCACTAGAGAAAAGATACGAAATGCTCAGATGTGAAACTGCATCAGATCCTGGCAAATCATGTCGGCTTTCTTTGGTGAAAAGAAAGAAGAGGCTGGGGACTTATTTCAGCTATTGCATCGTCTGTTTTGCAATAAACCATGTTTTGTTTTAAACCAGTTATCCAGCACGCCAGGGTTCTACTTCATGCAGCCCACTAAGGTATAAATTGGTTTGTATACAAGCCACAGTGTTCTAATTCATGCACAACACTAAGCCACAAACCATGCTTTGCATATACAGCGTATAGAACCGTGGTGGTGAATCTATGGCATGTGTGCAGTGGTGAAATCGTCAAATGCGCTGCACATCAAGTGTGTGCTGCCTGCTTGCGCAATGCGCACAAAACACTCTATGTGCATGCACGCATGCACAGAACACGCCAAAAGGAGGCTTTCTAGCCGAAACGTTTTGTAGAAATTTTCCTTATATGAGTTCACTTCAGAGGGCTTGCTGTGTTTGGGGAGCTGGGTCAGAACAGGTGGGAGGTATAATGAACAGAGGTAATGAACTGGGAATCATGGCTACTTTGGGGCTACAGGGTTACCTTGACGGATAGGCCCTCTTTCTGTCCACGTCGCATGACCAGGAACCTGGCGTCTTCATCCTGGGGTGAGGTGCGTTCCTCCGCAAAGGCCAGGAAGGTGGACTCCGAAGACAGGTAGAGCAGAGCAGGGATGCGGTAAGTGAGGCCCCCCTCCTGGCAGAAGAGGGTCATCTTCTCAGAGACCCCCGAAGTCTCTGCCATCTTCTCTGGAGACGGGAAAGGCCAAATTAAGCCAACATTTCTAATCTTCAGCAGTAGCAATTTCAACTCCTCTGAATGCCCAGTTTGACAAGGTTAAGATAGGTGACTTCAACTCTGTGGACTAGGGAATTCTTGGGGTCTCCTTTGTAGGAATCTGCAACCAAAGATTCTAGTTACCTGGAAGATTCTGTGAGCCAATGAGATGCTGCCAGATACCCTATAACTTGAAAGTAACAAACTATATAAGGTCACTATGTAAGACAATTAAAAAAAAACCCCAGATATATATCCTCGTCCTTTCTGTGTGTGGTCATTCAACACTCCTTCCTCTTGCGGTGGGGGGAAAAGGATGGGGAGGGGGATGTGAATGGTCTGGCCTGAAAGACAGGTGTCAATCTAAGCAAGAATTCCCAAAGGAGGTTGGAGAATCAGGAAAGCTGACCGTTCAGAGGTGCAACCGCCTTTTACAAGAAGTGATTCATGACCAGTTCTGGCCCTTACAATTGTTGCAGGATCACCACGGTTGCATGATCGGAAGTCTGGTGTTTGGCAACCGGCATATAGTTACGATAGTTACAGTGTGCCAGGATAAAAGAAGGAGTAGGCCTGGCGGACATGATAGCAGTCTTCCCGTATTTAAGGGGCTGCCACAAAATCCAGATTGCAGCTAAAAGGACAAGGCTTCGATTTGGAACGGTGGTCATATTTACAAAGCCGGCCACTGTTCGTGTACAGTCCACGGGAGCAAGAAGTCGGGCATTGGACACCCCCTTACGCAACGAATTCCTTCCATTTAAATGCATCGGGTTTTGCAGCCGAGCCGTGGCGCGCGTCAAGAGGAGCACATCCCGCACGCGGGCACGGAGTGCATCAGCCACACGGGCCCCGGGTCGACGCATACACACACACAGGTGCATCCGAGGAAGGGCGCAGCGGACGCGTGTTGGAGAGAAAAGGCAGTGAGGATGCTGTCGTGTCTTGGGGGCGCCAGTCAATGCAACTGATCTGCGCTCAAGGCTGGCATTTAGACGGAGCTCTACTAGGCTGGGTCTGCGGAGCCTAACGAAGAGAAGGATTATGAGGGGGGAGGGCATGATAGCACTCTTCCAATAGCTGTGGGGGCTGCCCTAAAGGAGGAGTTTTTTTCCACCTATTCTCCAAAACACCTGAAGGCAGGAGAAGGAGCAATGGGTGGAAATTAATCAAGGTGAGAAGCAACCTGGAATTGAGGAGGAATTTCCTGACAATTAATCAGTGCAATGGCCTCCTTCCAGAAATTGTGGGTGCTTCAACTTGGGGTTTTTTAAAGAAGAGACCAGACTGCCATCTGACCACAATGGTATTAAAGTAGAATAATGAAATTGGATATAAAAAATGATATAAAACAGGATCAGTCTAGATGATCTTTGAAGGACCCCTTTCTTTAGTATTGGGTTCAAAAGGTAAAAGCACAGAAATAACTAACTTTTCTCAGCTGTCAAGCTCAGGAAACATTATCAGGAGTAAAATATCACACTTAGCCCAGCAGAGGTAACCACAAATCTAATGGCAGGAATTTTAGATAAGGTTTGCAAGAACACCTGTGTTCCTCTTAAAGCGGGAATACACGTTAGTATGCTTGTAGGAATTAGTAACAAGGAAATAGGGGGTGGGTTTGTTGCGGTGGGCTGTCAGCATTGTAATCAATCATAAGATGTTAAAAGTATGTATAAAAAGCTGCCCTAGGATTCTCTTTTTCATTCAGTGTTTTTGCTTTTTATACTGCACTGAATCTGCGCAATAAACCTCTCTGATCACCCACGGAAATCTTGCGAGTCTTGATTTCTATAACATACATGGCGACCATGAAGGGACACACAGGAAGGAGCCGTTGACTCTCCTGGCGGATTTAGTCTGGCACAGCCCTCGCTGTGGTCTGGCTGATCTACCAGGCCGGCCAACCCTCCGTTGAAGGGTTCGGTACATCTACAGCCACAGCGGGGTCTTAGTGCCTGCACTCGAAATCACGCCAAGGATCCTCAGGGTGACAGATCGGTTGCTGAGTGGACGTCCAGGACCAAAAGACATGCAGGCAAGTATGGAATAGGACTGTACCCAATCTGTAGGATTGGAAGCGGGGAAGGAACATCCTCGACTGGACAGGTCGGCGTGCCTAAAGTCCAGATAGGTAGGAAACTCTGTGGGTTGGTTAAACGATTGCAGTGCTCGAAGGTACGAGTCAGCCGTAGTGCTTCCTTAGAATGGGTGGTAGTAGTAGCAAAAGAGGTGTCTCATGGACACCCCTGCAATGCATGCTAGACAACTTCAAAGTAGGATTCCTGAGAGATTACGGAGATCCCCAATGTTACCCTGATACACTATGGACATTTTGCCGTAATAAGTGGTCTACCTTCGGCGTGAGGTAGCCAGAGGAAGGTCTTTGGACCCAGGGCTCATTTCGAGAGTCCACCAGAAAGTAACAGGGGATGGACATTGGGACCAGTATCCATATAGTGATCAGTGGAAGACTAACATAAAAGAGAGACCACCTTGATTAATCAAATGTCAGGCAGAGTTTGCTAGAGTCTGTTTGATGAAATCTAAAAGAGAGGGGAGAAAGAAAACCTTATGCAATAAATGCTGAACCGGTTCCTGTACCACCAAAAAGAGAGAACCTGATGAAACCTCAATCAAAGAAGAAAATAAAGAGAAGTGCCTCATGGTCTTCAGCAAGCTCTGAAGATTCTGTGTCAAACCATACTAGAAGTAAAACCAAGGCCCGGGGTGAAACTATTGCCCCTCTTAGAGAAATAATTGTACCAGGAATGAATGCCCAGGGACAGCCTCAAAATGTTCCTGCACTTCCTTTTACAATCACTGACTTGTTGAATTAGCAACAGCATTATGGGCAATTCTCAGAAAAATCTCAAGAAATCATTGATTTGATGGCTACCATTATAGAAAGTTGAGAAGCCCCACCATACAGTAAGATGATTCAGACATTGGGGCTGACCAAAAAAGATTTATGCTGCAGTGTTATAAAGATTCTGATGATTTACCGTTCTTAAAAGAACAAGAGATCTCTGAAAGAACTAAGAACAGAGGAGAAAATTGTTACTGTTCTTCCCACCCGGGGTTTAGCAGATAATAAAAAGAACAGCCTGTCTAAATGGGAAGATTCAGATAATTAAATTGATTAAATTTGATATGATTTCTGTAAAAAAAATAATAATAATAATTGTTAAGATCTGTGCATTCCCTAATTCAACTAAAATTTACGGCGGGAATGACTAGTGTGTATGTCTAAAGTCTTTGTGTACCTTCAAAGTAACTGCAATTGCCTGATCTCTAAAGATATGAATTTTACTAGCTACAATTGCTGTTTTTCAAGCTTGACCACAAACTATCTACCCCCTCCTTTTTCTACTTCTGCAATGCTTTCCTCACCCACCAAGAAGGGAACAGACCTCATTCTCATGTCTTTAGCCCTGCACGGAAGACTCTAATCTGTAAAAGCTAGAGAGATTAAGGAAATCAACTTTTATTCAGTTATAAAGAATTATCAACAGTGGAAAAATGATTTTTAAAAAAAAAAAAGGACACAAAATAAATATTTAAAATCTTAAAGATAATATGATTATGCAAGCTAAACAGATGATTTGCAAAATGAACAAGAAAAATTAGAAGCTATGCAATTCAAAAATGATATCTTAATTAATAATAATGATGATGATAATAATAAGAAGACCTTAAACAAAAAGACTTGCTGAAATAAAAAGTAATCATAATTACCAAGAACTCCAAACAAATTATACTTCTCTTTTAAAAGTAAAAATTGGACTTAGAAGAAAGTAAGGGCAAATTTTGCTCTCAAGCAAGAAAAAAAGGGAAAAAGAGAAAAATAGTTCTTGTGTTGGCTAAGAAGATTGCCTGTAATAAAAAGTCCCAAGACAGCATGTTGAATCACCTTTGCAAGGTTTGTGCGTATGCGGTTTTAGACAAGTTGCTTCTCAAGCCTAGTGAGCTCAATCTGCATTGAAGAAAAACTACAGAAGCATTCTGTAAAGAAAGAACCATAGGCCAGGCTGCAATAAATGAGAGGCCTGAAGACTGAAGGGGACCAGGGCTCAGTCAAGCCCCCCTTGACCCCTTGGTCTGAATGGAAATAGGAGGCGATAACGTAACTTTCTTAGTAGACACTGGGGCATCTAAACAAAGCTGCTAGCTCCCTTTTCTAAAATATCCAAAGGGTTAATGGCTTCATAAATCGTTGCCCTATACTGGAAACCCTGAAATATCCCTTAAATGGAAGAAATATAGATATGCTTGCGTGTCCAGTTTCCCTCCTGGTCGTGATGGTGAGAAACCTGGCTCAAGAAGGTAAAATCCCCAAATACCTGGCAGGAGTTGAAGTACAGGCAGAGAAGCTGTCCACTAAGTTGCAATAAGCCAAAGGAAGAGACAGAGGGAAGGAAGTTGCTTGTCGTTGGGAAATTAACCCTTAGGCAGCCAAAAACCATTTACACCAGCCATGCGATTCAAGGACTTTTAGAGACACGAGCATCAAGCTCTCCTCACTCAGAAACCACGAGTGATCCTGAAACAAACAAATGCTTTAACCCAGCCACTCTTTTGCAAACATCGGGTCATGCAATTGAAACAACATATGCAGGTCAACACAGCAAGCAGAGTGGAGCAGACCTTCCCAAGCATGACTGACCAACCTTACCTGGACTTTAAGAGAAAAAGGTGACAAAGATGTGCCTTGAAAATCACCTTAAGTGAGTAAATGCATTACCACTAGTACTTTGATCTGTCTGATGTTCTCCACGTAAAGGAATTAGATTATCTCCTTTTGAAATACATGAAAATCATACAGGAGACCTAAGCTAGATAGGAACTAAGTGGATAAATTAGATGGTGGAGTTAAAGAAATCCAACAATATTGTGTGTCCCTTAGCCCATCATTTTTGACTACCTCTAGTTATAATATTCAAATAGTAGTAAGAAATAAATGGGAAAAACATGATTGTAAAAATAAAATAAATAATAATTGGAGTATTTGTCTTTGTATTTTGAAATCTAGACAATGATAAGTTTTCCTTTTTTTTAATCTTCTTTTAGAAAAAAAATGAATAATTATAAATTGTAACAATTGAAATACCTTAATGGTATATGGTGGTAAAAGTAAAAAGGATTAAGTTGTAACTTCAATACCAGTTAGAACAATTCAGAATTTAATTAGGGAAATTGTAATGATTGAAATATTTTAAATTTATATTGTGATGAAAGTAGAAATGATTAAATTGTGATTTGGAGGATTCTATGGGTAAAAACACTGGAAAGAAAGAAAGAAAAAGTTTAATGCCTAGGTGGAAGGGCCCGTATACTGTGGTCATGTGTTCCCACTTGCAGTAAAAATGCTAGAATCCAAGTCTTGGATTCACTGGACTCAAGTTAAGTCCACAGTTTACGAATATTGGGAGGCAGACCAGGACTAGGCCCGACCCCTAGTAGTACGCTTGAAGAAGTGCCCCCTATAACTGTCCTACCGGCAACGGACAGGCCACATACGGGGCAGAAGAGGCCTTGCTGGTGTCACACCTCTACGTACGGCTGAAGATTTGGAATGGGAAGTCAACATTTATAGCCATAAGTACACTATCCCTTATTTTAATAAGCGTGCTTGCTGTTATTGTGATTAGTTGTGATTTGCTGTACATAGTATGCTGGAATCACTTCTTCCTTAAAAAAAAAAAAGACAGGTGCTGAATCTAAAATCATTGACTGTGACAGACAGCAGTATGAAATTCCTGTAGATATATAAGCCAGGGAGTGAGCTCTCTGTGGAAGCTGCTTTAGCTCTTCGAATGTGGATATTGTATTAACAAATAAGAGGTGGTTCTAATATTCTAATAATCTAAAGACTAATATTGTCTTTTCCAAGTCACTTATGACCCTAACCTTCTTCCTGATGTGGTGATTTTGTAGATTAAGGAAATTGTGATTGGATAGGTTCTGTATAGAGGACAATTATGAGTTTTCTGTGGCTTTGGCTATTATTGGCAAAGGACCTAATGAGTAATAACACACTGAATAGTAGTTCCCAATGTTGTGAGAATGCCCAAGTGACACCCTTTCCCTTGAGAAAGGATCTGGGGAAGTTGAGAACCCCAAAAGACAAAGCAAGAACAGGTCACAAGATGTGAACTCTTTGGAACAGGTCCACTCTCGCCAATGATGTATCATAAATAGGTGAGGTCAGTACCCTGGACCTAAGCCAACTCCAAGGCCTAAAATCCTGAGTTTGACAATACAAGGGAGAATAGAACAAAGGGAGAACAAAGGGAGAATGGGCCCCTGTAACAATTGAGAAAGGGGAACTACATGTTAAGAATATTGGAATTGAGTTAAAGCCTGGTTAATCAGTCTGACCCTACCCCAAGCCAAGAATGCTGGTTCTGTTTGTCTGCTGGACCTTCATCTTACAATGATCTTTGGGTCAGGACCAGGGCCAAAACAGTCCTTGAGAAAGATATTAATGGTGAACCAAAGCAACAGTAGCCAAATTGCAAGGAGACTTTTATAATGCATTCAAAAGGCTGGGAATGAATTGTTTCCCCATTGTTAGCCCTATAGCTGTTGGTATGGAAATCCTAGGGTCATCTTCCTTGTGTGTAAAGTGACATCAGGAACCAGATATTCCTGTAGGATCCCTGATGGGAGATCAATGTCTATCAGAAATACACTTGACCCTAGAAGGACACTTATAGCTGTAAAAACTAACTAGTGGCATTTCTCCTTATGCTCCCTATTATTTCAACAGAAGGTCACTTTCTCAATACCACCACATGTCTCCATTAAAGCCAACACAGGCTTATGTGTCCTACTTCCTCTTGGCAATGCAAGCTCTTGTCATGTTTTTGAAGACACTATTCTCAGAGATAAACAAAAGGACTCTACACTAAAAGTCCCATGCAGTCACTGGTAGCATGTTAGTGGCAGGGACTTTAGGGGTCTGGATTAATGAAGAAAAACCAATGAGCCATGCATTTTCCATGAATATAGGGGTGTGTGTAGGGAAAAATAGAATTTTCTTCTTATGTGAGAAAAATGTGTATTTGTGTTTACCTACAAACTGGACTGGAACATGTACATCTTTTCCCAAAATGGGTGGTGTTATCTGGGCCAGGCTGGATTAGACAGATGTTATTTCTGTTGTAATAGGCCTGACTTTTATTCTTTGTTCAGACAACTAACTATGAGAGCAATGAAAGAGATAAGAGTTGAGAAAAAAAAATGATGAGTTGATTTTGATGGAAAGCCTTATAGACTGTAAAATTGACCCTGATCTCTTTGATGAAAATGAAGTTTCTGATCCAGGAACATATGTACAACTCTCAACTGGGTAATTAGAGAAAGTGCTTCAGAGAATAAGATTTGAAAATCATATGTATTACTTGTCTTTCCTTTACATTACTATGTATCTTATCTTGAACTGATTATGTTATACAAAAATATTATATGCTTGCTTGCTTATTAAGAAGTATAGAATGGTTACCTACTGAAAGCATGAAACAGATGGGAAGCAGTGGAAGTTTTTGGAAGGAAAAACTTCCAAAAGAAAAGGGGGGAGTAAAGTAGAATAATGAAATTGGATATAAAAAATGATATAAAACAGGGTCAGTCTAGATGATCTTTGAAGGGCCCCTTTCTTTAGTATTGGGTTCAAAAGGTAAAACCACAGAAATAACTAACTTTTCTCAGCTGTCAAGCTCAGGAAACATTATCAGGAGTAAAATATCACACTTAGCCCAGCAGAGGTAACCACAAATCTAATGGCAGGAACTTTAGATAAGGTTTGCAAGAACACCTGTGTTCCTCTTAAAGCGGGAATACACGTTAGTATGCTTGTAGGAATTAGTAACAAGGAAATAGGGGGGTGGGTTTGTTGCGGTGGGCTGTCAGCATTGTAATCAATCATAAGATGTTAAAAGTATGTATAAAAAGCTGCCCTAGGATTCTATTTTTCATTCAGTGTTTTTGCTTTTTATATTGCACTGAATCTGCGCAATAAACCTCTCTGATCACCGACGGAAATCTTGTGAGTCTTGGTTTCTATAACATTATTATAGGCTCTACTGCTTAAGCAGGAGGTTGGAGTAGATCCATGATGCGAACCTATGGTATGGGTGCCACAGGTGGCACACGGAGCCATAACTGTGGGCACAAAAGCATTGCCCTACCTCAGTCCAGCACGATGTGCGCACTGGCCAGCTGATTTTCAGGCCTTCCGGGCCCACCGGAAGTCGAGAAATGGGCTGTTTCCGGGCCTCTGCAGGGTCTCCGGGCGTGGGTTGGTGGTGAAGGCTGTTTTCGCCCTCCCCAGGCCCCTAGAAAGCCTCTGGAGCCTGGGGAGGGCAAAAAATGGGCCTACCGGGCCCACTGTGACATCACATGCCAAAAATGGGGGGAGACTAGGGGGTCACGTGTGCATGCGTGGAGGGACAGGGCGCATTGAATTATGGGTGTGGGCACATGTGCATAATCCCCCACACCCCACCTGCTTTTGGCACAGGATGGCAAAAAGGATAGCCATCACTGGACTAGATGCTCTCCAAGGTCCGTCCAGTTCTGTTATTTGATGATTCTACTCTCCGAAGGCAGGACAAGAAGCAAGAGATGGAAATTAATCTAGCAAGCTAGAAATAAGGAGAAATGTCCTGGCAGGGAGAACAATGAATAAAGAAGAGATTGGACAACCATTTGTTTAGAATGAGATATGGACTTCTGATTGGGGAGGGGGCTGGACTAGATGCTCTCCAAGGTTCTTTCCAACTCTTCTTATTTTGTATTCTGATTCGGAAAAGAGATTTCTCTTGCTAAGTGAGACGGTTGAGTGCGCCATGTCCAATTTTACTTCTTTTTTCTTTTTGCATTGATTGTTAAGCAAATCACTGCAGTCATGAACTGAATCACAGTCACTAAGTGAATCTGGCTTCCCCCCTTGTCAGAAGCAGGCTGGGAAGGGTGCAAATGACAATCGGAAGAGAGTTGGAAGGGACCCTGGAGGTCTCCTAGTCCAACCCTCAACTCAAGCAGGAAGGCCCTCTGCCATTTCAGACAGGTGGCTGCCCAGTTTCTTGTTAAAAGCTGCCAGTTTTGGCACACCCACAACTTCCAGAGGCCAGCTGTTCCACTGGTTAATTGTCCTCACTATTAGGAAATTTCTCCATAGCTCCAGGTGGCTTCTCTCCTTGATTAGTTTCCATTCCTTGCTTCTTGTCTTGCCCTCAGGTGCTTTGGAAAATAATTTGTTTAAAATAAATCTTTATTGTTAAAACAAAAGTTGGGCATGATGGAACCGTCTTGGCGATATCTCTGCCATACAAAATATAGCATAAGTTTCTTATATCTTCAATATACGTCACTACTTACTAATTCTATACACATGCTTAACTTCTTTTACATGTTTACAGATACATACTATATTACATATATTGCATTGTTTCAATCTATACGTCCTTGTTCTTACCTGTTTCGACTTCCATTACTTAAGTCTAACCGTTGGTAAAAATTATTCCAAATCTCATAGTATTCTGCCTCTCTTTTATTTTTCAGTTCTAAGGTCAGTCTATCACATTTGGCACATTCAAATACTTCCTTTATTATTTCCCATTCTTGTGGTATGTTTTCACTCTTCCATTCTGCACATTCAAATACTTTATTTACTATTTCCCATTCTTTCGGTATGTTTTCATTCTTCCATTGTTGGGCATAAACTATTCTTGATACTGTTATGATATGTAGTATTAAATATGTTAACCCTTTACTTAAACCTTCCTTTATAATTCCTAATAGAAATAGTTCTGGTTTGAGTTCTCCTTTCTGTCCTATCATTTCTTCTAACCGTATTTGAGTCCTTTGCCAATATTCTTTTGCTTTTCTACATGTCCGCCATTTTGTGGCAGCCCCTTAAATACGGCGGGAAGACTGCTATCATGTCCCCCCCCCCTACTCCTTCTTTTATCCTGGGACACTGTAACTATCGTAACTATATGCCGGTTGCCAAACACCAGACTTCCGATCATGCAACCGTGGTGATCCTGCAACAATTGTAAGGGCAAGAATTGGTCATAAATCACTTCTTTTAAAAGGCGGTTGCACCTCTGAATGGTCAAATCAAATTGAACTATTTACATTCCTGGAAAGCTCTTAACTGAAATATTCAGAAGCTGGGGGCCTGCGGGACTTTTGCAGACGGGTGACTGACATTTGGGGGGCGGCGGCACTGAGCCCCTCCCCCAGGTTCTGTTCTGTTCTATTCTATTCTATTCTATTCTATTCTATTCTATTCTATTCTATTCTATTCTATTCTATTCTTTAGAGAGGGGAAAATGTTAAGATATTTGAATTTGGGAGCTGGAGTGGGGTTGTACAATGATGCCTAACACACAGCTGCGGTTGATTGATTGGAGAGGGAGGGCTCCGGGATGAGGCAATCTGTGCTGTGATTGGTTGTGTGGGCATGCAGGGGGAGGTTCCCTTTCCCCCTGCCTTTTTCTTCTGTGGGCTCTGTATTTTACCTCATGATCTTCCTGCTGTGTTGATTTACCTCATGATGCTCATGTAAGCCGGAGTATCTAGTTTTGCTGTATATCTAGTTATAAAATATAATTATTTACTGGTATATAAAACTACAAGTTCATCTCAGCGCCTCTGACTTCATTTGGACACCGGCTGGGCAAATCTCTGACAAAAAATCTACATGCATCTATAACCACCATTAAGAAGATCAGAAGAAATTTAATCTATATTTCTATATAATTCTATTTTTTTTTCATATTTTCTTTTTTCACTATTTATTCTTTTTCTTTATTGCATTCAGTTTCCTTTCAATTTGTATTATGTTTTTTTAAAACTCTGTTAAATTTTTCTCCCATAAAAAAAATTATGCATACAAATTTGTGTGATTTAATTCTTCTCTGAGGCTGATAGGCCCCAGAGATGTGGGCCCGGCTTGGAGGGAGTTAATTCTCTTCTGCAGATGATGCGTTCTGGGTTTTCAGGAGTTTCGCACCACAGAACAACTGGAAGGCGATCTCTTCGTAGGACGTGGATACTCCACATTCAAACAAGCAGCCAAAAAAGAGAGGATCTTCCCCTGTGCACACAGCCAGATCTGAGTAGCCACTCGGTCCTGTGTTCAAGATCCAGGGTGTCTTCCAGGAATTTTCCTCCAACGGACAGGGGTTCAAGTAGATGCCCAGATCTGCACGTGTCTTTCGGCTGGTGGGATGGGAGAAGATCAGCCACAATTCGGGGGTCTTTGAGGAGGCTAAGGAAGATTCAGACCCCGGTTGTGGGGAAGGAAAACTCACCACGCTACCTTGACAACCATTATTAAGCTCCTCCAGCTTCAGACACTTGAAGGGGGCTTCGAAGAGATGCCCACCATCTCTGCTGAAGGCTTCAACCCGGTATCTGTCATGGCTACGGGAATTGCAGTATAACACTGGGCTATTATTCCGGTCCACCAACTCGGCCATTTGGCACTCTGATGTCCACAGTGGTTGTTGGAGAAGGTGTCCCTTCAGCCACGTCTTCCCACCATCGTCACTGTAGAAGGCAAAGGAGTGAGGTTTGGTGTAAGAGAAGGTCGGGGGTCCAAGATGTGTGTGGATGTAATAAGTGTAAGCTGGGATGAGCAGCCGCCCGGAGCTCAGCTGTACCGCGTGGCCTGGTCCCACGGCAAATGTTGCCCAGTTGTTCACATTATGTCCAATCACCTGTTTGGTCAAGTCTGTCATTGGGCTCCAGGTGCGTCCACCATCTTTGCTGAAGATGAAGCCCAGCTTGGCAGCGTTTCTCCCCATCTCGATCTGATGATCTTCCGACACATTGGCCTTCACACAGATGAAGAACAAGAAAATTGTGCCTTCCTTTGCATCGTACACTGGACACGGATTCATGGTGCGATAATTGGGTAGGACGGCGGTCTCCAGAGTTTGCAGGGGAGCCCACTAGAGAAAAGATAAGAAATGGTCAGATGTGAAACTGTGCATCAGATCCTGACAAATCATGTCAGCTTTCTTTGGTGAAAAGAAAGAAGAGGCTAGGAACTTATTTCAGCTATTGCATCGTCTGTTTTGCAATAAACCATGTTTTGTTTTAAGCCAGTTATGCAGCACCCCAGGGTTCTACTTCATGCGCAAGACTTAACCATAAATCATGCTTTGTCTACACAGAATATAGAACATAGAATAATAGAGTTAAAAGGGGCCTTGGAGGACTCCTAGTACAGCCCTTAAACAGGACATATAATTTCAAACAAATATTGTGTTTACCCTAAAATAAGACCTCCCTGGTCCATGGCTTAGGACCTGGGTATCTACGAGACCGCCTTCTGCCACCAATAGCCTCCCACCGACCAGTTCTCTCTAACAGAGAGGGGCTCCTCAGGGTGCCGTCAGTCAAATTATGCTGACTGGCGACCCCCAGGGGGAAGGCCTTCTCTGTGAGGGCTCCTGCCCTTTGGAATGAATTGCCCCCGGAGATACGTAACATCCCCGACCTTCGTACTTTCCACCGTGCCCTCAAGACCCTGATGTTCCAACAGGCGGGGCTGACCATTTAAACGATTTTTAATTGGATATTTTAATTTTGGGTTTTTAATTCAATTGGGCCAAATTGTTCAATAATTTTAAATTTTAATTTTATGATGTTTGTGTGTTGTGTGTTTTTACCTTGGCTGTACACCGCCATGAGTCCTACGGGAGAAGGGCGGTATTGAAATATAATAAATAAATAAATAAATAAATAAATAAATAAAATAATAAGCCCTCCCCAGAAAATAAACCTTTCTCTGAAAATAAGGCCTTCCCAAAATATTTAAGCACACGCGCAGCGAGTTCCCACCATTTCCTCTGGTTAGGGTTAGGGAGACAGCTGGAAATCAGGTGAGATGGCAAGAGGATCCCCGTCTCACTCCACGCGCCCCAAAATAATAAGACCTCCCTGAAAATAACCCAAGTGCTTATTTCGTTGTGCAAAAAAAAAAAAAAGGTCTTATTTTCGGGGAAACACGGTAGTTATCCAGTCATTTTTGAAAGCCTTCAGGGATGGGACACCCACAACTTCTGAAGGTGAGTTATTCCATTGGTTGATTACTCTTACCATTAGGAAATTTCTCTTTAGTTCTAGTTTGCTTTTCTCCTTGGTTAGTTTCCATCCATTGTTCCTGTCTTGCCTTTTGGTGCTTTGGAAAATAGTTTGACCACCTTTGTAGGAGCCCCTCAATTATTGGAAGACTGCTATCATGTGACCCGCAGTCCTTCTTTTCATTAGACTAGACATACCCAATTCCTATAACTGTTCTTTGTATGTTTTAGCCTCCAGCCCTCAAATCATTCTTATGGCTCTTCTCTGCACACTTTCCACAGTCTCAACATCTTTATAAAAAAGATGTTGAGACTGTGGAAAGTGTTCTGGTGACCAGAACTGGATCCGGTATTCCAGGTGTGATCTTACTAGGGCTTTGTAAAGTGGTATTAACTGCCTCAGTTATGTGTCCCTCTTTCCATTTTTTGTATACTTATCCTTTTTTCCCTCTCAGTTGGTCTGAGAGTGCTGGTTTTTGCTTGGTTTTCTTTTTTAGTGGTATTGAACTGGACTGGGCTTTTGTAATATTTTTCAGTTTCTCAAGCTTCTTTAGTTGATTTCTCCTTTAAAGTTTTCATTCATGGGATCCTTCCCAAGCCCTCTCTGAGTTTGTTAAAATCAGCTCTTTTAAAGTTTAAGACACTGGTTGGATTATATTCTATTGCTTGTGTTTGCATTATAATGAATTCCAATATGATGTGGTCACTCTCGCCCCAAGTTCCGGCAACTTCAGCTCCCTCTAATACTTTTTCTCTGCTATTAGCAATAGAACTTAGAGTGTTAGACTTATATATCACTTCACAGTGTCTCATAGCCCTGTCTGAACAGTTACAGAATTAGCATTTTACCCCCAACAATCTGGGTCTTCATTTTACCAACCTCGGATGGAAGGATGGGGGGTTGAGTCAAGCTTGAGCCATTCAGAATCGAATTGCCGAACTGCAGCCACCCAGCAGTAGCAGTAGTAGTTCTGCATTTTAGCCGCTGTGCCACCACGGTTCATACAGATTTCTTTTTTTTTATATGTTATTTGCATATTTTTTCTTTATAAACAATAAGTGCTTAGTGAACAGCGTACTGTCTAAGTCAATTTGTTTACGTAACAATATTAAACTCCTAGTGTCTTCCTCTATTAGCCGACCATTGATAAAACAAATCCCAAGTTTGAACATACAGGTGAAACTCGAAAAATTAGAGTATCGTGCAAAAGTTCGTTTATTTCAGTAATGCAACCTAAAAGGTGAAACTAATATATGAGATAGACTCATTACATGCAAAGCGAGATAGTTCAAGCCTTGATTTGTCATCATTTTGATGATTATGGCTTACAGCTCACGAAAACCCCAAATTCACCATCTCAGAAAATTAGAATATTGTGAAAAGGTTCAATATTCTAGGCTCAAAGCGTCCCACTCTAATCAGCTAATTAAGCCATAACACCTGCAAAGGGTTCCTGAGCCTTTAAATGGTCTCTCAGTCCGGTTCCGTAGGAATCACAATCATGGGAAAGACTGCTGACCTGACAGTTGTGCAGAAAACCATCATTGACAACCCTCCATAAGGAGGGAAAGCCTCAAAAGGTAATTGCAAAAGAAGTTGGATGTTCCCAAAGTGCTGTATCAAAGCACATTAATAGAAAGTTATGTGGAAGGAAAAAGTGTGGAAGAAAAAGGTGCACAAGCAGCAGGGATGACCGCAGCCTGGAGAGGATTGTCAGGAAAAGGCCATTCAAAAGTGTTGGGGACTTTCACAAGGAGTGGACTGAGGCTGGAGTCAGTGCATCAACAGCCACCACACACAGACGGATCCTGGACATGGGCTTCAAATGTCGTATTCCTCTTGTCAAGCTGCTCCTGAACAACAAACAACATCAGAAGCATCTTACCTGGGCTAAAGACAAAAAGAACTGGTCTGTTGCTCAGTGGTCCAAAGTCCTCTTTTCTGATAAGAGCAACTTTTGCATCTCATTTGGAAACCAAGGACCCAGAGTCTGGAGGAAGAATGGAGAGGCACACGCTGCAAGATGCTGGAAGTCCAGTGTGAAGTTTCCACAGCCTGTGTTGATTTGGGGAGCCATGTCATCTGCTGGTGTTGGTCCACTGTGCTTCATTAAGTCCGGGATCAATGCAGCCATCGACCAGGAGATTTTGGAGCACTTCATGCTTCCTTCCGCAGACGAGCTTTATGGGGATGCTGACTTCATTTTCCAGCAGGACTTGGTACCTGCCCACACTGCCAAAAGTACCAAAACCTGGTTCAATGCCCATGGGATTACTGTGCTTGATTGGCCAGCAAACTCGCCTGACCTGAACCTCATAGAGAATCTATGGGGCATTGCCAAGAGAAAGATGAGAGACATGAGACCGAACAATGCAGAAGAGCTGAAGGCCGCCATTGAAGCATCCTGGTTTTCCATAACACCTCAGCAGTGCCTCAGGCTGATAGCATCCATGCCACGCCGCATTGAGGCAGTCATTGATGCAAAAGGGACCCAAAGCAAGTACCGAATACATGTGCATGCTTATACTTTTCAGAGGTCCAATATTGCTCTATGTACAATCCTTGTTTTATTGATTTCATGTAATATTTTTGATTTTCTGAGATTGTGAATTTGGGGTTTTCACCAGATGTAAGCCATAATCATCAAAATTATGACAAATCAAGGCTTGAACTATCTCGCTTTGCATGTAATGAGTCAATCTCATACATTAGTTTCACCTTTTAAGTTGCACTACTGAAAGAAATGATCTTTTGCACAATATTCTAATTTTTCGAGTTAAACCTGTATTCTGTGACTTCTTTTTCTTTTATCTTCAGTGTCAGCCCATCCATGTCTGCACAGTCTAATATTTTCTTAATTAGTTCTTCTGTGGGTGTTTTCTAGTTTTTCCAGCATTGCGCAAATACAGTTCTCGCTGCTGTCAAAATATGTAATATTAAATATACATTCCCTTTATCATATTTCTCTGGCAATATGCCTAACAAAAATAATTCTGGCATAGTCTATAGGTTACCTTAACATTTTTTCTAACCACGTAGGTATTTTCATCCATTATTTTTTGCTTTTGTACATGACCACCACATGTGATATGTACCCAGAATTTGATTACATTTCCAACATTTAGCGGACATGTTTTTAAACATTTCGGCTAATCTAGCTGAAACATTTTGTACAAATTTTCCTTATATAAGTTCACTTCAGAGGGTTTGTTGTGTTTGGGGAGCTGGGTCAGAGCAGGTGGGAGGTATAATGAACAGAGGTAATAAACTGGGAATCATGGCTACTTTGGGGCTACAGGCTTACCTTGACGGATAGGCCCTCTTTCTGTCCACGTCGCATGACCAGGAACCTGGTGTCTTCATCCTGGGGTGAGGTGCGTTCCTCTGCAAAAGCCAGGAAGGTGGACTCCGAAGACAGGTAGAGCAGAGCAGGGATGCGGTAAGTGAGGCCCCCCTCCTGGCAGAAGACGGTCACCTTCTCAGAGACCCCCGAAGTCTCCGCCATCTTCTCTGGAGACAGGAGAGGCCAAATTAAGCCAGTATTTCTAATCTTCAGCAGTAGCAATTTCAGACCACCTCAGGACCCAGAGGTGATGGAGTTTCTTCCCCCTCCCCAGGATTCTCCTTTTCCCTCCCCATAGTCCCCCTTCTCCGTCCCCAGGATTTCCCTCTCCCAGAATCCCCCTTTCCCTTGGTCTGTATTCCCCCTCCCCCTGAATTCCCCCTCCCCAAGGATTCTCCTTCCCCCTGAATTCCCCATTCTCCCTCTCCAGTTTCCCCTTTTCTGCCTCGGCTCCCCATTACCTCTCCCCAAGATTCCCCCTCCTCCAGGATTGCCCCTTCCCCTGTCCCGGGGATTTACCCCACTCCTTCCGCGGCCCCCAAACCCACTCACAGCCCTGCGGATTCGCGGTCCCTGCTTGCAAGCGCTCCGCCTGAGGATCGCCAACCTCGAAGCGTCCCGGTCTTTTCGTCCTCCTTCTCCGCTCCTCAGCTCCTCCTCCGCCGGTCCTGCTCGGCCAGCTTGACGTGGGACTCCCACGGGGCCCCACTTTGCGGGCCCAGCAACCGCGGAGTCACCGGTGGGGGAGGGATGGAGGCCGGCGGGGCGCCCGCGAGCGCCAGCCTCATCCCTAAGCGCATCGCCAACTGGCATGAGGTTGAAAAAAGCGAAAGCAAAGCCGGGGGGGGGGGGGCGGGTGGATCGACAGGGGGATGGAATGGGTGGGCGCACGGGCAGAAATCCGGACGCTGCGCCGGCCATTGCTCGTGTACAGTCCACGGGAGCAAGAACTCGGGCATTGGACACCCCCTTACGCAACGAATTCCTTCCATTTAAATGCATCGGGTTTTGCAGCCGAGAGGCAGCGCGCTTCAAGTGGAGCACATCCCGCACGTGGGCACGGAGTGCATCAGCCACACGGGCCCCAGGTCGACGCATGCACACACACAGGTGCATCCGAGGATGGGCGCAGCGGATGCGTGTTGGAGAGAAAGGGCAGTGAGGATGCTGTCGTGTCTTGGGGGCGCCAATCAATGCAACTGATCTGCGCTCAAGGCTGGCATTTAGACGGGGCTCTACTAGGCTGGGTCTGCGGAGCCTAACGAAGAGAAGGGGGGGGGGGCACAATAGCACTCTTCCAATAGCTGAGGGGGTTTTCCCCCATCTATTCTCCAAAGCACCTGAAGGCAGGAGAAGCAGCAATGGGTGGAAATGAATCAAGGTGAGAAGCAACCTGGAATTGAGGAGGAATTTCCTGACAATTAATCAGTGCAATGGCCTCCCTCCAGAAGTTGTGGGTTCTTCAACTTGGGGTTTTTTAAGGAAGAGACCAGACTGCCATCTGTCCACAATGATATTATGGGCTCTCCTGCTTAAGCAGGAGGTTGGACTAGATGCTCTCCAAGGTCCTTTCCAACTCTTCTTATTTTGTATTCTGATTCGGAAAAGAGATTTCTCTTGCTAAGTGAGACGGTTGAGTTCGTCATGTCCAATTTTACTTCTTTTTTCTTTTTGCATTGATTGTTAAGCAAATCACTGCAATCATGAACTGAATCACAGTCACTAAGTGAATCTGGCTTCTCCAATTGACTTTGCTTGTCAGAAGCAGGCTGGGAAGGGCGCAAATGACAATCGGAAGAGAGTTGGAAGGGACCATGGAGGTCTTCTAGTCCAACCCTCAGCTCAAGCACGAAGGCCCTCTGCC
The DNA here is from genome assembly GCA_038048745.1 of Coluber constrictor foxii. NCBI lineage: Eukaryota > Metazoa > Chordata > Lepidosauria > Squamata > Colubridae > Coluber > Coluber constrictor. The sequence goes on along the minus strand of CM075962.1, from coordinate 3,505,329 downwards.
ATTTCAGACAGGTGGCTGTCCAGTTTCTTGTTAAAAGCTGCCAGTGTTGGCACACCCACAACTTCCAGAGGCCAGCAGTTCCACTGGTTAATTGTCCTCACTATTAGGAAGTTTCTCCTTAATTCCAGGTGGCTTCCTTCCTTGATTAGTTTCCATTCGTTGCTTCTTGTCCTGCCTCAGGTGCTTTGGAGAATAGCTTCTTTGGGGCAGCCACTCAAATACTGGAATTCTGCTTTCATGTCCCCCCAAGTCCTTCTTTTATCTGGGGACATTGTAACTATCGGAACTATATGCCGGTTGTCAAACGCCTGAATTCTGATCGCTGCAACAGTTGTAACTGCAAGAATTGGTCATAAATCATGTTCTTTTTAAATTTCTGATCACTTTAAACAGTCAACTAAAGAGGGGTGACTGATATTTGGGGGTGGGCACTGAGCCTCTCCCCCAGGGTCAGATTCATGCAAAAGGAGGCGGGGTTTTTTGCTGACATTTCATCTGGCAGGGTGGCTCCTGCACCCCAAATTTTGGGGGCTAAATCTAGCAAACTGTTCATAGGACAATTGAGAGCATCCAAACGGGGCAGGATAAAATCACTCCCAGGATTTGAAAATGTCGCCCCCTCACCTGCTCACTAATGGCCTCTTTTCAGGGCTAACAGCCCCTCCTCCTGTTTTCCCCAAAACAACAACCCTGTGAAGTAGGTTGGGCTGAGAGAGAATGACTGGCCCGAAGTCACCCAATTGGCTTTTGTGCCTAGGACATGAATTCACCGTCTCCTAGTGATTGGCTTAATTCGACTTTTGTGCCTAAGGCGGGACTTGAACTCACTGTGATTGGCCCAAAGTCAACCAATGGGTTTTCATGACAAGGCAGGACTAGAACTCACGATCTCCTGCTTTCTAGGCCAGCACCTTCACCACTACTACGGTATACACACCAAGCTGGCTAATTGTGCATAGTTTTCATTTTTCCCGAGTGCGCAGACCAGCTCCCTTTTCTGCCCACCCTATTTGCTTGCAAAGAATCGTTTTCCTACAACCTGGTCCTGTCTGGATGGGCGGATCGGAGCAGCAAATATTCTGATGCAAAGTTGCATTTTGGACCCATCTCTTCTGTTGGGGAGATTTATAACCCTTAGCTCCCTGTGCAAACTTTCCTCCTACTGTTTTGCTTCTCTAAACTCTGTTCCTAATATTTGCACCTAAGAAGGTGGGGACCGTTGCCTTGATAGGACGACAATGCTAGGAATTAATTTCCCAGACAAAATCAAAATTCCACAATTTTGCAGATGGGTTCTAAAGTTCTCTTTCTAAAGTTGAAGATGCTGGTTGGATTCTATTCTATTGCCTATTCTATGTAGATTATATTCTATACCGCCTCCAGGCACTTAGACATCACGGAAAGGGCATCCCTGGGTTGGAGATGTAAAATTGGGTATCATCAGCATACTGATGATACCGCAGCCCAAAACCACGAATGATCTCACCCAGCGGCTTCATATAGATGTTGAAAAGCAGGGGGGAGAGAACAGACCCCTGCGGCACCCCATAAGTGAGGGGCCTCGGGGAGGACCTCTGACCCGCCCACCCAGACCAACTGCATATGGCCTGAGAGGTAGGAGAACCACTGTAAAACAGTGCCCCCAACCCCCCGAGATGATGCAGTAAGATACTATGGTCGATGGTATCGAAAGCCGCTGAGAGGTCAAGTAGCACCAGGATGGAGGAATAACCCTCATCCCGAGCCCGCCAGAGATCATTCACCAGGGTGACCAAAGCCGTTTCCGTGCTGTATCCATGCCTGAAGCCTGATTGGTATGGGTCTAGATAATCAGTCTCCTCCAGGAATTGTGGGAGCTGGTACACCACCACAGACTCAACAACCTTCGCTAAGAAGCGAAGGTTGGAGACCGGACGAAAGTTGTTCAAGGAGGCCGGATCCAGGGAAGGCTTCTTGAGGAGGGGATGAATCACCACCTCCTTGAGGAAGTCGGGGAAGACCCCATCTCTCAATGAAGCGTTGATAATCGACCGGATCCAGTCTCCAATCTCCACCCTGGTTGCCGCAACAAGCCAGGAGGGACAAGGGTCCAATAAACAAGCGGAGGCCCCCAGTCTACCCACAATCCTGTCCACTTCCTCCATCGAAACAGGATCAAACTCAACCCAGATATTACCACCAGGAACTGCTCCCATCCCCTCGTCGGATCCTGCCCAGTCAGAGTCTAACCCCAAGCGAATCTGAGCAATTTTGTCTTGCAGAAATGGTGCAAAATCCTCAGCACTGCCTTGCAAGGGGTCCTCCCTCGCTCCCTGATGAAGACGGGAGCGGGTCCCTCGAAGCAAGGCTGCTGGGCGATTTTCTGCAGACGCAATGAGAGCAGCGAAGTAGTCACGTTTCGCCGCTTCCATTGCCACAAGATAAGACCTAATATGGGTTCTTAACTGTATTCGGTCGGACTTGGCGAGGGAAGACTTCTAACGGCTTTCTAGGCGTCTCTTCTGACGCTTCATTTCGCGGTTTTCTGCGGAAAACCATGGAGCTGCTCGGGATCCCTGTTGGAGGAGAGGCCACAAGGGAGTGATTTGATCCAGCGCCACAGCGGTCGCCCATTCCCAGGCATCCACCAGGGCCTCTGGCGAATCGCGGGATAGGTCAGTGGGAAATGTCCCAAGCTCTGTCAGGAACCTGTCAGGGTCCATCAGGCGCTTGGGGCGGAACCAATGAGTCGGTTCCGCTCCCAGCGGTGGGGGTTGGCGGAAGGAAAGTCTAGCTGAAGGAGGGAATGGTCGGTCCATGACAGGGGTAGCACAGAAAGGTCACCCCTACCCCGAGGATTTATCCACTGCCCAGAGATGAAAATCAGATCGAGTGTGTGTCCACCGCTGTGGGTTGGGCCCTGTACAACTTGAGTCATGTCCATGGCGTCATGGAGGCCATGAACTCCCGCACGAACTCTGATGTCTCGCCGGCTGACGGGAGATTGAAATCTCCCACAACGCCTCCACCTCCTTTGTTAGGCCGGTTTCCTCTGAACCGCTCGTATCTTCCCATCAGTACACTCCAGTAATTAAGTTCAAAATTAGCATCTGCCTTTGTGTACTGGTACTTCAGGTTTACCCTGTTCGTTCCCTACACTTTTATTTATTTTATTTTTATTTTTATTAGATTTATATGCTGCCCTTCTCTGGAGACTCAGGGCGGCTTACAATGCATTAAGCAATAGCCTTCATACTTTCGTATATTTTTTATACAAAGTCAGCTTATTGCTCCCACAAACTGGGTCCTCATTTGACTTACCTTAGAAAGGATGGAAGGCTGAGTCAATCTTGAGCCTGGAGAGATTCGAACTTGCAATAATTGCAGACAGCTGAATGTTAATAACAGACTTTTAGTCTGTTAAGCTATCCAGGCTCTTTCTTCTTCTTCTCCTCCTCCTTCACCTCTCTTCTTCTTCTTCTTCTTCTTCTTCTTCTTCTTCTTCTTCTTCTTCTTCTTCTTCTTCTTCTTCTTCTTCTTCTTCTTCTTCTTCCTCTTCCTCTTCTTCTTCTTCCTCCTTCTCCTCCTCCTCCCTTCTTTCTTCTTCTTTTTTTTAAAAATTAGATTTATATGCCACCCTTCTCCGGAGTCTCAGGGCAGCTTACAATCCGTTAAGCAATAGCCTTCATACTTTCGTATATTTTTTATACAAAGTCAGCTTATTGCCCCCACAAACTGGGTCCACTGACCTACTTTAGAAAGAATGGAAGGCTGAGTCAACCTTGAGCCTCGAACTTGCAATAATTGCAGACAGCTGAATGTTAATAACAGGCTATTAGCCTGTTGAGCTATCTGAGGCTCTTTCCCTTGTTTGCAGAGCCAAGTTCCCTTGGCTCTTTGCAAACAGGTTTTTGGGGTGCTAAAGTTGGGAGTTGGTATTTTTAGGCTTATAAAAGATTATTTTTCTCCTTCCAAGTTTGCTATTAGCCCGTTTCTCAGTCCCTTCTGATCGAAGTGCCATCCTGGGTCCAGTTGTTATTTTATTTGTATCCTGCCTTTATAATTTTTACAAATAACCCAAGGCAGCGAACATGTCCGACACACCTTCCTCCTCCTATTTTCCTTATAACCAGAACCCTGTGAGGTGCGTGGCATATGTGGGGGGGAGCGTGCATGCAGAGGGGTGCAAACATGCATGGGGCAGGGTGAATGCGTGGGGCCAGTGCGCACATCGCAGTTTGAGGGTTCAGGTGTTGTGTGACCACACACACAAAGGTTGAGGATGTATGTGGTGACTTTATTGTCTTACATAGTGACCTTAACTAGTTTGTTACTTTCAAGTTATAGCGTATTTGGCAGCATCTCATTGGCTCACAGAATCTTCCATGTAACTAGAATCTTTGGTTAACCATTGCTTGCTTAATCACTTATAATGTTAGACTTTAATTAAAGTCTAATACATATATATCCCATTTCTTCTCCTCTTGTTTACAGACTTAGGGTCTTATTTCCTAATGCCATTTCCTTATGTGCAAATAACCTTCCTTATTTGAGGTTTGCCATCCAAGATAGGAAAATTCCTCCACATATGCAGATTGCAGACTCCTACATTCGGTAGAGGTGGAAGGGACCTGGGAGGTCTTCTAGTCCAACCTCCCACTTAGGCAGGAAACCCTACACCACTTCAGACAAATGGTTATCCAACCTTTTCTTTAAAATCTCCAGTGTTGGAGCATTCACAACTTCTGGTGGCAATCCGTTCCACTGGTTAATTGTCCTTACTGTCAGGAAGTTTCTCCTTAATTCCAGGCTGCTTCTCTCCTTGATTAGTTTCTGTCCATTGCTTCTTGTCCTGCCTTCTGTTGCTTTGGAGAATAACTTTATCCCCCTCTTCTTTGGGGCAGCCCCTCAGATACTAGAAGACTGCTATCATGTCTCCCCTGGTCCTTCTTTTTTCTAGACTAGCCAAACGCAAATCCTGCAACTGTTGCTCACATATTTTTGTCTCCAGGGCTTTAATCCAGGAGTGAAATGCTCCCGGTTCGGACCGGATTGCCCGATCTGGTAGCGATGGCAGTGGGGGATTCGGAGAAAAATCCAGATAGCAAAAATGGCACAGGACCTGGATATTTACGAGACCGCCTTCTGCCTCCGATAGCCTCCCACGGACCAGTACGCTCCCACAGAGAGGGTCTCCTCAGGGTGCCCGTCGGTTAGACAGTGTCGACTGGCGACCCCCAGGGGGAGAGCCTTCTCTGTGGGGGCACCTGCCCTCTGGAATGAGCTGCCCCCAGAAATTCATCGGATTTCCGACCTCCATACCTTTCGCTGCACCCTTAAACCGCTATTATTTCATCAAGCAAGGCTGGCCTAAAATTTTATTAATGGGTTATTTATTTTAGATGATTGGCCAAACTATTTAATAATTTTAAATTGTTTTTAACTTTTATATTGTTGGTTTTTATTTTGGCTGTACACCGCTCGGAGTTCTTCGGGAGAAGGGCAGTATAGAAACTTAATTAATATATAAATAAATAATAAATAAAAATCCCTGCCCCCTCCCCCAAGCTCAGCTGAGCCGCGAGATCATCAGAGGCTTTTTTTTTTTTTACTTTTAAAAGCATTTTTTCTACAACCTCTTCGGCTGAAAAAAAAAGCCTCTGACGATCAGGCAACTCAGCTGGGATCGTCAGAGGCTTATCAAAGCATTTTTTTCTACAACCTCTTAGGCTGAAGAGGTTGTAGGAAAAAATGCTTTGAAAAGCCTCTGACGATCCCAGCTGAGTTGCCTGATCGTCAGAGGCTTTTAAAAGCATTTTTTTCTGTAACCTCTTAAAGTTGTAGAAAAAAATGCTTTTAAAAGTAAAAAAAAAAAAAAAGTTGGCCATGCCCACCCAGTCACATTACCCCCCCCTCACCAAGCCACGCCCACAGAACCGACAGTAACAAATTTTACATTTCACCACTGCTTTAATCATCTCAGTTGCTCTTCTTTGCATTTTTTCCAAAGTGGCCCAGGCTTGTAGGAAGTTAATTCTTTCCTGCCGAGGATGCGTTCTGGGGTTTCAGGAGTTTCGCACCACTGAACAACTGGAAGGCGATCTCTTCGTAGGGCGTCGATACTCCACATTCAAACAAGCAGCCAAAAAAGAGAGGATCTTCCCCTGTGCACACAGCCAGATCTGAGTAGCCACTGGGTCCTGTGTTCAAGATCCAGGGTGTCTTCCAGGAATTTTCCTCCAACGGACAGGGGTTCAAGTAGATGCCCAGATCTGCACGTGTCTTTCGGCTGGTGGGATGGGAGAAGACCAGCCACGATTCGGGGGTCTTTGAGGAGGCTAAGGAAGACTCAGACCCCAGTTGCGGTGAAGGAAAACTCACCACGCTACCTTGACAACCACGGGGTGATTCCTGCAGATTCCGAGATCGGAAGGAGGCTTCGAAGAGGCATCCACCGTCTTTGCTGACGACCTCAAGACGGTATTGCTCATGGCTGCGGGCGTTACAGTATAACACCGGGCTATCATTTCGATCCACCAACTCGGCCATTTGGCACTCCGACGCCTGCAGTGATTTTTGGAGGAGGTGGCCCTTTTGCCACGTCTTCCCGCCGTCGTCGCTGTAGAAGGCGAAGGAGTGAGGTTTGGTGCCACAGCAGAGCGGGTATCCAAACAGGCGTAAGTGGATGTAGTAAGCGTAGGCAGGGAGAAGCAACCGCCCAGAGTTTAGCTGCACCCCATGGCCTGGTCCCACGGCAAACGCGGCCCAGTTGTTCACATCCTTTCCAATCACCTGTTCGGTCAAGTCCGTCATTGGGCTCCAGGTGCGTCCACCATCTTTGCTGAAGATGTAGCCCAGCCTGGTGACGTTTTTGCTCTTTAAGATCTGTTGTCTGTTGGTGATGTGGTCGAGAACACAGATGAAGAACAGGAAAAGGGTGCCTTCCTTCGCATCGTACACCGGACACGGACACATGGTGCGATATTTGGGTAGGACGGCAGTCTCCAGAATCTGCAGGGGGCCCCACTAGAGAGAAGATACGAAACGGTTAGAGGTGAAATCGTCCCATCAAATCCTGGGATGATCATGTTAGCTTTCTTTGGCAAAGAGAGAGAAAAGACCTGGGATTTTTTTAAAAATTTGATTTATATGCTGCCCTTCTCCGGAGATTCAGGGCGGCTTACAATGCGTTAAGCAATAGCCTTCATATTTTTGTATATTTATACAAAGTCAGCTTATTGCCCCCACAAACTGGGTCCTCATTTTACCTACCTTAGAAAGGATGGAAGGCTGAGTCAACCTTGAGCCTGGGGAGATTCGAACTTGCAATAATTGCAGACAACTGGATGTTCTTTCTTTCTTTCTTTCTTTCTTTCTTTCTTTCTTTCTTTCTTTCTTTCTTTCTTTCTTTCTTTCTTTCTTTCTTTCTTTCTTTCTTTCTTTCTTTCTTTTTCTTTCTTTCTCTCTCTCTCTCTCCCTCCCTCCCTCCCTCCCTCCCTCCCTCCCTCCTTCCTTCCTTCCTTCCTTCCTTCCTTCCTATGCCGCCCTTCTCCGGAGACTCAGGGCGGCTTACAATGCATTAAGCAACAGCCTTCATACTTTTGTATATTTATACAAAGTCAGCTTGTTGCCCCCACAATCTGGGTCCTCAATTGACCTACCTTAGAAAGGATGGAAGGCTGAGTCAACCTTGAGCCTGGGGAGATTCGAACTTGCAATAATTGCAGACAACTGGATGTTCTTTCTTTCTTTCTTTCTTTCTTTCTTTCTTTCTTTCTTTCTTTCTTTCTTTCTTTCTTTCTTTCTTTCTTTCTTTCTTTCTTTCTTTCTTTCTTTCTTTCTTTCTTTCTTTCTTCCTTCCTTCCTTTCTCTCTCTCTCTCCCCTTCCTTCCTTCCTTCCTTCCTTCCTTCCTTCCTTCCTTCCTTCCTTCCTTCCTTCCTTCTTTTTTTAATTTTATTTATATGCCGCCCTTCTCTGGAGACTCCGGGCGGCTTACAATGTGTTAAGCAATAGCCTTCATACTTTTGCATATTTATACAAAGTCAGCTTATTGCCCCCACAAACTGGGTCCTCATTTTACCTACCTTAGAAAGGATGGAAGGCTGAGTCGACCTTGAACCTGGGGAGATTCGAACTTACAGTAATTGCAGGCAGCTGAATTTTCTTTTCTTTTCTTTCTTTCTTCTTTCTTTCTCTCTCTCTCTCTCTCTCTCTCTCCCCTTCCTTCCTTCCTTCCTTCCTTCCTTCTTTTTTTAATTTTATTTATATGCCGCCCTTCTCTGGAGACTCCGGGCGGCTTACAATGTGTTAAGCAATAGCCTTCATACTTTTGCATATTTATACAAAGTCAGCTTATTGCCCCCACAAACTGGGTCCTCATTTTACCTACCTTAGAAAGGATGGAAGGCTGAGTCGACCTTGAACCTGGGGAGATTCGAACTTACAGTAATTGCAGGCAGCTGAATTTTCTTTTCTTTTCTTTCTTTCTTCTTTCTTTCTCTCTCTCTCTCTCTCTCTCTCCCCTTCCTTCCTTCCTTCCTTCCTTCCTTCCTTCCTTCCTTCCTTCCTTCTTTTTTTAATTTTATTTATATGCCGCCCTTCTCTGGAGACTCCGGGCGGCTTACAATGTGTTAAGCAATAGCCTTCATACTTTTGCATATTTATACAAAGTCAGCTTATTGCCCCCACAAACTGGGTCCTCATTTTACCTACCTTAGAAAGGATGGAAGGCTGAGTCGACCTTGGGCCTGGTGAGAATTGAACCTGCAGTAATTGCAGGCAGCTGGATGTTAAATGCTGCCTTAATAGAGTGCTCCTACGCCACTCAGGCTCCCTTCTAGAATATATATATATATTCTCTATATATAATAAAAAATTTGCTAGTCTGGTCTGAGCAGTTGTGTGAACGCAGATATAGTATGACATGGGGCAAAAAGACAATGTATGGGGTGCTCTGAATCCACCTGAAAGGTGGGAGGTGAAATGAACAGAGGTAATAAACTGGGAATCAGGTCTATTCTGTGGGCTGCAGGGTTACCTTCACGGAAAGGCCCACTTTCCGTCCACGTCGCATCACTAGGAACTTGGCGTGTTCATCCCGGGGTGAGGCGCGTTCCTCCGCAAAAGCCAGGAAGGTGGACTCCGAAGACAGGTAGAGCAGAGCAGGGATGCGGTAAGTGCGGCCCCCCTCCTGGCAGAAGACGGTCACCTTCTCAGAGACCCCCGAAGTCTCCGCCATCTTCTCTGGAGACGGGAAAATTCCAGGAGGGGGAAAAAAAGAGACATCAAATCAAGCCAACATTTCTAATCTCCAGCAATGGAATTTTCAGAAGGCCCTGTTGAGGAGCTTAAGGTAGGTGGACTTCAACTCCCAGAATTCCCTAGCCAAGGGAATTCTGGGAATGGAAGTCCACCCATCTTCAGGTCCCTGAGGTTGACAAACACGAGGCTAGGCAAAAGAAGGCCACTGAAAAAGGAACAGGAGGAACAGGAACTTCAATAGAATAGCTGTAATTCAGGACTGGCGCCAAAGGTGCTTTTTCAAGAGGCAACCGGATTTTCTGGTTCTTCTTTGAAGATGTTTCGCTTGTCATTCAAGAAGTCAAAAAGAGGGCTGGGAAAATAATCTACAGATCCCTCGCATCCTGGACATCAACTGTTTCTACTCCTACCCTCAAAAGGAGGCTCTAGAGCACTGCACACCAGAACAACTAGACACAAGGACAGTTTTTTCCCCCAAATGTCATCACTCTGCTCAACAAATAATTCCCTCCACACTGTCAAACTATTCACTAAGTCTGCACTACTATTCATCTTCTCATCGTTCCCATCACCCGTCTCCTCCCACTTATGACTGCACGACTGCAACCTTGTTGCTAGTATCCTTATGATCTATATTGATATTGTTTCCTAATATGATTTAATTGTTTCCTATGACTAGCATTAAGTGTAATACCTTATGTTTCTTGATGGATATATTTTTTCCTATATGTACATTGAGAGCTTAAGCACCAGAGACAAATTCCTTGTGTTTCCAGCCACACTTGGCCAATAAATTCTATTCTATTCTATTCTATTCATGTTGCCAGGGCTGAGAAACATGTCTCTTTTAATTTATCTATCTATTTATTTATTTATCTGTTAAAGCGAGCCCTTGCATTTCAGAAAAGTGCCTTAATCAGAAATTCTGTTGTTTTTTTTAAAATTTCCAGCCTGGCTAACTGTTTCACAATGGGCTTATTCTATTGCTGCCAGAATCTGGGGCTTTCCTTCTTGCTGTGGTGATGGGGGTGGGGGTGGGGGGGGGAGAGAAAGAGTCAGACTTTTGCAATTCTCTGGATTGCTCCTTGTATCCCTTCCTGCCTATTGCACCAAGGTTTGTGTGTGTGTGTGTGTGTGTGTGTGTGTGTGTGTGTGTGTGAGGGGGGGGGAGAGCAGTGGCCTCCACCCCATGGAAAGAGGGCTGCTATAGAAATAATGACTCACAAGATTTCCGTGGGTGATCAGAGAGGTTTATTGTGCAGATTCAGTTCAATATAAAAAGCAAAAACACTGAATGAAAAATAGAATCCTAGGGCAGCTTTTTATACATACTTTTAACATCTTATGATTGATTACAATGCTGACAGCCCAGTATGATATTTTAATCCTGATAATATTTCCTGAGCTTGACAGCTGTGAAAGATTAGTTAATTTCTGTGGTTTTACCTTTTGAACCCAATACTAAAGAATGAGGTCTTTCAGAGATCATCTAGACTGACCCCATTTTATATCATTTTTTAATATCCAATTTCATTATTCTATTTTAGGGCAAAGCAGCTTCCTGCAATTGGGGGCCATGCTTGTGCCAGGATGCTCCTCCCCAGGGATACCCCTTCCCCTTGGATTCCCCATTCTCCCCCTCCAGGTTTCCCTTTTCCCCTGGACTCCCCCTCCCCCAGGATTGTTCCTTCCCTTCTTCCCGGGTTCCTTCCTCATCCCCCATCCCCCGCTCCAGGTTTCCCTTTTCCCCCTCGACCCCCCCCAGGACTCCCCCTTGCCCTCTCCCGGGTTCCTTTCCCTTCCAGGGATTCTCCCTCCCCTTAGATTCCCCATTCCCCCACCCCCAGGTTTCCCTTTTCCCCCACCCTCTCGACCCCCACCCCCGGATTGTCCCTTCCCTTCTTCCTGGGTTCCTTCCCTCTCCCTCCCGTTGGCATTCCCCATTCCCCCCCTCCAGGTTTCCCTTTTCCTCCTCGACTCCCCCTCCCCAGGACTCCCCCTTTCCCAAGATTGCCCCTTCCCCTCTCCGGGGGTTCCTTTCCTTCCCAGGCATTCCCCCTCCCCTTGGATTCCCCATTCCCCTCCTCCAGCTTTCCCTTTCACCCCTCCCTCTCGACCCCCCTCCCCAGGACTCCCCCCTTTCCCAAGATTGCCCCTTCCCCTCTCCGGGGGTTCCTTTCCTTCCCAGGCATTCCCCCTCCCCTTGGATTCCCCATTCCCCTCCTCCAGCTTTCCCTTTCACCCCTCCCTCTCGACCCCCCTCCCCAGGACTCCCCCCTTTCCCAAGATTGCCCCTTCCCCTCTCCGGGGGTTCCTTTCCTTCCCAGGCATTCCCCCTCCCCTTGGATTCCCCATTCCCCTCCTCCAGCTTTCCCTTTCCCCCCTCCCCCTCGACCCCCCTCCCCAGGACTCCCCCCTTTCCCAAGATTGCCCCTTCCCCTCTCCGGGGGTTCCTTTCCTTCCCAGGCATTCCCCCTCCCCTTGGATTCCCCATTCCCCTCCTCCAGCTTTCCCTTTCCCCCCTCCCCCTCGACCCCCCTCCCCAGGACTCCCCCCTTTCCCAAGATTGCCCCTTCCCCTCTCCGGGGGTTCCTTTCCTTCCCAGGCATTCCCCCTCCCCTTGGATTCCCCATTCCCCTCCTCCAGCTTTCCCTTTCCCCCCTCCCCCTCGACCCCCCTCCCCAGGACTCCCCCCTTTCCCAAGATTGCCCCTTCCCCTCTCCGGGGGTTCCTTTCCTTCCCAGGCATTCCCCCTCCCCTTGGATTCCCCATTCCCCTCCTCCAGCTTTCCCTTTCCCCCCTCCCCCTCGACCCCCCTCCCCAGGACTCCCCCCTTTCCCAAGATTGCCCCTTCCCCTCTCCGGGGGTTCCTTTCCTTCCCAGGCATTCCCCCTCCCCTTGGATTCCCCATTCCCCTCCTCCAGCTTTCCCTTTTCCCCCTCCCCCTCGACCCTCCCTACCCCAGGATTTCCCCTCCCCCGGGTTCCCCCTCCCACCCTTCCTTCCGCGCCCCTCAACTCACAGCGCTGCGGATTCGCGGCCCCTGCTTGCAAGCGCTCGGCCCTCGGATCGGCAACCCCGGAACTCCCTCTCCACCCCGTCTCCTCCTCCTTCTCCGCTCCTCCCCTGCCAGCCCTGCTCGGCCGGATTGAGGCGTGACTCCCCGCAGCCCCAATTTCCAGCTCAGCTCCAGGGAGTTTCGGGGGGGATGGGGTGCAGGGATGGAGGCCGCCCGGGCGCCCGCGGGCGCCAGGCTCTTCTCGCAGCGCAGCGCAGCTCCAAATGGCTTGAGGTTTCTTTTAAAGAAAAGCAGAGCCAGGGCGGGGGGCGGGGGGCGGGGGGCTCGGCAGAGGGTTGGGTGGGTGGGCAGAGGAGCAGAAATCCGGACGCTCCTACTCGTGCACGGTCCACGGTAGCAAAAACTCGAATGATGCAAGTGATGCATTTCATTTAAAGGCTGCTTTAAATGAAATGCATCACTTTCATTTTGCAGCTGCTCGTGCGGCCAAAGATCGGCAGTTTGCTAAGCTCTTATGCAACGAAGACCGTTAAATTGTCATTCTGATAATAAAGGCTATCATTCGAATATGAAAAGGTTTTTATGGGGGGGGGGGAGAGGAGCCGCCAGGCATCTCCAGAGAAGCACATTCTGCACGCGTACATCATACACACGTGCGCGTAGACACGGGTTCATCCGAGGACGGGCGCCCGTGGTTTTGCAAAAGCGTCTGTGTCCATATGGAAAAAGCTCTCGTTGCCCCCTAGCGGCCGCTTGAGGTGCTGCAAGTGCTGAGCCTGGTACAGGCAGTCCTCGACCTACGACTGCCATGGAGCCCACATTTTTCTGTCGTTAGGTGAGACGTTTAAGTGAGCTTTGCCCCATTTTAAGACCTTTCTTCTTAAGGGGATCACTGTAGTGGTTTAAGTCAGCAACGCGGTTGTTAAACGAATCTGACTTCCTCGTTGACTTTGCTTGGCAGGCCGCAAAAGGGGATGGCGTGCGACCCCGGCACGCTGCGACCGTCATAAATGTTGAGTCAGTTGCCAGGCGTCTGAATTTTGATTATAGGACCATGGGGATGCTGCAACGGTCGTAAGTTTGAAAAGCGGACATTAGATAGTTTCAGTGCTGTTGTAACTTGGGACGGTCACTAAACGAACTGCGGTAAGTTAAGGATCACCTGTGGATGGAGACCACTTGCCAAGAGCTTGAATTCTGATCACGGGACCATGGAGATGCTGCAATGGTCATAAGTGCGAGGACCAGTCATAAGCCACTATTTTTCGTGCCGATGCAATTTTGAACCAAAAATTTCAACCAAACTTTATTAACCGTTTGACTGGAACATTGTTTTTTAAAAATTTGCCTCTAAATTTAAAAATAGGATGTTTTAACAGCCAATAACTAAGAACCAACAATGAAAGATTCAGAAATATTTCTCCTAACGAGGTGTCGCCTTTTTCCGTTGTGTTTATTTCGGTTTTTGAAACGTGATTCATTGCACTTTGCGCAAAAAGCAATAGCACTTACGTCAGTGTTGGCTAACTTTTGCCCAAAAGTTTGGATTAAAAGATTTTAAAGCTCCCTTCCTACTCGGTTCTTTTGTTTAATGAAGAGAAAGGCTAAGGTTGACATGGTAGCAGCCTTCCGATATCTCAGGGGCTGCCCCCAAAGAGGAGGGAGTCAAGCTATTCTCCAAAGCATCTGAGGGCAGGACAAGAAACAACGGATGGAAACTAATCAAGGAGAGAAGCAACCGGGAATTAAGGAGGAATTTCCTAACAGTGAGGACAATTAGCCAGTGGAACTACTTGCCTCCAGAAGTTGTGGGTGCTTCATCAGTGGACGGTGTCTGAAATGGTATAGGGCCAGGATGGCGAACCTATGGCTCGCCTGCCGGAAGTGGCACAGAGAGCTCCCGTTTTTACTGCCGGAAGTGGCACAGAGGGCTCCCGTTTTTACACTCGGTGCTGAAAAGATTTGCCAACATTAATCAAATTTGTATACCGCCCTACTCCCCAAAGGGACTCAGGGCGGTGAACAGCCGAACAAAATACAAAACATACAAAAGTTAAAAATATTTAAGATAAATTAAATGATTAGGCTGAAAAAATTTAAAATCCAATCATATAAACCCATTATAAAGGGGAGGTTTAAGCCAGACCAGCCTGATGAAATAGGTACGTTTTTAAAGCACGGCGGAAGGTACGTAGGTCCTGTATCCTCCTTATCTCAGGGGGGAGCTCGTTCCAGATGGCCGGTGCCCTACAGAGAAGGCTCTCCCCCTGGGGGCCGCCAGTCGACACTGTTTGGCTGACGGCACCCTGAGGAGGCCCTCTCTGTGGGAACAGACTGGTCGGTGAGAGGCTACTGGCGGCAGAAGGCGGTCCCGAAGATACCCTGGCCCTAAGCCATGGAGCGCTTTGAAGATAGTAACCAAAACCTTGAAGTGCACCCGGAAGACCACCGGAAGCCAGTGCAGCTCGCGCAGGAGTGGAGTCACATGGGAGCGCCACGTCGCTCCGATCACCACCCGCGCGGCCGCATTCTGGACCAGTTGGAGCCTCCGGGTGCTCCTCAAGGGGAGCCCCATGTAGAGAGCATTACATATTGTTGAACACACGAGCATTGCCAAAGCTCAGCTCCAGCATGCATGTGTGCACTGGCCAGCTGATTTTTGAGCCTTCTGGGCCCACTGGAAGTTGGCAAACAGGCTGTTTCCGGCCTCTGGTGGGGGGGGAATGCTGTTTTCGTCCTCCCCAGGCTCCTAGAAAGCCTCTGGAGCCTGGGGAGGGCAAAAAAAAATGGGCCTACCGTGCTGTCACATCCCAAAAGTGGGTGGGAGCATGGGATCGCACATGCATTCATTGGGGTGAGGGGGCAGGGAGCCTAGAATTACGGGTGTGGACACGCACGCATGACTATCCCACACTCCCCCAGCTTTTGGCACGCGATGGCAAAAAAGTTAGCCATCATTCTCCAAGATCCTTTCCAACTCTGTGATTGTTATAATTAAAAGCCAGCAGCTTAATACACAAGATATGACACGAGGAATAGCCTGTAGCAACTTCACAATCGGATGCCAAGCACAGAACCAACTCAGAATTTGGGGCGCTCCTTTGTCGAGGGAGACGTGGCCTCAGACTGACTGTCCCTCACATTTTCATGTTTCTCAGGAGCTCGTCGTAGGAGAAGAGGTGAAAGGCGATGCACTCGTATTCCTTGAACTCTCCACACTCAAACAAGCAACCGAACGCGAGCGATTCCCCGTCTTCACAAACAGCCAGATCCGAGTACCCACTGGGTCCTTTATTTAAGACCCACGGAGACGTCCACCTGCTCTGATCCATTGGGGAAGGATTCAGGTAGATCCCCAGATCCATCCGCTTCGTCTTGCTGGTGGGATGGGAGAACATCAACCATGAGTTGGGTGAAGCAGACAATGGAGACGTGTCCATCTGAGATGTTGACCCGTTTGGGTGCTTCTTTTGGCCCGGATCTGGGCCAAAGAAACTCACAACGCTTCCTTGACACCCAAAGGGCAGTTCACACAACTGTTTGCAAAGGGCGTGATCTGGAAACCGGTGTCCGTCCACACTGTAGGCCTCGGCTCGGAATTTGTGCAAACTTCGGGCATTGCAATATAACACCTGCCTCTTGTCCTGGCAGGTGACCTCAGCCATCTGGCACTCGGTGGTCTTCAAGGTTTTGAGGAGCTCGCTCCGAGCCCACGTTTGACCCCCGTCATCGCTGTAGAAGCTGAAGCAATGGGGCTTGATCCACCACGGGAAGGAGTACCCAAACCACGCTTTATGGACATAGTAGGCGTAAGCTGGGATCACCAGGCGCCCCGAACTCAGCTGCACCCCGTGGCCTGGTCCCACGGCAAAGGTCGCCCACTTCTTCACCTCGTCGTCACTCATCACCTGCTCGGTCAGATCGGTCATTGAGCTCCAGGTGCGGCTGCCATCTTGGCTGGAGATGTAGCCCAGCCGGGCGGCGTTTCTCCCCGTCCTAAGCTGATGCTGTTCAGAAATGCCGTCCTTGACGCAGATGAAGAAGAGGAAGATGACGTCGTTCTTCTCATCGTAAACCGGGCACGGGTTCATGGTGCGATGGTTGGGCAGTCCGGCTGTCTTCAAACGGATGAAAGGGCCCCACTAGGACAAAATAAGGGTCAAAAAAAGTCTGAATTAAGAACTGGCTATGTCTGGTTTAATGGAGAGAAGAATTAGCAATCTTCCAATATCTCAGGGGCTGCCCCAAAGAAGAGGGAGTCAAGCTATTCTCCAAAGCCCCTGAGGGCAGGAGAAGAAACAACGGATGGAAACTAACCAAGGAGAGATTCAACCTAGAAATAAGGAGAAACTTCCTGACAGTGAGAACAATTAACCAGTGGAACGACTTGCCACCAGAAGTAGTGAATGCTCCAACACTCGAAGTTTTTAAGAAGAGATTGGACAACCATTCGTCTGAAACGGGAGAGGGTTTCCTGTATTAAGCAGGGGTTGAACTAGAGGACCTCTGAGGGCCCTTTCGGCTCTGTTATTCTGTATTTTGGAAAGTCAATTGATAAGGGCTTCTGCGTCTGGGCCCCTTAGACCCCGAGGATTAAGTTTCAGGGGGTCTGAAATCTTGGATGGAGGGGAAAAGGGTTATAACTTTATTTACGTACATGTTTCCATCCCATATTCGTTGTTGCTAAATACAGATAGTTCTCAACGCCCCACCAACATTTTTGTTGTTAAGTGAGACATTTAAGTGAGGTTTGCTCCATTTTACGTCCTTCCTTGCCACAGTCGTTAAGTGAATCCATGCCCTGTTAATGTGGTAACCCCGTGATTGTTAAGAGAATCTGGCTTCCCCGTGCACTTTGCTAAAATGGGGCAAAGCTCACAATAACTGTCTTGCTTAGTAACGGAAATCGGGAGCTCAATTGTGGTCGTAAGTCAAGGGCTGCCTGTGTCTATGACGAAGAAGGAAGCTTTCTCTATAAATAAGTTATTTGGGTTTGATGCTAGCACAGCCAAGTGCTAGAAAAGGTTATATTTTTAATTTTGGAGGCTAAAATGGGAATGTGCGTGCCATTTATTTTTAGCTGACCCTGAGACACAACTCCATTCCCACACCCACCAGTGGCACTTTATTTGTGCCCTGCACACTCGGCTCGAAGGGAAGGTTACGATCTACCAATTTAATGATATTAAGATGTTGTATTAAGATACACAGTTGAAAGAAACAATGATAGTATGGGCAATGTAATTTTGGCTATACAAGGCAAATGACACAAAAAAGGGATGCGGTGGCTCCGTGGCTAAGAGGCTGAGTTTGCCGATCGAAAGGTTGGCAGTTCAGCGGTTCGAATCCCTGGTGCCGTGTAACGGGGTGAGCTCCCGTGACTTGGCTCAGCTTCTGCCAACCTAGCAGTTCGAAAGCAGGAAAAAAATTCAAGTAGAAAAATAGGGACCCCCTTTGGTGGGAAAGTAACTGTTCTGTGCGCCTTTGGCATTGAGTCATGCCGGCCACATGACCCTGGAGACGTCTTCGGACAGCGCTGCTCTTCGGCTTTGAAATGGAGGTGAGCACCGCTCCCTAGAGTCGGGAACGACTAGCACATAAGTGCGAGGGGAATCTTTACTTTTACCTCAAATGGCAAAACATAAAACCCGGCTGGATGATTTTGGGCCAATCACCAGGAGACCGTGAGTTCTAGTTCTGCCTTAGCCATGAAAGCCAGTTGGGTGACTTTGAACAAATCACCAGGAGACCGTGAGTTCTAGTTCCACTTTAAGAATGAAAACCAAATGGGTGATTTTGGACGGCTCACAAGTCTAGTGATTAGTTCAAAGGCACCCAGCTGATTTTCATGCTAAGGCAGCACTAGAACTCACAGTCTCCTAGCTTAACTTAACACAATCTCCTAGTTTAACTTAATAGCAACGTTTCCCTTAACGAACGGTGGCTTTCTGGCCATAAAACGGAGCAAAGCTCACTTAATAAATGTTTCCCTTAGCGAGAAGAAATTTTGGGCTCCACAGGGTTACCTTAACGGACAGGCCCTCTTTAAATCCACGTCGCATCACCAAGCCCTTGGCGTGTTCGTCGCGGGGTGAGGAGCGCTCCTCCACAAAAGCCAGGAAGGTGGTCTCCACAGAATAGTAGATCAGAGCGGGGATGCGGTAAGTGACGTCGCTATTCTTGTTGAAAAGGAACATCTTCACGGAGTCTCCCGGAGTCTCAGCCATCATCTCTGGAGACCGGAAGATTCCAGGAGGAAGAAAAAGTCATAAGTGCGAGGATCGGATGCAAGTCACTTTTTTTTTTTTTTGCTCTTGCGGTAACTTTAAAGAGTTTTTGGTTGTAAGTCAAGGACTCACTGCACACCTAAAAGATATAAACTGTGGATGCTTGTGATTTTTTTTTTTTTTTTAAATCTAAATGCAAAATCACAAGACTGGTGAGCCTCCAGGGTGCAGGAGAGTTTGAAGCGTGGAAGCAAAGAGTTGGAGGAAATCACTGGTCATGTCCAGTGAATTAATCGGGGGTGGTTTTAGAGCAGTTTTCTAAAGTTGGCAACTCTAAAAGGGGTGGATTTTAAGCTCCCAGAATCCTGCAGCCAGCATGGCTGGATTAGAATCTCCCATCCAGCATGTGTGAACCAACTCCCAGAATTCCCCAGCCAGCATGGGTGGACTTCAACTCCCAGAATTCCCCAGCCAGCATGTATGAACCAACTCCCAGAATTCCCCAGCCAAAATGGATGGACTTCAACTCCCAGAATCCCCCAACCAGCATGAGTGAACTTCAACACCTAGAATCCCCCAGTCAAAATATATGAACTAACTCCCAGAATTCCCTAGCCAAAATGGATGAGCTTCAACTCCCAGAATTCCCCAGCCAGCATGTATGAACCAACTCCCAGAATTCCTCTAGGCAACAGATATAGAACAGAATAGTTTATTGGCCAAGTGTGATCAGACCAGGGGGGAAATCCAACAGGTTCTCACAGGTTCTGGAGAACCAGTAGCGGAAATTTTGAGCAGTTCTGAGAACCAGCAAATGCCACCTCTGGTTGGCCCCCGAGTGGGGTGGGAATGGAGATTTTGCAGTATCCTTCCCCTGCCACACCCACCAAACCACGCCCACAGAACCGGTACTAAAAAAAATTGGATTTCCCCAATTTGGATCAGACACACAAGAAATTTGTCTCTGGTGCACAGAGTCTCAGGGTACGTAGAAACAACAAAGTGATGCACCACAGATCTTAAATTTTAACGGTACAGTCACAAATCCTAAAATGCAAACTAAGTGGACGAATCATAATACTATATCCATAGGAGAAGGTAGTAGGAAAGATGAGAAGATGAAAAAAAAAAGAAGATGAGAATAGCAATACACGTAGTAGCCCTACTACACGGGTAAATACCTTTAGGCTTAAGACAGTGCTGTGGGAATTACGTGTTCAGCAGTGATGGCACTGGGGGTGGGGTGAGGGGCTATCTTTGTGTCTAATTGTTTTGGTGCCCAATGCTCTTCATTCCGGGCCGCATCAGGGTTGTGTTCAACTTCGTGGGGGGGGGGGGGGCAGAGTGAGTATGGCCAGGATGGGTATGGCCAGCTCAACATCACTCATGCCGAGGGTGCCTGTAGTGGCCTGAATGCTCTACCAGCGGAAACGGGCTCCCGAGCTCCGTTTCCTGCTGCGACGGCCTCCTGCAAGCTCTGTTTCCGTTTCTCGAGCTCCGTTTCCTGCTGCGACGGCCTCCTGCAAGCTCTGTTTCCGTTTCTCGAGCTCCGTTTCCTGCTGCGACGGCTCTGTTTTTGCTGGCAGAGGGTTGCAGGAGGCCGTCGCAGCAGGAAACGGAGCTCGGGAGCCCGTTTCCGCTGGCTGAGGCACCATGGGCTGGTCCCTCGCTGTTTCCAGGATGGCCCCGCCGGCCAGATCTAAGCACCCCACAGGCCGGATCTGGCCCGTGGGCCTGGAGTTTGATACCCCTGCTCTATAATGGCATCCTGAGGTGAGGAAGTGAAACAGTTTATGTCCAGGATGTGAAGGGTCTGTAAATATTTCCTCCGCCCTTTTTCTGGCTCATGCAGCACACAGCACTGAACCGTATTTTTCGGAGTATAAGACACACCAACTTTTTTTGTGTGAGGAAAAGAAGAAAAAGAAATCTGCCTCTGCCTCCCAGCAATTTGGCCTCGGTGCAGCAAACAGCCTGCTTTGCTTTCATTTTCGTTTTCAGCATAGCTTGATCAGCACAAGGAAAAAAAAAATCTGCCTCCCAGCAATTTACCTCCTTGCAGCAAGCGGCGGAGGCCCCCGCAGCGATAGGCCCCGGCAATCCCAGCAGACTGAAACAGCTGAGAGTCGTGAGGTCATAATCAACTTGTGCTAATCAGGCTGTGCTGAAGCTGAAACGGGCTCTTTCTTCTTTCTGCTTGCTGCAAGGAGGTAAATTGCTGGGAGGCAGAGGCCAAAGGGTGGGGGCCAGTGAGTGGGCGGGGCTATATTCAATGTATAAGACACACCCAAATCTTCACCCTCTTTTGGGGGGGAAAAAGATGCGTCTTATACTCTGAAAAATACGGGAAACGGAAGGCAGGATGGTTGCAATTATTTTGTTTTTTTCTGCAGTCCTAACTATCCGTTGAAGTCTGTCCTTGCTCTGTTTGGTTGCTGGGCCAAACTGGACAGTTTATTTAGGTGCAAATGACAGACTCAATAATTCCTCTGTAGAACTGTATTATCAACGGCTCCCTGGGCAGCCTAAACTTGCTGAGTTGGCACAGGAAGAGCATTCTTTCTGGTGCTTTTTTTAAAAAAATTGACGTTGTTGATATTCGGGTGTCCATTTTAAAGTCGCTTGAGATATTACACAATCCAGAAACTTGAAGGTCTCTGCTGTTGGATACGGTGTTGTCTACCTCGCATCTATACCGAGACACCAATGACCAATGGCTTTTGCAATTTGTTCACTACCATGTATTTTAACCTGATTTACATTCCTCCTTTTAAAGCGATGTTCAGATTTATTAGCTTCTAACATTCCTAAACTGAGAAAACAAGCTGGAGACTAGCCCCAGATTAAAAAAAAATTGTTAGTACAACAGTGGGGTCTGGTTTATCTCTTTCGTGAACCCTAAACAATCTTTCTCCTTACAATTTATTTCCTCCCCTTCAGATCTTCATTTTAATAAACTTGTAGGCTATTATCGTGTCCAGTCAACTTTCCCCTTTCACTATACTTTAAAAAGGGGATGTAAGTGAAAGATCGGGGTTCCCTCTTTGAATCCCTTTGAAGAGAGGGATAAATTGTAATGAAATGATCATCCTGCTGTCAACTTGCAAAGTTTTCAAGTTGCCATGAGCAGGAGGGAGGGAGAACTGATAGAGCTGATTGATTTCCCTAACTGAAGCTACATTCCATACATGCTTTCTTTCCGCGATCAGAAGGAGGGTGTTGGATTTCCCAGCCAGCCAAAGTGGTTTAATTGGAGAATGTAATTTATGACATGGCCAGAGAGGAGGGGAGAGAGAGGTTCATAGGGGAACGTAAATCTACGTGGGATTAGTTCTAACTGCATCCGAATATTGCCGAAATGATGCTCCTAATAAGTGACTGCATTTCTTTTGAAGTTTGGTTCATGGCTCATGAATTAATTAGGGCATCTTTTGGAAACTTCACACCTGCCTCGGTTTGGAGAATATAAAAAAGATGCTGAGATTCTGGAAAGAGTGCAGAGAAGAGCAATACAGATGATTAGGGGATTGGAGGCTAAAGCATATGAAGAACGGCTGCAGGAACTGGGTATGGCTAGTTTAATGAAAAGAAGGCCCAAGGGAGACATGATAGCATCTTCCAATATCTCAGGGGTTGCTGCAGAGAAAAAGGGGGTCAAACTATTCTCCAAAGTCCCTGAGGGCAAGACAAGAAGCAATGGGTGGAAACTAATCAAGGAGAGAAGCAATTTAGAACTAAGGAGAAATTGTCTGATGTGATTTTCTGTAGCTTCACCTGTTGCTTCCTATTTGCTAGAAAGCTTATACAGGTATTCCACGGTTACCTGTAACAAGAGCGGCACAAAAATGGATTGGCACCATTCCCCATGGGTGGTTATTTTGCTGTCATCCAAATTTGTTATGGATACTGCTGGTTCCATAACAAGCCAGGAAGATACAAAATAATACAACAAAACATTGATTTAAAACCTGAACTGTTCCTACTGGGTATCTTACCGGAGAAATATAATAAAGAAAATATGTATTTGATTATACATGTACTATTATGTAATATGTAATATTATGTAATAATTATACATGTAATAACTGCAGCGAGGGTTGTATTTGCACAAAATTGGAAAGCAGAAAAAAATCCCTACGGAGGGAGAGATAATTAAGAAAATACTGGAATGTGCAGAAATGAATAGATCAACCTGGGCAATTAAAGGGAAGAAAGAATCGGAGTATTATAGGATATGGGGGCCATTTTATCGATGGATAGAGATGAGATATAAATACATTAAATTAAAATGTGAAAGCAAGATAGAAATATAGCAAGAACATGGTAGAGGAGGAATATATTGACACAAAAAGTTGTACTCAGATGACACACTGAATAATGATGTATTGTTTGGTTAAACGTAAAAATTTAAAAAAAAATTAAAAATTCTAAAAAAAGAGTAAAAAACAACAACAATAAGGAAGAGCTTTAACAGATTAACAGAGTTGGAAGGGACCTTGGAGGTCATCTAGTCCAACCCCTGCCCAAGCTGGAGATTGTACACCATTTCTGACAAAGGGCAGTCCAGTATCTTCTTGAAAGCCTCCAGGGATGAAGCTCCCACAACTTCCGAAGGCCACTTCTCTTCCATGGGTGGATGGTTCTCACTGTCAGAAAATTCCTCCTTGTTGCCAAATGTCTGAATTCTGACCACACGACCACGGGGGACGCTGCATCGGTCGTAAGTGTGAAAAAACATTCCTAAATCACTTTTTTTCAGTGTTAACTTCAAACGGTCACTAAATGAACCGCTGTAAGTCCAGCTCTACCTGTAGGTCCTTGAAGTCACTTAAATGAGTCCTTTGGGAGTAGGGCGCTATATAAATTTAATAAAATAAATAAATAAATAATAAATGCAAAATATCAGGGGGGAAAAGGGCTTACTGGGGACGTGAAAGAATGGGATCGCTGGGTGGTGCCCACTCCCCAGTTGGCTCTTTTTTAAAAAAAAAGTTTTAAAGATTTTTTTTTTTATTAAACAACCAAAAATCCAATGTCTACATAAACAGTGTGTCATCTGGTTACAATTAGTTTTAAGAATTAATAATAATAATATTAATAATGATCACATATTATTAATATTTGCTTACCCATGAACTTTCCTTATGTAATTAATCACTCTCTTAACGCATTTAAGTTTCTAACTTCTGTTTTGGCTAGATAAAACCAACCCCATGTTAAAAAGTATCCAGTTTCTTCCTTCTTTCATCTATCCATTTCTGCGCATTCTAATTTTTTTTTTTTAAATTACATTTTCCCCTGTAGGGATCTTTTTTCGTTTTCCCACTTGTTGCGCAAACGCAATTCTGGGCTGTGTCCAATTGGCTAGGTTTAAAATTAGATCGCTGGGTGGTGCCCACTCCCCAGCTGCTTCTGTCAATCCCCAGCCCTCCCTTGCCATTGCCAGGGCTCCGAGCCTCCTTTCCACTGGGGAGGGAAGCCCACCCTTCGGCACCCCCTCCCAGACCCATTTGGGGGGTGCCACTCACCCCCTGGCAGCCGGCTGGGCAGGCAGGAAAGCTGCAAGGAAGCGGCTTTGCAACGGTCGCAAAGGCGAATCGGCCGGCCGAGCGAGCTTGGGGAGCGGCTGATCGGGACGCCCTCCTCCTCGCCGAAGCCTGGAGCCAATTGCGGAGGGTCCCAGCAGGCTGGGGCGTTGCAAAAGGCTCCGAAAAGGCTGCCAAGTCACGAGGTGCTCGCGGGCGCCCCCGCCACGGCGCTGCCCACAACGCAGCGATCGGGTTGCAGAAGGTCAAGCCTTCCCTCGGAGCGCGCCGCCCCTCCCCTCGCCTAGGCCACGCCCATTTAACCCTTTCGCTCCCTGCGGGAACCGGGAAAGCGCTTTATGCGCTGAATCCATACAGGGGGTCCTCGACTTACGACCGAAGCGGAGCCCTACAATTCCGTTGTTAAGCGAGACGTTGGTTAAAAGAGGGTTTTGCTCCATTTTATGCACCTTTCTTGCCACCTTTGTGAAGGGGATCATTTTTTGAAGAGCTGGAAGAAGGGACCTCGTACTGTGGGTCATCTAGTCCACCCCCCCCGATCATTGATAAGTTTAGTAACACCGTCGTTAAGTGAATCCGGCTTCCCCATAGACTTGGCTTGTCAGAAGGTCGCAAAAGGGGATCACCTGACCCTGGGACGCTGCGACTGTCATAACGATGAGTCAGTTGCCAAGCGTCTGAATTGGGATGACGTGACCGTGGGGGATGCTGCGACGGTCGTAAGAGTGAAAAACGGCCATAAGTCAGTTTTTTCAGTGCTGTTGTAGCTTCGAACCGTCACTAAGCGAACTGTTGTAAGTCGAGGACTACCTTTACGTGGCATTCAAAAGGCAGACAGAGAGCAGGCTGGAAGAAAACATTTTCACAGAGGTAGTCCTCGACGTACAACTGTTCATTTAGTGACTGCTCAAAGTTACGACGGCATTAAAAAAAGTGACTAATGACCGATTTCCACACTTATGACCATTGCAGCCTCTCCATGGTCACGTGATCCAAATTCAGACACTTGGCAACTGACTCGTGTTTATGACGGTCGCAGTGTCCCCTTTTGCGACCTCCTGACCAGCCAAGTCAATGTGGAAGCCAGATTCATTTAACAACCCTGTTACTAACTGAATGACCGCAGTGATTCACTTAACGACTGCGGCCAGAAAGGTGGTAAAATGTGGGCAAAACTCACTTAACGACTCCCTTGCTTAGCAATGGAAATTTTGGGCTCAATTGTGGTCGTACGTCGAGGACTAGCTGTCAACCCCTTGTCACGGGAATGACCATCAAAATGTATATTTTCAGCTCGTTTAACTCATTGCAGCATCCCTGCATGGAAGTGTGTAAAAGTGTGTGCAAATCCTTGTGCCGGGGAAACCAATAAGGGCTGGATGTGGCATTTGCACCATTTCTTGCACGGAAAAGTGGGTTTGAGATGTCAGGATGGCCCTGCCTCAGTTTCCCAATTGTTATCTGCTGGTTAATCCCTCTTTTCATGGTTGGCTGGGGAATTCTGGGAATTGAAGCAGGGGTGAAATGCTCCCGGTTTGGATCAGATCACCCGATCCAGTAGCAATGGCGGCGGGTAGTTCGGAGAACAGGTAGCAAAAATCCGTGCCCCCCCCCCCATTGCCCAGCTGAGCCTCACAATCATCAGAGGCTTTTTTTTATTTTTAAAAACATTTTTCTACAACTTCATCCGCCGAAAAATGCTTTTAAAAGTAAAAAAAAAAGCCTCTGATGATTGTGCGGCTCAGCTGGGATCGTCAGAGGCTTTTAAAAGAAAAAAGTATCTGGTGGTCAGACAACTCAGCTGGGATCGTCAGAGGCTTTTAAAAGAAAAAAGTCTCTGGTGGTCAGGCAACTCAGCTGGGATCGTCAGAGGCTTTTAAAAGAAAAAAGTCTCTGCTGATCAGGCAACTCAGCTGGGATCGTCAGAGGCTTTTAAAAGAAAAAAGTATCTGGTGGTCAGGCAACTCAGCTGGGATCGTCAGAGGCTTTTAAAAGAAAAAAATCTCTGCTGATCAGGCAACTCAGCTGGGATCGTCAGAGGCTTTTAAAAGAAAAAAGTATCTGGTGGTCAGGCAACTCAACTGGGATTGTCAGAGGCTTTTAAAAGAAAAATGTCTCTGCTGGTCGGGCAACTCAGCTGGGATCGTCAGAGGCTTTTAAAAGAAAAAAGTCTCTGCTGGTCGGGCAACTCAGCTGAGATCGTCAGAGGCTTTTAAAAGAAAAAAATCTCTTCTGATCAGGCAACTCAGCTGGGATCGTCAGAGGCTTTTAAAAGAAAAAAGTATCTGGTGGTCAGGCAACTCAGCTGGGATCATCAGAGGCTTTTAAAAGAACAAAAGTCTCAGCTGATCGAGTAACTCAGCTGGGATCCTCAGAGGCTTTTAAAAGAAAAAAGTCTCTGCTGGTCAGGCAACTCAGCTGGGATCGTCAGAGGCTTTTAAAAGAAAAAAGTCTCTGCTGATCAGGCAACTCAGCTGGGATCGTCGGAGCCTTTTGAAAGCATTTTTTTACAACTTTTTCGGTTGTAGAAAAAAATGGTTTTAAAAGTTTTTTTAAAATGGCCACGCCCACCCAGTCACATTACACCCCCCCCCCGCCAAGCCACACCCACAGAACCGGTAGTAACAAATTCTAGATTTCACCACCGAGTTGAAGTCCATTAAGTTGCTAAACCCTGCATTCAACCCTAAACGAACACGATCCAACAGGCTGAGAAGAGGAAAAAGAAACCAGGATGGAAACTAACCAGGTTTAGCATGGTGGTACAGAGGCAGCCTTGAGAAAACAGGAGCAATCCATCGCACACGGTCACGTACTGCGTGTTGCAGCCGAGCGTGCAACTTCCTCGTGTGTGTCTGTGCAACCCGCAACCTCCCCACCCCCCGTCTCCATTCTGCAACGCTCATCCAGACGGGTGGCACGATGGTCCAGCCAGCCAGCCGCTCCCAGCCCCCAAAAAGAAGAGAAATGACACCGGACGCCATTCAAGAGAAGCCGAAACGTGTCTCGGATTAATAAACTAGAATAATTTATTTGACAAAACCACAAGAAACGGTCACAGAAAAGGAACAGAAGCCAAGCCAAGGACAGGGTGAAGGGACCACGCGTGGGGGACCGGCGGGCGTGCAGATCTTCTCCCCACCTGCCGCGAAAGGGGGAGGAGCTATCTTGGACCCCTATTTGATCCCATGATCAGCCTGGGGGGGGCGGGAGGTCAGTGTGGAGCCCCAAATGTCTACCCAGCCTGGGAAGAGAGCACAGGTGAACGAGCCCAGTGCCATACACAAGACTGGGCAAAAGAAAGGTGAATATAGGTAGTCCTCGATTTACGACCACAATTGAACCCTAGCCAGCTTGGCTGGAGGACTTTAACTCCCAGAATTCCCCAGCCAGCTTGGCTGGAGGACTTCAACTCCCAGAATTCCCCAGTCAGCTTGGCTGGAGGATTTTAACTCCCAGAATTCCCCAGTGAACTTTGCTGGAGGACTTCCACTCCCAGAATTCCCCAGACCAGCAAAGCTGGAGGACTTCAACTCCCAGAATTCCCCAGACCAGCAAAGCTGGAGGACTTCAACTCCCAGAATTCCCCAGTCAGCTTGGCTGGAGGACTTCAACTCCCAGAATTCCCCAGTGAACTTTGCTGGAGGACTTCCATTCCCAGAATTCCCCAGACCAGCAAAGCTGGAGGACTTCAACTCCCAGAATTCCCCAGCCAGCTGGCTGGGGAATTCTGGGAGTTGAAGTCCACAAGTCTTAAAGTGGCCAAGGTTGGAGACCCCTGTGTTAGAGAAGAGGCTGTGAGATGGTGCCACGTGTCCAGGAACGTGGCACCCGGTCCTGAGAGAGCAGAAGGTGAAGGGGGAGACTTCGAAATCGGACGTCAGCCAACCTGCAAGGTGAACAGAACTGGAGAAGCAGCTGCAGGTAGTCCTTGACTTATAACACTTCATTTAGCGACCGTTTGAAGTTACGACGACACTGAAAAAAGTGACCGGTGACCATCTTTCACACTTACACTGCAGCCTCTCCGGGGGTCATGTGATCAAAATTCAGATGCTTGGCCACTGACTCGTATTTATGACGGTCGCAGTGTCCCGGGGGGGGTGTGGTGGTCACATGATCCCCCTTTTTGCGACCTTCTGACAAGCAAAGTCAAGGGGGAAGCCCGATTCCTTTAACAACCGTGTGCCTGACTTAACAGCTGCAGTGATTCACTTAACAACTGCGGCAAGGAATGTTGTAAAACGGGGCAAAATTAACCTAACGTCTCGCTTAGCGATAGAAACGTTCAGTTGTGGTCGCAAGGCGAGGACTACCTGTAAATGATTGGATCTACATTTTTTAAAGTGGGATCCAAAAGTTCCCCAAGGAAAGCTCAGCCAGGATGAAGAAATTCCTTCCCGTTGCCCTCTCCTAGCAGCCGGTCCCGAGTTCGGGTTTTACGAAGGAGGAGGAACGCTCGCTCTGCTGCATCCGGGCTTCCCTCCCACGTCAATCGGAGACGTGTCACCAATAAAGGGGAATATTTGCAGCTCAGGATTGAAACGAGGAGTCCTCGCTGCTCTCTGAGCTTGATTCTTTTCTTGTAGACGTCTGATGACCCACCTAGGTAACATCATCCGTGCTAGAAGAGAGAGGGGTATGTGAGTGGAAGTGAAGGAGAAGAGGAGGAGGAAGACCGGGGGGTCCTTGTGCTCTCTGAACTTAGTGATTTTCTTGCAAACGTTTCACAACCCAAGTAGGTAACATCATCAGTGCAATCTCATCTACTGGTACCTTAATGGCACTGATGATGTTAGCTAGTTGGGTCACGAAACGTCTCCAAGAAAACTACAGAGCTCAGAGAGCACCAAGGTCCCCACAGTCCATCTCCTCCTTCTCCTCTTCCTCATCCCTCCTCCCTCCTCCTCCCTCCTCCTACAACCCTACTCTTTACTAACCCTGATGATGTTAGTTAGCTGGGTCACAAAACGTCTCCAAGAAAAGCACCCAGCTCAGAGAGCACCAAGGATTAACTACATTATTATATATTCTGTTTACATTTCTTTTTCTCCCATTGGGAAACCAGAATAACAGAGTTGGAAGGGACCTTGGAGGTCTTCTAGTCCAACCCCCTGCTTAGGCAGAGAACCCTACAGGAACCAGCAGTCCTCCTCCTTCCTCTCTCCCTTCCTCCTCCTCCCAAGCCCCACTCCCTTCTGGCACTGATGATATTAGCTAGCTGGGTCACGAAACGTCTCCAAGAAAAGAACCGAGCTCAGAGAGCACCGAGGTCCCCACAGTCCTCCTCCTCCTCCTTGCACTGATCATGTTCCCTAGTTGGGTCATGAAACGCCAACCAAGCTCAGAGAGCACCAAGGACGCCCCCTCCCAGCACACACACACACAGACACACATGCACACCCACACATGCCCTAAGCGTGGCTCGAACGCAGCTCCCTTCTTAGACCCCCGTCCTCAATATTCAGACCGGACGACGGCCTAGCTTTTGCAGGAGGTGGATTGCATTTCCCCCCCCCCCCCACATCCCCTTTATGCAGGCTCCAAGTCAACATTTTAAAAACAACGCAACTTCAAAAAACTGATAGAAAAGAGTAGAGGGGAGTGCTGGGATGCTCGGAGTGGAAACGGGGCGGGAGGGAGGAAGGCCGGCAGTTTATCTGTCGTTCAGCTGCGGCGAGTTGGTCCCGTCGGCCTCCTCTTCCTCGTCCTTCATGCATTTGAGTCTCTGGCGGGCAAAATCTTCGAAGACGATGTCATCGTCACTACGGCACAAAAGAGGACAGAGGGAAAAATGGGTCAGGTTGGGGGGGCTCAACCACAGCGGGCAAGGCCGGCGAGGGGGAAACTCAGCCGGACTGCGGCCAGAGCCGTTTCCCTTTCCAGCTAGTCCTCGATGTCCAACGTTCCATTTAGCGACCGTCCGAAGTTACAACGGCGCCGGAAAAAAGTGACGGAGGACTGTTTTTTCACCCTAGTGGAAACTTGATAGTTGGGTTTTCCCAATACAGGTAGTTCTCGACTGACACCAGTTCGTTTATTTATTTATTTATTAATTTATTAATTAGATTTGTATACCGCCCTTCTCCTTACGGAGAGTGACCGTTCAGTTACTGATGCTGGAAGATGCTGTCATGTCCGTCCACCCGCAAGTCCTTCTTTTCATTAAACTAGACAGTTCCTGCAACCGTTCTTCGTATTTTGTAAGTTAAGGACTTGCCTGTTTACGGCAAAGTGGCTGGGCTACATGCAAAGGAGCCAGGTTTCCCACGAGGAGCTCTTCCGAACACACACACACACATAAACACACAAACACACAAACGCACACACAAATTTGACTTACTTCGTGTCAAGTTCTATGAGGTTGGTGTCGATAGGAGCTTCATTTTCGGGCACTGAAAACAAGAAACAAAGCCAATTACCGTATTTTTCAGAGTATAAGACGCACCTTAGTTTTTGGGGAGGAAAATAAGAAACAAGCTGATTGGCGGGTGGATGGGCCTCCCGGAATACCCCCAATCAGCTGTTTCCAGAGGTGAATTTTAGCAACGGCTTTGTTGGTCGTGAGCTCTGTGCCTTGCTTTTTTTTTTTTCCTGCCTCTAAAAGCCTCTGAAACAGAGCTTCAGAAAAAAAGGCTTTTTTTTTCTGAAGCTCTGTTTGGAGGCTTTTTTTCTGAAGCTTCTTTCAGAGGCTTTTTTTTCTGAAGGACTATCTGTAGTCTGTTCAATTGCCTTTCTTTGGTATTGATGTGTAGATTAACCTCTTCCGATCTGTTGGTTATTATATCATTCTCCAGTTTTGTTAACATAGTTTGGTTAGAACCTTTACTGATTCTTCTTTTGTTGCTTGCCATATTATTTTAGATAAAAGCTTTTCAGAGGCTTTTTTTTCTGAAGCTCTGTTTGGAGGCTTTTTTTCTGAAGCTCCGTTTGGAGGCTTTTTTTCTGAAGCTCCGTTTGGAGGCTTTTTTTCTGAAGCTTCTTTCAGAGGCTTCTTTCAGCCTCTGAAATTTCCGTTTGGGAGACTGGGAGGGGCTACATTCGGAATATAAGACGCACCCAGATTTTTACCCCCTTTTTTGGGGGAAAAAGGTGCGTCTTATACTCCGAAAAATATTGTAATCCAGCTTCCTTGGACAGTGGGCATAATTCCCACCCCCCAGCCAACTTGATTCTGCAACTAGCCAGCTCTCTCAAGACAGCAGTCCTCATGAAGGTCCTTTCGGGAGGATGCTAATCTGCCTCCTGCCCAGATCAGCCCCACGCGGACAAACTCACCCTCTCGGTGCAACAACTCTTCCTTGGGTTTGGGATGCATCAGGGTGAACGGCAGCTCCACAGCTACGTCGCTGGAAAGAAAAGACGGAAAGTGAGGCACCCATTTTTGGGGATGGCCGGCACCGGCCTCCTCCTTCTGGGGATGCCCTCTTCTCATGACCTGCAGCTGCTGTGGAGTTTGCCTGATCAAGATTCCTTAAACTGGGTTTGTGGGGAGCCAGGTTAATGCCAGTTCCCGGCAAGGCATTCAAAGAAACCCATTTTTTAAGGGAGGAAAACTTGGCTTTCTTACTGAGAATTGTGTGAGATTCCGACATTTTTTCTCAACAAGGGATCAGAGAGGGAAGTTGGGGTGATCTTCTCCATTTCAGCCATTTTGTTTTGAAATTAATTTTTAATCCAATTGGGAGACCCTATGGATGCCACTGGGGGAAAACTCAAGACTCTTTAGCGGACCTAGCCCCCTGCGTTCTACCAACTCAAGCTTCTAGTCCTCATTTCCAATACTTCACTGCTCACTCACTGTCCTCACTGCTAACACTTAGCTTCATTTACATGAAGGTTTTACTTTTGAGGGGATTATTTACTCCTGCTCTCCTAAACCTATGTTAAAGGTTACCTAGCTTTAAGATCCTGCCTTACTTCTGCCATAGCTATATCAACTCAAGTTTCTAGTCCTCACTGCTAACACTTAGCTTCATTTACATGAAGGTTTCACTTTTGAGGGGATTATTTACTCCTGCTCTCCTAAACCTATGTTAAAAGTTACCTTGCTTTAAGATCCTGCCTTACCTCTGCCACAGTTATATCAACTCAAGTTTCTAGTCCTCACTGCTAACACTTAGCTTCATTTACATGAAGGTTTCACTTTTGAGGGGATTATTTACTCCTGCTCTCCTAAACCTATCTTAAAGGTTACCTTGCTTTAAGATCCTGCCTTACTTCTGCCATAGCTATAGCAACGCAAGTTTCTAGTCCTCATTTTTAACACAGCCTCCTTCACATGAAGGGGTTTATTCTCCTCCAAAGGACCAAGTTTTGACCCTGAAAGGCTGCTATTAAAATAATGTATGTCCATAATTAGGATTTATTCTAATTATTTATGAAGGGTCCTTGGTTCTCTATGAGCTTTGTTGCTTTCCTACAGACGTTTCATCACCAAACTAGGGAACATCATCAGTGCTGTAGCAATGCTGTATCAGTATTAGTACCCCATCCCTTCAAGGTGGGGAACGGGATCAGGTCTCTGCATGCAAAGGCAGGGGCTTCCACAGAGGAGGTCAGAAAAGTCAAAATGGCTTCTGTGCTTAGCGACTGCCGCCGCGTCCCTTCTGTGCAAAAAAACTTGACTGTTTCGACTTTCCCCGTGGGTGCCCCTGGTGGAGGGAGGCTGCACTGCATTTGATCGGCACGGGTAAAATCTGAAAGCTGTTACCTGGAGGCAAGATCTCCCAGCAAGCTGGCATTGGAAGGAGAGGAGAGAAGAGAGTTAGAATTCAACAGAACAGAACAGAAGAGAATATCGTAGAATAGGAGAATAGAATTATTTATGTATTTATTTATTTATTGGTTTGACTTATATGCCACCCTTCTCCAGAGACTCAGGGCGGCATATAATGTGTTAAGCAATAGCCTTCATACTTTTGCATATACCTGCTTAGTAGGGCTTTCGGCCCCCCCTAAGCGGTGTTCTTTTTTATATAAAGTCATCTTATTGCCCCCACAATCTGGGTCCTCATTTTACCTCGCTTAGAAAGGATGGAAGGCTGAGTCAACCTTGATAATTATCATTAGTTACAATCATAATAAATAGAATTAGAATAGAACAGAAAAGAATAGAATAGAATGAAAGAAATAATATGAACAGAGAATGGAATGGAATGGAATAGAATGGAATAGAATAGAATAGAATAGAATAGAATAGAATAGAATAGAATAGAATAGAATAGAATAGAATAGAATAGAATAGAATAGAATAGAATAGAATAGAATAGAATAGAATAGAATGAAAGAAATAATATGAATAGGGAATAGAATAGAATAGAATAGAATAGAATAGAATAGAATAGAATAGAATAGAATAGAATAGAATAGAATAGAATAGAATAGAATGAAAGAAATAATATGAATAGAGAATAGAATAGAATAGAATATGAATTAGGAATAGAATAGAATAAGAAATAATAGAATAGAATAGAATAGAATAGAATAGAATAGAATAGAATAGAATAGAATGGAATGGAATGGAATGGAATGGAATGGAATGGAATGGAATAGAATAGAATAGAATAGAATAGAATAGAATAGAATAGAATAGAATAGAATAGAATAGAATAGAATAGAATAGAATAGAATATGAATTAGGAATAGAATAGAAAAAGAAATAGGATAGGATAGGATAGGATAGGATAGGATAGGATAGGATAGGATAGGATAGAATAAAATATGAATTAGGAATAGAATAGAATAGAATAGAATAGAATAGAATAGAATAGAATAGAATAGAATAGAATAGAATAGAATGAAAGAAATAATATGAATTAGGAATAGAATAGAATAAGAAATAATAGAATAGAATGGAATAGAATAGAATAGAATAGAATAGAATAGAATAGAATAGAATAGAATAGAATAGAGTAGAGTAGAGTAGAGTAGAGTAGAGTAGAGTAGAGTAGAGTAGAGTAGAATAGAATAGAATAGAATAGAATAGAATAGAATAGAATAGAATAGAATAGAATAAGGAATAGAACAGAACAGAACAGAACAGAATAGGAAAATAGAATAGAACAGAATTAGATCTAGAAGAGGGAATAGGATAGAATAGAAATAAAATTAGAATTCTTTATTAGCCAAGGGTGATCGGACACAGGAGGGAATTGTCTCCAGCGCAGAAGCTCACAGTGTGCATATACATGGCAAATAATAGGTCATAGGGTTAAGGGTTAGGAAATACCACAGAAATTTCAGACTCCATTGTGCCTGGACTTACCCCCCTCGAGAGACCACCAGCTTGGCTTTCACTTTGTAGGAGACGATAATCCCCAAGACCTCCTTGTTGGCGCCTTCTCTCAACCTGGCATGTGGAGAGAAAATTATTTGAAAAATTATTTGCCTCACGTGCATATATATATAGAAAAAAAATTGGTCCAAGATGAGAACTTCTCTCTTTTTTTTCCAGTCTTTCTCTTTCCCTCGGTTGCCTTCGGGGTGCAGAAAAGTCGGTCCTCGACTTACAACAGTTCATTTAGTGATCAGTCGAAGTGACAACAGCACCGAGAAAAGAGATTTAGGACCTTTTTTCACACTTACGACTGTTGCAGCATCCTTGCGATCACATGGTCGAAGTTCATATTTATGACGGTCGCAAGGACCCAGGATCATGTGACTCCCTTTTGTGACCTTTTGCCGAGCGAAGTCGATGGGGAAGCCATATTCGCTTAACCATCATGTTGGTAATTTAACAACGGCAGTGATTCACTTAACAGCCGCATCAAGAAATGTCGTCAAAGGGGGCGAGACTCACTTTACGACTGTCTCGCTTAGCTATGGAAATTTGGGGCTCCGTTGTGGTTGTAAGTCGAGAACTACCTGTATAGGAGCTTCTGCTGGCTAGGGGATTCTGGGAGGTGAAGTCCTTATGTGCTGTCTAAGGGATTCTGGGAGTTAGTTCACACATGTTGACTGAGGAAAGTTGGCTGGGGAATTCTGGGAGTTGAAGTCCATATGTGTGGGCTAAGGGATTCTGGGAGTTAATTCACTCATGCTGGTTAAGGGATTCTGGAAGTTGAAGTCCATATGTGTTGGCTAAGGGATTATGAGAGTTTGTTCACACATGTTGACTGGGGAATTCTGGGAGTTGAAGTCCATATGTGTGGGCTAAGGGATTCTGGGAGTTAGTTCACACATGTTGACTGAGGAATGTTGGCTGGGGAATTCTGGGAGTTGAAGTCCATATGCGTTGGCTAGGGGATCCTGTAAGCCAGGTAAAGGCCACCCTTGTGGGCCATTTTGGGGCCCAGGGCGCCTCTGAGCTCCATCCAAATCCACCGTCCCAAGGGCCCTGGAGGAAAGAGGCACTCACAGGGTGCTGGAAGCCAAATTGGTGTCTTCGTGTTTCAGCTTCCCGTCCAAAGCCAGTCCGCGTTTTTCCCGGTTGTTGGCCAGGAAAGGGGTCAAGGTGTAGACTTTGCAGAAGGTCGAGCTGGGGGCCACCACATCGCTGCACGGAAGGGACAGGAATTAAAAGTAAAATGGTTACGGATCGTATAAGGTCTCCTGCCTTGGGAAGTGGGTTGGCATAGAAGACCTCTAAGGTCCCTTCCTGCCTTAGGATTCCATGATCATTCTCTCCCTCTTTCTCTCTATCACCTCTATCTCCTCTATAATTGTCTCTATAGCTCTTCTGTCTGTCTCTGTCTATCCACCAATCTACAGTATTATTATTATCTGTCTGTCTGTCTGTCTGTCTGTCTATCTATCTATCTATCTATCTATCTATCTATCTATCTATCTATCTATCTATCTATCATCTATCTATCTATCTATCTATCTATCTATCTATCTATCTATCTATCATCTATCTATCTATCATCTCTATCATCTCTATCTATCTATCTATCTATCTATCTATCTATCTATCTATCTATCTATCTATCTATCTATCTATCTATCTATCTATCTATCTAATCTCCTATTTCTTTATTCTGTCTATCTTTTTTTTTTTAAATTTGATTTATATGCCACCCTTCTCCGGAGACTCAGGGCGGCTTACAAGGCGTTAAGCAACAGCCTTCATACTTTTGTATATTTATACAAAGTCAGCTTATTGCCCCCACAAACTGGGTCCTCAATTGACCTACCTTAGAAAGGATGGAAGGCTGAGTCAACCTTGAGCCGGGTGAGATTCGAACTTACAGTAATTGCAGACAGCTGGCGTTAATCACAATGCTTTTTTAAGTCTGCTCAGCTACCAGGCTCATATCTATTATATCTGTCTGTCTATCTCTTATTTATCATCTGTCATTCATCCATTATATATCATCCATCCACCCATCCATCCACCCACCCACTCATCCATCCATTCATTATCTCTCTCTCACCTCTCTCGTCTATCTAATCCATCTATCTCTCTATCTCTCTATCATCTCTATCTCCTATTTCTTTATTCTGTCTGTCCATCTATTATCTGTCTGTCTGTCTATCTCTTATCTCTTATCTATCATCTGTCATCCATCCATCTATTATATATCATCCATCCATTCATCCACCCACCCACCCACCCACCCACCCATCCATTCACCCATTCACCCACCCATCCATCCATACATTATCTATCTCTCTCACCTCTCTCTCATCTATCTAATCTATCCTATCTATCCATCCATCTATCATTCATCCATCATCTATTTTATCATCCCTCCCTCCCTCCCTCCCTCCCTCCCTCCCTCCCTCTCTCTCTATCATTCATCCATCATCTATTTTATCATCCCTCCCTCCCTCTCTCTCTATCATTCATCCATCATCTATTTTATCATCCCTCCCTCCCTCCCTCCCTCCCTCTCTCTCTCTCTCATCCATCCATCTCTCATCAAAAACTAAACTGTCTCACAACTGGAATAATTTTTGGGGTTTTGGAACAAACTTTGGGCCAGGGAGGGGGATTAGGAAGTGTGTACAGGGTGGGCAGAAATGGGCTCAGTTCAGATTTTAATTTGCACTTTCTAAACTGATACTCCAACCAAACTGCAGCTGTTTTTATTGTCTACTCTGGAATTTTACAACGCAAGTTTCCAATTAAAGAAAGAACGTGTTTGTCGGCATAAATATGCATATATCAGAGAAAGGAGCAAGCAGAGTGTTCCTTATTAGAGGAAAATGCTCGCAGAACAAAATCTTATGGGGGAAAAAAGGCATAATAATTAAAAAAGGACAAGAAAGGTTATTGCAAATTATTGCAGAAACAGCATGCGAGATGCTTAAGCCTGGAAAAATGCAAAACAAGTTCTAATAAGTTATACCATGCTATGCGTGCTGGGGAAGGAAGGATCAGTCACAATGACACCATCACACAAAGGACACAAAGGACATCACTCATACTATTTGCTCCGCCCCATGACATCATCACGTGGGCTGCTTTATGACCATGTCGACTTACAACCATAATTATGGGGCCTCATTTTGGTTGCAAGTCGAAGACTACCTGAATGTAGTAATACTTCTCCCAAGTGTCCATAGATCTTGTATATTTTTGCATATGTGCCCATCCTCCTGTGTCTAAGCCCAAATTCTTTGTGTGTCTAATTACACTTGGCCGATAAAGAATATCCTATCCTATCCTATCCTATCCTATCCTATCCTATCCTATCCTATCCTATCCTATCCTATCCTATCCTATCCTATCCTATCCTCCATCCTTCTCTCTTCTCTTCTCTTCTCTTCTCTTCTCTTCTCTTCTCTTCTCTTCTCTTCTTTCTTTTCTTCTCCATCCTTTTCTCTTCTCTTCTCTTCTCTTCTCTTCTCTTCTCTTCTCTTCTCTTCTCTTCTCTTCTCTTCTCTTCTCTTCTCTTCTCTTCCCTTCCCTTCCCTTCCCTTCTCCCCTCCCCTCCCCTCCCCTCTCCTCTCCTATCCTCCATCCTTCTCTCTTCTCTTCTCTTCTCTTCTCTTCTCTTCTCTTCTCTTCTCTTCTCTTCTCTTCTCTTCTCTTCTCTTCTCTTCTCCTTCTTTTCTTCTCCATCCTTTTCCCTTCCCTTCCCTTCCCTTCCCTTCCCTTCTTCCCTTCCCTTCCCTTCCCTTCTCTTCCCTTCCCTTCCCTTCCCTTCCCTTCCCTTCCCTTCCCTTCCCTTCCCTTCCCTTCCCTTCCTTCCCCCCTCCCCTTCCCTCCCCTCCCCTCCCCTCCCTTCTCCTCCCCTCCCCTCCCTTCTCCTCTCCTCTCCTCTCCTCTCCTCTCCTCTCCTCTCCTCTCCTCTCCTCTCTTCCCTATCCTATCCTATCCTATCCTATCCTATCCTATCCTATCCTATCCTATCCTATCCTATCCTATCCTATCCTATCCTATCCTATCCTATCCTATCCTATCCTATCCTAATTCTATTCCACTTCCACTCCTACTCCACTCCACTCCAATTCACTCCACTCCTTTCCACTCTCACTTCCACTCAGGAGCGAAATCATACCGGTTCAGACAGATTCGGGCAAACCACTAGGGATTATTGGCATCAGTTCGCCGAACTGGTAGCTCTTCCGGCCACTGGATATTCCACAGAATTCAACGTTAAATGCAGCAGAGAGAATGCTAACTTTTCTCCCTCCGTTCAGAACGGAGCTGCTGCAGCCTGTCCCTTTTAAGGAGGGTAGAGGGGCAGGGGGGAGCAGCTGGAATGGAGCCGTTTTCGTGAAAGGCAGGAAAATGGGGAAGGGGATTTTCCTGCCTGTCATCCATTCTTCAATCTCAGCACAGGCTAAGAGAAGGATGGTAGGCAGGAATATTCCCCTCCCCATTTTCCTGCCATTCGGGACAAGGAGTGGTTGGCAGAGGAGGGGCTGGTGAGGAGCCCCTCGATGTGAGTGATGTCAAGTTGGCCACGCCCACCCAGTCACATGACCTCCCCCCAATAAGCCACACCCACAGAACCAGTAGGGGAATTTTTTTTATTTCACCCCTGCTTCCATTCCATTCCATTCCATTCAGAAGCCGGAGCCCTGGGGCTGGCAGCTGTGCCCACCAGTTGGGTACTCACTCAGTTTCCTCCACGGCCACTGGGCACTTATACTGGGCAGTGTTGAACAGGCAGATGTCGGCATACTGGCGAACTGGAAAGCAAGCAGGAAGAGAAAGAGACACATTTGGGGGTGCCAAGGGATTCTGGGCCAGAGAATGTCCATGGAGCTACCCTGAGTTATTGGTGGTCAAAAAGGGCAAGATGGCAGCCTGGATGATGTCATGGAAGTGCCCTCCCTTTTTTTAAAAAAAAAAGAAAAATAGGCGGAGCTTTGGTCACTCCATTGTGGTCCCACCTGGCCTTATCTGACCATACCCCCTAAGGACACCCCTCCTAGGGGCAATGTCCTCAACATCAGCCGATGAAGGATTTAAAAAAAAGTGGGGGAAATAATGAAAGAAAATATGAAAATAAAATGTAAAGAAAATTTACTTTTGTAAGAAGAGGAGAAGGAGGAGGGAAGGAAGGAAAGGCAGGGGGAAGGAACAGTGGGAGGAAGGAAGGAAGGAGAGAGGGAGGGTGGAAGGAGGGAAGTAAGGAAGGGAAAGAAAATAGGGATAGAAAGGGTGGGGAGAAGGAGGGAATG
Organism: Coluber constrictor foxii; assembly: GCA_038048745.1. NCBI lineage: Eukaryota > Metazoa > Chordata > Lepidosauria > Squamata > Colubridae > Coluber > Coluber constrictor. Next base: position 3,465,714 of record CM075962.1, on the reverse strand, counting down.
GAAGGAAAAGGGAACAGGAGGAGTGGAGGAAGGAAGGATGGAAGGAAAGAAGGAAGGAAGGAGAGAGGAAACAGAAGGGTAGGGAAGAGGAGAAGAGAAGAGAAGAGAAGAGAAGAGAAGAGAAGAGAAGAGAAGAGAAGAGAAGAGAAGAGAAGAGAAGAGAAGAGAAGAGGATGGAGAATAGAATAAGGAGAATAGAGTAGAGGGGGAGAGGAGAGGAAAGAAAAGGAAAAAAGAAGGGAAGGGAAGGGAAGAGAAGAGGATGGAGAATAGAATAAGGAGAATAGAGTAGAAGGGGAGAGGAGAGGAAAGAAAAGGAAAAAAGAAGGGAAGGGAAGGGAAGGGAAGGGAAGGGAAGAGAAGAGAAGAGAAGAGAAGAGAAGAGAAGAGAAGAGAAGAGAAGAGAAGAGAAGAGAAGAGAAGAGAGAAGGATGGAGAATAGAATAAGGAGAATAGAATAGAGGAGGAGAGGAGAGGAGAGGAGAAGAAAGGAAAAAAGAAGAGAAGGGAAGGGAAGGGAAGGGAAGGGAAGGGAAGGGAAGGGAAGAGAAGAGAAGAGAAGAGAAGAGAAGAGAAGAGAAGAGAAGAGAAGAGAAGAGAAGAGAAGAGGAATGTAACTGGACAGACAGATTTTGTTTAATGGACTATGCATGTTTAAAAAGTGTAAAATATGTATGTAAACGAAGTGCACAAAAACCAGGACCCTCCTCACTAATTCCCGTGTCCCGTCTGACCATTGGTTCAGACCAGGGTCTTGGACTCCAAGTTCTCTGGATTTTTATATCCTTCCCTCCCTCTTCCTGCCCTTCCCTCTAGGGACCCAAAGGACAAAATAGCTTCTGATGACCTCATGCCGTCCACCAGACTCCCAATCCTGGACAACTCAGCTCCATTTCCCACCCACAACTCTGCCAATCCTTTCTGCATCCCACCCTGGAGGAGGACCAGCCCCTACGTGGGAAGACCTTGCCTTCTCTCCTTGATGCCACCACCAGAGGCCAAGGCAGGAGAACCTCCCTCCATACCTGAGATTTTAATCTTCTTGACCATCTTGTTGGTGTTGTTTGTCACATGGACATTGACGTTGATGGGTTCTCCGTGATAATAGATCTGTGGGGAGACAAGCCACAAAGCGAGAAGGCCTTCAAGGAGGGGGCCCAGGAATTCTCCTTCAGCTCCTCCAATCATGGAAGAGCCTCTTCTAGGGATCCCCAATTCCACCCAGATCTTCTGAGCCTCCCGCCAAAAAAAGGCTGCCCCAGCCAGTACAAGCCAGGTATCCAAGGTCATAAACAAGCAAACATTTGGAGAAATTTAACAGAACAACAGAATAACAGAGGTGGAAGGAACCCTAGAGGTCTTCTAGTCCAACCCTCTGCCTAGGCAGGAAACCTTATACCCCTTAAGACAAATGGTTATCCAACCTCTTCTTAAAAACTTCCAGCGTTGGAGCATTCACAACTTCTGGTGGCAAGCAGTTCCGCTGATTCATTATTCCAACTGTCAGGAAATTTCTCCTTAATTCTAGATTGCTTCCCTCCTTGATTTGTTTCCACCCATTGCTTCTTCTCCTGCCCTCCGGTGCTTTGGAAAATAGCTTGATCCCCAAATCTTCTTTGGGGCAGCCCCTGAGATATCGGAAGACTGCTATCCTGTCTCCCCTGGTCCTTCTTTTCATCAAACTAGACGTACCCAGTTCCTGCAACCGTTCTTCATTATGTTTGAGCCTCCAGTCCCCTTAATCCTCTTTGTGGCTCTTCTCTGCACTCTTTCTAAAGTCTCAACTTATCCATACGGTGTTTCTTCAAAAATACGACTGGGTCTTATTTTCTTTTGACCCCCGAAAAAACGGCTAAGCCTCCTTTTCAAGGGGTGTCGTAATACCACCCCCCATGCGCCTGGCCTGGCCCCTGGGCCGCTTCTTTCACGGCCGAGAAGAGCGAGTGATGCGACCGACGCGTCTCATGCAACCTTGCCTACCTGTAACGGTCACTCTAGCTACTGGTAGCCGTCCACCTGAAAAAGCCTCCCATTGTCCACTCTAGGCAAGCCTGGCCGTGCGTGCGCTTAAATCGGGCCAAATTTTGGGAGTAGGGCTTAATTTTAACACATGCGCACAAAACGGTGGTGGGCAGCGGTGCAATCCAATTTTTTTTTCTATCGGTTCTGTGGGTGTGGCTTGGTGGGTGTGGCAGGGGAAGGATACTGCAAAATCTCCATTCCCACCCCACTCCAGGGGAAAGATACTGAAAAATTCCCATTCCCTCCCCACTCCAGGAGGATACTGCAAAATCTCCATTCCCTCCCCACTCCAGGGGAAGGATACTGCAAAATCTGAATGCACTCCCCATTCCAAGGGAAGGATACTGCAAAATCTCCATTCCCACCTCACTCCAGGGGAAGGATACTGCAAAATCCCCATTCCCTCCCCACTCCAGGGGAAGGATACCGCAAAATCTCCATTCCCACCCCACTCCAGGGGAAGGATATTGCAAAATCTCCATTCCCTCCACATTCCAGGGGAAGGATACTGCAAAATCTCCATTCCCACCCCACTCCAGGGGAAGGATACCGCAAAATCTCCATTCCCACCCCACTCCAGGGGAAGGATATTGCAAAATCTCCATTCCCTCCCCATTCCAGGGGAAGGATACTGCAAAATCTCCATTCCCACCCCACTCCAGGGGAAGGATACTGCAAAATCTAAATTTTCTCCCCACTCCAGGGGAAGGATACTGCAAAATCTCCATTCCCTCCCCACTCCAGGGGAAGGATACTGCAAAATCCCCATTCCCTCCCCACTCCAGGGGAAGGATGCTGTAAAATCTCCATTCCCACCCCACTCCAGGGGAAGGATACTGCAAAATCTCCATTCCCACCCGACTCCAGGGGAAGGATACTGCAAAATCTAAATTCCCTCCCCACTCCAGGGGAAGGATATTGCAAAATCTCCATTTCTACCCCACTCCAGGGGCCAGCCAGAGATGGTATTTGCCGGTTCTCCGAACTGCTCAAAATTTCTGCTACCTGTTCTCCAGAACCTGTCAGAACTTGCTGGACTTCACCCCTGGTGCTGGTCCTTCTTTTTGGGGTGAGTCATGTTTTAGGAGAAAGACGGGAATCAAGAATGATCTAAACTGTTGGATGATTTAATTATGGGGCCAAATATATATATATATATATATATATATATATATATATATATATATATATATTTGGCCCCATAATTAATATATATATATATGTATTTTAATTGTATTTTAATGTTTGTAATTTATGTTTTTACTTTGGCTGTACAGTGCCCTGAGTCCTTAGGAAGAAGGGCGGTATATAAATTCGATATAAAATAAAATAAATAAATAAATCTTGGGAGTCCCCAAGAGACTTTGCCCAACTCAAGTACCTCTTTATCCAGCGATGCTTCTAAATGGAGGGGCTTGTCGGACATGAGGAATTGCCGGGTAGTTTCGGCCATGGGCTGCGGGCCAGGCCGCTCGGGCGCGTACTGGACTTTGCGGATGACCAGGCGCACGGAGTTCCTGCAGCAACAATTGGGGACAAAACAGACGTCACCCTACAAAATGTTTACTCCAGCTTCCTCTTCTGAGCTCTTGCAACTGTAGAAGCCAGGATCCCCAAGCGGGATGTACCGGTATCAGAGGTGAAATCTACTTACCTTCCTTACCGGTTCGGAAGTGCATGCGCTGCATCACATGCGTGCACAGACCCTCTGCGCATGCACAGAGGGTAAAAAACACACCCTTGTCTCTCGATTGGACTACTGTAATGCTCTCTACATGGGGCTCCCCTTGAAAAGCACCCGGAGGCTCCAGCTGGTCCAGAATGCAGCCGCGCGGGGGGTTATGGATGCAACCCGTTGTGCCCATGTGACCCCCCTTCTGTGTGAGCTGCACTGGCTCCCAGTGGTCTTCCGGGTGCGATTCAAGGTGTTGGTTACCACCTTCAAAGCGCTCCATGGCATCGGACCGGGTTACCTTCGAGACCGTCTCCTGCCACCAGTAGCCTCCCACCGGCCAGCCCGCTCCCACAGAGAGGGTCTCCTCAGGGTGCCATCGGCCAAGTTATGTGGGCTGGCGACCCCCAGGGGGAGAGCCTTCTCTGTGGGAGCTCCTACTCTCTGGAATGAACTGCCCCCAGAATGACGTCAGATCACTGATCTCTGTGTATTCCGCTGTGCTCTCAAAAACCTTTTGTTCCGCCAGGCCGGGCTATCGATGTGAAGATTTTTAAATTGGTTTTAATCTGGGATTTTTAAATTTGGGGTTTTATTTTGAGCCAAATTATTTAACATTTTTAATTTTTAAATTGTTGTTTGTCTTGTGCTTTTAATTAGGCTGTGCACCGCCCCGAGTCCTTCGGGAGAGGGGGCGGTATAGAAATAAAATTATTATTATTATTATTATTGGTTAATCTGTAGTGAGATTCACAGCCTTTGAGGCTGGTTAATAGCTCAGCAGCTCGAGTCCTAACCAAGGACCTAGGAACTGTTAAGGTATCGTCGGAGGATGTAAGCTGTTCCAAGTAAGGTGGTTTTTTGTAGAGTCAAAATGTTCAAGTCCGGTAAATTTAGAATTTCTAAATAGCAGGGTAGCCCTTTGGGTATTGCTCCAAGGGCTCCAATTACAATCGGAACAACACATGATTTCTTTTTCCATAGTCGCTCAACTTCGATTTGCAAGTCCCGGTACTTTGTGATTTTTTCTTGCTGCTTATCTTCAATCCGTGCATCACCAGGTATTGCAATGTCAATGAACCATACTATTATTATTATTATTATTATTATTATTATTATTATTATTATTATTATTATTATTATTATTATTATTTTCCTGGTTAAAACTAGGAAGTAATAACACCCAGGAGGGTGGGTAGAGCCTCGCCCCGCCATCGCTACCGGTTCTCCGAACCATCTGCCACAATCACGACCGGATTGCCCGATCCGGTCTGAACCGGGAGCATTTCAACCCTAACCGGTATGCAGCAGTGGTGAAATCCAAATTTTTTTTGACTACCGGTTCTGTGGGCGTGGCTTGGTGGACGTGGTGGTGTGGCTTGGTGGGCGTGGCAGGGGGAAGGATATTGCGAAATCCCCATTCCCTCCTCACTCCCGGGGGAAGGATATTGCAAAGCTGGCTGAGGAACTCTGGGAGTTGAAGTCCACAAGTCTTCAAGTGGCCAAGGTTGGAGACCCCTGGTCTAGATGAAGACTCGGAGGCCCCCGCAGGTGCCCAGCCCAACACCCTACCAACAACCGAAGCCACTGAAATCAGGTTACAACAGGTTGGATGCAACTATGTTGGCTGGCCTACCTCTTGTGAATCTTCTCCTCCAAATTCTCCGCGCAGAAGGCTTTGACCTCATAGTCCACCCCGCAAGCCTAAAAGCAAGAATGGGCCAGATGTGAAGCTAGGGTTCGAAGGGGTGGGGTCAGACTAGAAGACCTCTAAGCTCCCACCCAACCCTACGATGCTAGGACATCAGGACCATTTCACTAGGAAACACCTTCTTTTGAGAAAGCGTAAATTGAGGACTACCTGTATAATCTTTCATCCTAAAGATTAAAGCTCCTCTAGTTTTACTCCTCATCAATAAAGATTGGTAATTCTTTCTTTCTTTCTTTCTTTCTTTCTTTCTTTCTTTCTTTCTTTCTTTCTTTCTTTCTTTCTCTCTCTCTCTCTCTCTCTCTCTCTTCTTCCTTCTTTCCTTCCTTCCTCCCTTCCTTCTGCCCTTCCTTCCTTCCCTCTGTCCCTCCCTCCCTCTTTCTTTCTTTCTCTCTTCTTCCTTCCTTCCCTCTCTCTTTCTTTCTCTCTCTCTTCTTCCTTCTTTCCTTCCTTCCCCTCCCTTTCTCTTTCCTTCCTCCTTCCCTCCCTTCTGTCCTTCCTTCCTTCCTTCCCTCCCTCTCTCCCTCCCTCCCTTTCTTTCTTTCTCTCTCTTCTTCTTTCCTTCCTTCCTTCCCTCCCTCTTTCTTTCTCTCCCTTTTTCCTTCTTTCCTTCCTTCCTTCTTTCCCTTCCCTTTCTCTTTCCTTCCTCCTTCCCTCCCTTCTGTCCTTCCTCCCTTCCTTCCCTCTCTCCCTCTTCCTTCCTTCCTTCCTTCCTTCCTTCCTTCCTTCCTTCCTCCCCTTCCCTTCCCTTCCCTTCCCTTTCTCTTTCCTTCCTCCTTTCCTTCTGCTCTTCCTTCCCTCCCTCCCTCCGTCTCTCCCTCCCTCCCTCTTTCTTTCATTCTCTCTTCTTCCTTCTTCCCTTCCTTCCCTCCCTCCCTCCCTCCCTCCCTCCCTCTCTCTCTCTCCCCCCCCTCTTTCTTTTTCTTTCTTTCCATTTCTGCTGAGGGCTCAGCAGCCCCTTATCCAACAGTCTGCTTAATCTGCAGCTCTTCCTTCTGTCTCCCCAGGTTGTTCTCACTTCCCGTTACACAAGCGATATTAGTGCAGCTTTTTGAAGCGTCTGAAAGTACCCAGAGCTTTGCTAGATGCCACAGATTCTTCTCCCCCTCCCCCGCTCTAGTTCCAGGGATCCTCTATCCACTGTACACCCCCCACCCCTCGCCCCTTCCCTACCTTCCCAGTGTCCTCGGGGCCGGGCTGCAGCGTCACGGAGCAGGGGAGATTGGGAGGAATCTGTGCAAAACAAACGGAAACGGAAAAATCAAAACACCCCCCCATGAAAGGCAAAATCCTGCTTGCACAGCCTGGTTGCAAAATGCAAGCAAGGAACAATTTGTGTTGTTGTTCCCCACAACGCAAACCTTGCCATCCTGATTAATGCAGCATCCTCAGGCAGAGAGCAGAGAAAGAGACAATATTGCACATCAAAAAAAAATGAAAGACAAGAAAGAAAGAAAGAAAGGAAGGAAGGAAGGAAGGAAGGAAGGAAGGAAGGAAGGAAGGAAGGAAGGAAGGAAGGAGAGAGAGAAAGAAAGAGGGAGGGAGAGAGGGAGGGAAGGAAGGAAGGACAGAAGGGAGGGAAGGAGGAAGGAAAGAGAAAGGGAAGGGAAGGAAGGAAAGAAGGAAGAAGAGAAAGAGAAAGAAAGAGGGAGGGAAGGAAGAAAGAAAGAAAGAAAGAAGGAAAGAAAGAAAGAAAGAAAGAAAGAAAGAAAGAAAGAAAGAAAGAAATTATGCTGCTCAGTGCCCTACAAACCACTTTGCTTCCTCCACATCAATTTACTGTTTTACAGATTGCTTTTTCTTCCTTAAACTTCTTCCCTCTTTCCATCCAAGGATCCGCTTCTTTGGTTTTGTCTTCCTCTCAACCCAATCGCTCTTCTTTTCTATATTTGCTTTGTGATTAAGTTTTCATTCATTCATTCATGCATTCAGCTACTGACTGAATCTCCAAACTCGACATTAAACTCTGAAATGTTATTTCTGTTTTCCTTTTAGGTTTTCTTACTGCTTTTTAAAAATTGTTTTTATTGTTTTTAACCTGTAAAAATGAAGCGTTTTAATACTGTGTGTGACCAGCCATACGCTAAATAAATAAATAAGTATTTGAGGGACTGCCATGAAGAAGAGGGAGTCAAGCTATTCTTCAAAGCAACTGAAGGCAGGAAGAGATGGATGGAAACAATAGCTGGAAACTAACCAAGGACAGAATTAAGGAGAAACTTCCTAACAGTGAGGACAATTAACCAGGGGAACAGCTTGCCACCAGAAACCGTGGACGCTCCATCACTGGAGGTTTTTAAGAAGAGACTGGACAGCCCCTTGTCTGAAATGGTATACGTTCCAGGGGGTTGGACTAGAAGACCTCAAAGGTCCCTTCCAGCTCATTCTATTCTACCTCATTTAGATTCTCTACTTCACCTTATCCAAGGTAGAGTCGCTACCAAGGCTACGGAGAGAGGGACAGGAGGCCAAAAGGAGAGCCAAGGGAAGGGGGGTTGTACCTCGAAAGTAAAGGGGTACGCCTGCTCCCCCAGCTTCTTCACCAGCCGTTCCTGCAGTCTCGTCAGGGGCTTCTTCTCTTCGGCCACTGGAGGGAAAGCCTGGACATTGGAGACGAAGAGGTCTTTGCGGAAGGTGAGGCCCAGGACGTCCAGATCCTCCCGGCCATAACGGAAAGCGCAGGTCAAAGTCACGAAAACTGCGGGGAGGAACAAGAGAAGCCGGGAAGACCCCCGAAATCAACAGAGGGGGCAAAGACTGCGGTCCAAAGTCGGGAAGGAGACCTTGCAGAATTCGGAATTGGAAGCTCCTTCAGCTCTGAAGCTACCACGCGGAGAGAAACCACATTTAGAAGTAGTCCTTGACTTACAACCGTTCATATCACATCGGACACCTGTACAATTAGCACAGGGGGCCCCCAAGGCTGTGGGCTCTCCCCACTTCTCTTCTCTCTGTATACCAACGACTGCATCTCAAACGATCCATCTGTTAAACTACTGACGTTCGCAGAGGACCCAACAGTGTTCAGTCTCATTCGAGACAACGATGAATCCGCATACAGACGGGAGGTTGAACAACCAGCCTCGTGGTGCAACCAGGACAATCTGGAACTGAACACACTCAAAACGGTAGAAATGGTGGTGGACTTTAGGAGAAATCCTTCCATACTTCCACCTCTTACAATACTAGACAGCACAGTATCAATGGTAGAGACCTTCAAATTTCTAGGTTCTATCATATCTCACGACCTGAAATGGACACCCAATATCAAAAACGTCATCAGAAAAGCACAACAAAGAATGTTCTTTCTGCGCCAACCCAGGAAGCTCAAACTGCCCAAGGAGCTGCTGATCCAGTTCTACAGAGGAACTATTAAGTCGATCATCTGCACCTCCATAACTATCTGGTTTGGCTCTGCAACCCAACAAGACAGACGCAGACTTCAGAGGATAATTAGAACTGCAGAAAAAACAACGGCTACCAAACTGCCTTCCATGGAGGACCTGTATCCTGCACGAGGCAAAAAGAGGGCTGGGAAAATATCTACAGACCCCTTGCATCCTGGATATCAACTGCTTCAACTCCTACCCTCAAAACGAGGCTATAGAGCACTGCACACCAAGACAACTAGACACAAGAACAGTTTTTCCCCCAACGCCATCACTCTGCTCAACAAATAATTCCCTCAACACTGTCAAACTATTTACTAAGTCTGCATTACTATTAATCTTCTCATTGTTCCTATCACCCATCTCCTCCCACTTATGACGGTATGACTGTAACTTATTGCCGTATCTTTACGATTTATATTCGCCACAAATAACAAAATTAGAAAGGTTCTATCTACACTATCGCACAAAAACTCAGAACTACGGGGTTCTATTTGCAGCAGCCAATTGTCGTGCTTGGCTGCTCTCATGGGATGGAGCTAGGATGGAGCCTGGAGTGCCTGGTGTTGCCTCCGTTTCTGGACACGTGAATACCGAAATAATGTCTCTTGGCCACGATATGGAAGCAAGTTCAGACTTATATGAACCAATGTTCTGCCCCAGCTACGGACCCCAAAGAACGCAGCGCACACAAAGTCCGTTCAAACCTTAGTTTACTAAATAAACCAGTTTTTTACAACAACGGGTGTTAATTAACTGCATTAACAGCTGCCAAGAATTCAAAGAATAATACTGAAAGCTTACTGTGGTTGGCAGAATGCCCAGAAGCAATTTGCAGGAAGCTGATAAGTTAAGCAAGACAAGACACGAAGGTATGTGAACGAAGTTGTTCCCTGCAAATTGCTTCATTCGGCGTTCCTCCTTAAATAGGCTAGGGGAGTGGTCAATTAGTCTCAAGCCTTACTCTCGAGGAGACCTCCTCCTGAGGAGCCACTCCTGCCTTTTGGCAGCTCTGCAGGCCCGTGCATCGAGAAGAGGCTCCTCCTCTTCTTCCTCTTCACTTAAGGGAGCTTCTGAAGGCCCTGGCTGAATCCCCACCTCTGGCACCACCTCTTCTCCAGCCTCCTCATTGTCTGACTCAGGTGCCAGCTGCACAGGCTGCTGGCGCAGCACCACACCAGCCTCCTCGCTGTCGGAATCAGCTACTAGCTGCACCGTCCGCTGACGGGCCATAATATAATGTGTATTATATAATATGACGGGCCATAATACGTTTGTGTATTGGTTTTTTAATTGGCTGTTCACCGCCCTGAGTCCGCTAGGAGAAGGGCGGTATAGAAATCTAATAAATAAATAAATAAATAAATAAATAAATAAATAACAACCGAGTGGATCCGAGTATGTTCCAGAAGTTGAAGATGACCAATTGGATATGGAACTTTTAGTTGAAAACGAGTGAGTATTCTGTGCTTTAAATTTATACCATTCACTAACACTTTAGCAGTGCAGGCCCAGAATTTTGATCCTAGTAATAATTGTGTCTATGAATCACACTCGAATATGCATGATTCAGGGCACTGAATTCTGAATTCAGTGAATCAGGGCAATTCGTGTTTGCAAGGATTTTTATCTAGGAGCACTGGCAATCAGTCAAAAGCCAGTGTACAACTACTATAGCCAGAAAGTTTTAGTAAAAGATACCCCACCTACAGACAAGAGGGGGAAACACCCTCGTAAGCAATTCTTTGCTACAGCCAGACAAACAGACAATTGACCATATTAATTCATTTCCGAGGGTGGAGTTGCATTATTGTCGTGCTACAGCTAAAAAAAGAATACTTCGAATCTTCACTGAACGTAAGCATCATGTACGAGCTGTATAAAGAAAAAAGCAGTGAAACGGGAACCGAACCTGTCAAACTCTCTTACTATCAAACTGTATTCAATGATGAATTTAACCTGGCATCCCACGTACCCAAAAAAGATCGCTGTGACCTTTGCGAGGAACAGAAAATCACCACTCCGTGTGTTCAAAGCATTTTCAGTACAATAATGTGCCGTATGCTAAAGTTTCACAACTGAAATTCACCCCGACCCCTTCAACAGTAAAGTTCAAGATAACTTTTGCTGTGGAAAATTGGAACACGGTCACCAACTGTGCCTTTGAAAAGAAGACGAGGAGTGTTCGCGGGAAACATGCTTTGCCAACACCGCAGGCCGCATCTGTTACATTGCCTGTGCCTAAGACAGAGTTACAGGTACACACACTATCCAAAGCTAAACAAGAAGTCTGCACTGCACACCAGAACAATGGGACACAAGGACAGTTTTTTCCCCGAATGCCATCCAACTCTGCTAAACAAATAATTCCCTCAACATTGTCCAACTATTCACTAAGGCTGCACTACTATTCATCTTCTCATCGTTCCCACCACCCACCTCCTTCCACTTAGGACTGTATGACTGTAACCTTGTTGCTGGTATCCTTACGATTTATATTGATATTGTTTCCCGATTGCTTATTTGTTCCCTATGACTATCATTAACTGTTGTACCTTATGATTCTTGATGAACGTATCTTTTCTTTTATGTATACTGAGAGCGTATGCACCAAGACAAATTCCTTGTGTGTCCAATCACACTTGGCCAAGAAAGAATTCTATTCTATTCTATTCTATTCTATTCTATTCTATTCTATTCTATTCTATTCTATTCTATTCTATTCTATTCTATTCTATTCTATTCTATTCTATTCTATTCTATTCTATTCTGTTTATTATTCTATTCCATTCCATTCCATTCCATTCCTTATCCTATCCTATCCTATCCTATCCTATCCTATCCTATCCTATCCTATCCTATCCTATCCTATCCTATCCTATCCTATCCTGTATTTTCTATTCTATTCTATTCTATTCTATTCTATTCTATTCTATTCTATTCTATTCTATTCTATTCTATTCTATTCTATTCTATTCTATTCTATTCCATTCCATTCCATTCCATTCCATTCCATTCCATTCCATTCCTTCCATTCCATTCCTTATCCTATCCTATCCTATCCTATCCTATCCTATCCTATCCTATCCTATCCTATCCTATCCTATCCTATCCTGTATTTTCTATTCTATTCTATTCTATTCTATTCTATTCTATTCTATTCTATTCTATTCTATTCTATTCTATTCCATTCCATTCCATTCCATTCCATTCCATTCCATTCCATTCCATTCCATTCCATTCCATTCCTTCCATTCCATTCCTTATCCTATCCTATCCAATCCTATCCTGTCCTGTCCTGAATTTTCTATTCTATTCTATTCTATTCTATTCTATTCTATTCTATTCTATTCTATTCTATTCTATTCTATTCTATTCTATCCTATCCCATCCCATCCCATCCCATCCCATCCCCTATCCTATCCTGTCCTGTCCTGTCCTGTCCTGTCCTGTCCTGTCCTGTCCTGTCCTGTCCTGTCCTGTATTTTCTATTCTATTCTATTCTATTCTATTCTATTCTATTCTATTCTATTCTATTCTATTCTATTCTATTCTATTCTATTCTATTCTATTCTATTCCATTCCATTCCATTCCATTCCATTCCCTTCCATTCCTTCCATTCCATTCCATTCCATTCCATTCCATTCCTTATCCTATCCTGTCCTGTCCTGTCCTGTCCTGTCCTGTCCTGTCCTGTATTTTCTATTCTATTCTATTCTATTCTATTCTATTCTATTCTATTCTATTCTATTCTATTCTATTCTATTCTATTCTATTCTATTCTATTCTATTCTATTCTATTCCATTCCATTCCATTCCATTCCATTCCATTCCATTCCATTCCCTTCCATTCCTTCCATTCCATTCCATTCCATTCCATTCCTTATCCTGTCCTGTCCTGTCCTGTCCTGTCCTGTCCTGTCCTGTCCTGTCCTGTATTTTCTATCCTATCCTATCCTATCCTATCCTATCCTATCCTATCCTATCCTATCCTATCCTATCCTATCCTATCCTAAAAGACATAGAAAGTATGCTCAAATGAATGCCTAAAGTCGATAATGACTATTACTGCACCATTTTGAAGAAACTTTTATGCAAAACTGGGGTTAAAATAGTAATTCTCGGTATTAAGACATGCATTTACATTCTTACATTTAATGCTGAACCTTCAAATAGTAATTTACAAGCATTTTATGGTCACAAAAACAAATTCGACTTAATATCTAGTTGAATTCAGTGTTTTTTTTTTCAAAATTTTTTTTTATTAAACTTTATAATTCTCATTTTTATGGTGTAACTTAGTGTGATAAGATCTGATATTCGGAGCCTCCAGTATGACTCCAAGATGAGTTGCCATCAGCCTCATTTTTTTCCCTTGCATGCGTTATTTGTTGGTAGGCTCACATGCCAAAATTTTTCCTTCTACGTACAATGGGGTAACCAGTACAATTTTTCAAATGTTTAAGGCTCATTTCCCCAAAAAATGGTCGGGACACCCATAGAACCCTGTAATTCTGAGGTAGCAAACTTTAAGAATAAAGTTCTTTATTTATTCTTTATTTATTTAAGAATAAATCATGTATGGTGGACTTGTAAAAAAGTTAAAGCATTTTGGATAAAAATATGGTGGGTTATTCAAAAATATCCTTAAAAAGAGGATAAAGTTTACTCCACAATTTGTTTCTGTTGGGTATAATTACAGATTGTACGGTTATAGAGACTAATTTGATCTTGAATTTAATAACTGCAGCAAGACTCTTGGTGGTGCAGTACTGGAAGAAGGAAGATTTGCCTACTATTCAAGAATGGACATTAAAAGCAGCAAATTTAGCAGAGATGGCTAAAATCTCAGCATATCTGAAGGACCATTCAAATGAAGAAATATATGTTGGAATGGAGAAGATGGGATAGATAGACTATATTCAAAGCAAATACCGTACTAAAAAATTTCAAATAGCTGATGAATGAATAAAGAGATGTATTTAAACTTAGTTCAGCAAAAGGGGAGTTAAAGAACAAGAAGGAAATAGGATGCAATAGTCAGTTAGATTATGATCGTTAAATGCTATACCCTGTATTTTGCTCTGGGAAGTAGGAAGGGGGAGGGCTGGAGGGAGAAGGGTTGGGGGGAAGGAGGGAGGGGGATGGGGAAACGTTTGTAAAATTTATTAAAACTTTTCAATTAAAAAAAAAAAGAATAAATCATAAATTATTTTACCTTTCCGCTCTTTTAAGTATTCTGGATCTACCAAGACGACACCATCTGCAGAGAGAACAGGGTCACAAATATGAGAGCCAAGAAATACAGAAATACAGCAGTGGTGAAATCCAATTTTTTTTACTGCCGGTTCTGTGGCCCTGGCTTGGTGGGCATGGCAGGGGAAGGATACTGCAAAATCTCCATTCCCACCTCACTCCTGGGGGAAGGATATTGTAAAATCTCCATTCCCACCCCACTCTGGGGCCAGCCAGAGGTGGTTTTTGACGGTTCTCAGAATTACTGTATTTTCCTGCGTATAAGACAACTTTCTAACACACAAAAATCTTCTCAAAAGTCGGGGGTCGTCTTATACGCCGGGTCTCATTCTCCTGTAACCAGGCAGACCAGCCCATAAGGCTCTGATGAGCCTTAAATGGCTCTGAGGAGGGTCGTCTTATACACCGGAAAATACGGTACTCCAAATTTCCACTACCAGTTCTCTAGAACTTGTCAGAACCTGCTAGATTTCATCCCTGAAATACTGTAGTTGACTTACAACAGTTCGTTTAGTAACTGTTCCAAAGTTACAACGGTACTGCAAAAAGCGACTTACGACCGTTTTTCACACTTGCGACCATTTGTGTTATCCCCATAGTCGCGTGATCAAAATTCGGACGCTTGGCAAGCGATTCGTATTTATGACCGTTGCAATATCCTGGGCTCCTGTAATCCATTTTTGGGAACCTTCTGACCAGCGTAGTCAATGGAAAAATTGGATTCATTTAACGACCATGTGACTATCTTCACAACTGCAAGGATTCACTTAACAACGGTGGCAAGAAAAGTTGTAAAAGGGGGCAAAATTTACTTAACAAATGTCTCACTTAGCAATATAAATTTGGGGCTCAGTTGTGGTCATTAGCGAAGGTCTATCTGTTATTTCTTTATCTGATTTTTATTCTGCCTTTAGTGGTTAACAGGTAACTCAAGCAGGCGAAAAGAGACAATGGGTTGGTCGTAAGTGGAAGGACTGATTGAGAGTCAGTTTTGTATCGGTGCTGATTTATATATATATTTATGTATTTATATTTGTTTAACTTGTATGCCGCCTTTCTCCGAAGACTCAAGGCGGATTTAACTTCCAGTGGTCGATAAACGAATAAAGCCAAGGAGTGCTTACCACAATTTGGATCCCGTTCTCCTCTGCGTGCACCTCAGGTAGTCCTCGATTTACGACCACAATTGGAGCCCAAAATTTCCGTTGCTAAGCAAGATACTTCTTAAGTGAGCTTTGCATCATTTTACGACCTTTCTCCCCCACCGTTGTTAAGCGAATCACTGCAGTAGTTAAGCTAGCCACACTGTTGTTCAGTGAATCTAGCATAGAATAACAAGAATAGGAGGGGACCTTGTGGGTCATCTAGTCCAACCCCGTGCTTAAGCAGGAGGCCCTTTTTGTAAAAGGGGATCATGTGACCCCGGGGACACTGCGAGCGTCATAAATATGAGTCAGTTGCCGAGCATATGACTTTTGATCACGTGACCACGGTCGTTAAGTGTGAAAACCAGTCGTAAGTCACTTTTTCCAGTGCTGTTGTAACTTCCAACATTCACTAAATGAACTGTTACAAGTCGAGGACTACCCATAAGTGCCTTTTTATCACATGGGTCCACATTTGGGGCTGACTGGGACCCCCAGATCCTTCTCGCGTGCCCTACTGTGTAAAGCCGGGACTCCCAATCCTAGATTTTGAGTGATGGTTTTCCCTCTCAGATGCAGGACCTGACATTTCAACTCCATTCAGTTCCTTTCGATCCGCTACCCAAGACTATCTGGATCAGGGGTGTCAAACTCAAGGCCGGCGGGCTGGATCCAGCCCACAATGTGGTTGGATGTGGTCCGCGGGACCGTCCCGGTCTACCTGCGTTGCGTTGGCCCGTTGCATCCAATGCAAAGAGGAAGCATGCCAGCAGTTTGGGGAGTGGCGTCAAGCTGGCCACGCCCACCCAGCTAGCCACACCCAGAGAGCGGCATCAAGCTGACCACGCCATGGGTGAAATCCAGCAGGTTCTGACAGGTTCTGGAGAACTGATAGCAGAAATTTTGAGTAGTTTGGAGAACCGGCAAATATCACCTCTGGCTGGCCTCAGAATGGGGTGGGAATGGAGGTTTTGCAGTATCCTTTTCCTGCCACACCCACCAAGCCACACCCACAGAATCGGTAGTAAACAAAATTGGATTTCACCACTGGACCACGCCCACCCAATAGGCCACTCGACTCCCCGATATCAACCACAGCCCTGAATGAAATTGAGTTTGACACCCCCAATCTAGATCCTTATGGATCTTCTCTTCCAGGTCTGAAACATCATCTACCCTGGATCATCTTCAAGGGAGGGCACCCCTTCCTCTGGACATCCCCCCTCCCCCAATTATGCTTAGCTTTGGGTCCAAGTGGGTAGCATCCTTCCTCTCCGTCCGAAAATCCTGATCTCGGTTACTTGACGGAGTTCCGACAACTCCACTTGGGTCCCCCACTTACCAACTGGGTCGACGAGATCTATGTGGTCGACGAAGTCTCTCTTGCCCAGGTAAACGGTGAGCTGCCAGGGGGCAAAAGGGACAGAGAGGGCATCCATTAGCCAGAACAAAATGAAAGAGGCCTGGAGAGAAGTCACCTTGGCAAGACAGGAAGGAGACTTCGTCTGTTCCTCAGGAGCAACGGAACAGAGTCACTCAAGAAAGATTTAGCATGAGTTTCTCCTACTCTCTCTCTCTCTTGACCTCTATCTGTCTATTTAAGAAAAGATTGGAGAATCATAGGTTTGAAAAAGTATAAGGTTTCCTGCTTCATCAGGGAGTTGGACTAGAAGACCTCCAGCTCTGTTATTCTGATATCTATCATCTCCCTCATCTGTATATCTCTCATCTAGTTACCTATCAATCAATCTTTCATCTGTCTGTCTCTGTCTCTGTCTCTGTCTCTGTCTCTGTCTCTGTCTCTGTCTCTGTCTCTGTCTCTGTCTCTGTCTCTGTCTCTGTCTACCTACCTACCTACCTACCTACCTACCTACCTACCTACCTACCTACCTACCTACCTACCTACCTACCTACCTACCTACCTATCTATCTATCTATCTATCTATCTATCTATCTATCTATCTATCTATCTATCTATCTATCTATCATCTCTATCTATCGTCTCTATCCATCCATCCATCCATCCAATTTCTCTATCTCATCTATCTCTCCTACCTGTCCATCCATCCTATCATCTATCTATCTATCTATCTATCTATCTATCTATCTACTGTATCTATCTATCTATCTATCTATCTATCTATCTATCTATCTATCTATCTATCTATCTATCTATCTTTTTAAAAAATTGGACTTTGTGTGTTTTATTATTGTGAGCCGCCCTGAGTCCTTTCGGAGATAGGGTGGCATATAAGTCTAAATAATAAATAAATAAATAAATAAATAAATAAATAAATAAATAAATAAATAAATAAATATCTAACCTATCTATCTATCCATCCATATCTGTCTGTCTATCTACCTACCTACAGTATCCATCCATCCATCCATCCATCTCTCCCTCTCTGTCTCTCCTTCCTTCCATCCATCCATCCATCCACCCATCCCTACCTACCTACCTACCTACCCATCCATCCATCCATCCATCCATCCATATTTGTCTCTGTTTATCTATGTACCTACCTACCTATGGTATCCATCCATCCATCTATCTATCTATCTATCTATCTATCTATCTATCTATCTATCTATCTATCTATCTATCTATCTATCTATCTATCTATCTATCCATTCATCCATATCTATCTGTCTGTTTATTTACCGACCTACCTACAGTATCTATCCATCCTTGCATCCATCCATCCATCTCTCTCTCCATCCCTCCATTCCTATCTATCTATCTATCTATCTATCTATCTATCTATCTATCTATCTATCTATCTATCTATCTATATCTATCTATCTATCTATCTATCTATCTATCTATCTATCTATCTATCTATCTATCTATCTATCTATCATCTATCTATCTATCTATCATTACTCCCTGTTTCTCTCTTTCATATCTGTCTGCCTATCTACTTATTGTACCTACCTATCTATCCTCTTACCTACCTACCTAATTATCTTTCTCTCTATAAATTATCTGTCTGTCTGTCTATCATTTATCTATGTCATATCTCCCTCCCTCCCTCTCTCTCTCAAATTTCTATGCTGCTCATCTCACTGATCCAGCAACATCCTCCCTTCTTAAACTTTTCTTCCTAATGCAGCCGGCCACTGGAATTTAATTTAGCTTCTAATTGAGTTTATGTCCTCAGTGGCCGTTCCTGTCAGTGTTGATGGGAGCGTTTTCGGTATTTCCTGGATCAGGCTGCTGTTTACCATCTCCCTGTCCACCACTCAACCCTCAGCTACACTCACATTCCCAGCTCTCTTCTCTGATCAGCTGACAAAATCAGAGAAAGAGAGGGAGGAAGGGAGAGAGAGAGAGAGAATAAAGAGAAGAGGGGAGAGAGAGAGAGAGAGAAAATGTCTTGAAAGGGTTTTCAAAAGAGCTGGCTGCTGAGAGAAAACAGACCCAGAGGGTTTAGGGTGAAACCCCCCCCCCCTGCTTTTTTTCAAATTCATTCTGCCTTTTTATGTCAGCTGCAAACCAGGAAATGGAATACGACTGTTTGTGAACGGTTATTATTTCTAACCACTGAATATATTTTATTCCGATAAAAATGTCTCCTGAAGTGTCTCACCCCTCCCAAAACGAATAAAAAAAACCCCTCACATAATAAAAACAGTGAATTGAAAACAATATAAAACCCGACCGTAATAAAGAGGAAGAGGGGAGAAAAACAAAGGGAAAAAAAAACAGAAATAAAAAAAAAGCAACCATCCAATGTCCACATCTTTTTACTGTTTTTTAATCTTGCTTCTAATCTACCTATTTTTTCCCACTCATATTTTTATATATGAAAATATATAAAAGACCCGAATAACCAAATATATAGAAGAGCCAAATAACCAAAGACCTACATATATATATAAATATATATTTATATATATATGTAGGTCTTCGGTTATTCGGGTCTTCTCCCGCTTAAATTTGGAAGTGTCAGAATATATATATATATGGAACAGTTTTTAAGGCTTGCAAACTGATTCGGGATCTTCTATAGAAGAAGGAACAGGGCGAGGATAAATTCTATTTCGGATATATTTGGGGGGCTGTATTTCTTTGGGGTGCGCAAAGTGGGGAAATCCAAAAACCCATTTCACAAATGTCTTGCTTAACAACGTACATTTTGGGCTCAACTGTGGTCGTAAGTCGAGGACCCTTCTTGCTGGGGTCGGGTTGCTTCGGAACGCTTCTACCCAGGCTTCTGGGCTGAATCGTGGTTTAGGAGCTAAGCTTTCCCCAGGCTTGCTTTCCATCTCCGGATTGTTTTTATCTGTTCTTCCTTTCTTTCCTTTCTGCGGCTTCCTCACCGTCTTTCAGACGGAGGGAGATGTTCGGTTCCCATGGAAAACCGGGGAATTGAAATAAAAAAAGCAAGGACCACCTGCCTGGCCGTGTTTACAACAGGCCTCCTTCTGGCTTTGACCGTGGTCAAGGATGACTCATGAACCTTTTATTCAGCAGGCCAGCTGGGGCTTATGGACGTCGGTTCAAGAACCAGGGGCTCACTTAGCAACGCCATAGCTGGCTGGCACTTAAGACCAGCAGGGACCCCGCTTCCCCCATTAAGAAAAGCTGGCAGAGGAAGCATTTTCTGTCTCTCTGAACAGAGCTGGAAGGGACCTTGGAGGTCTTCTAGTCCAACCCCCTGCGGGAGCAGGAGATCCTATAATATCATTCAGACACATGGTTATCCAACATCTTCTTAAAAACTTCCAGTGTTGGAGCATTCACAATTTCTGGTGGCAAGCAGTTCCACTGATGAATTGTTCTCAGTGTCAGGAAATTCCTCCTTAGTTCTCAGTTGCTTCTCTCCTTGATTAGTTTCCATCCATTGCTTCTTGTCCTACCTTCTGGTGCTTTGGAGAATAATTTGACCCCCTCTTCTTTGGGGCAGCCCCTCAAATATTAGAAGACTGTTATCATGTCACCCCTAGTCCTTCTTTTCATCAAACTTGACCTCCCCAATTCCAGCAATTGTTCTTTGTATGTTTTAACCTCCAGTCCCCTCATCCTCTTGGTGGCTCTTCTCTGCACTCTTTCTAGAGTCTCCACATCTTTTTTACATCGTGGTGACCAAAACTGGATGCCGTATTCCAAGTGTGGCCTTATCAAGGCCTTATAAAGTGGGATTAACCCTTCCTGTGATATTGATTCTATCCCTCTGTTGGGATTGCATTGGCATTTTGGCTGCCTCCAAGTACCCTCTCACCGTTATTGTTATTGAGCCATTCTTAGCCAAGATGCCCTGGTTTTTAGATCAATTTACGGGAGGGGAGAAGAAGGAAAGAAGGAAGGAAGGAAGGAAGGAAGGAAGGAAGGAAGGAAGGAAGGAAGGAAGGAAGGAAGGAAGGAGGGGGGAATGAGGGAAGGATAGAATGAAAGACGGAGGAGGGAGGGAAGGAAGGAGAGGAGGTAGGGAGAGAAGGAAGGAAAGGAGGAAGAAAGGAAAGAAGGGGGAAGGAAGGGGAGGAGGGAGGTAGAGAAGGAAGGAAGGAAAGAAGGGGAGGAGGTAGGGAGAGAAGGAAGGAAAGAAAGAGGAAGGGAGGGAGGAAGGAGGGAATGAGGGAAGGATAGAAGGAAAGAGAGAAGGAGGGAAGAAAGGAGAGGAGGGAAGAAGGGAGAGAAGGAAGGAAGGAAGGAAAATTGGAGGGAGGGATGGAGGGAGAAGGAAAGAAGAAAAGGCGGAAGGAAGAAAGGAAGAAAAATTGGAGGGAGGGATGCAGGGAGAAGGAAGGAAGGAAGGAAAATTGGAGGGAGGGATGGAGGGGGAAGGAAGGAAGGAAGGAAGGAAGGAAGGAAGGAAGGATCAAACTTTTCTGTGGGGGCAGATTTTGCAGCTTGCATTTGGATTCAAAAGTTTAGATTTTTGGCTGATTTCCTAGTATTCCTCCATGGTGGTCTTCTGGACCTGATCCCACCAGCTTTGGAACATCACTTGAATGCAGCCTCAGCAAAGGGGCCCCATAACACAGTGCAGCACACAATTTGCAGAATGTGGAATAAAGTAGGTATGTGGTATATGGGCCTAGTGCCGCTGGCTAGGGAATTCTGGGAAATGAAGTTCATCCATGCTGGCTGGGGAATTCTGGGAGTCAAAATTCACCCATGCTGGCTGGGGCATTCTGGGAATTGAAGTCTATCTATGCTGGCTGGGGAATTCTGGGAATTGACCGCCGCCCATGTTGGAGAATTCTGGGAAATGAAGTCCACCCACGCTGGCTAGGGAATTCTGGGAACTGAAGTCCACAAGTCTTAAAGTTGCCAAGTTTGGAGAGCCCTGGTTTTAAAGTGTTGCAGCTGGATTAGAGTTTCCTTTTTTTCTTCTTCTTCGGTTAAATTCCTCCCCATCCCTGGATTATCTGGACTGCCAGTTTCTATCACCCCAAAATCCTGAAAAGATGAACCGAGGGGGTCTCTTACCTTGGCATTGGGACTGGCTTTCTTGAATACTCTGCAAAATAAAAGGAAGAAAAAAATAGCTGAGTGGAAGAGAATGCCTCTCGCTCTGAATTCAAAAGCTTCAGGCCCCCGATGGCCCCTGCCCATGCGAGAAATCCTATGCACCAATGTATTTCATTTCTTTGTTATACAACTAATATATACACTGCCTAAAATCAGACCTAATGTGGGTCAGGATAGATGATCTTTGGATACCTTTATATATTCTTTATAAAATATATTCTAAAAGCAACTATATTCTGAAGACAAGAAATATGTGCAGCTGCAGAGAATACAAAAGCCAAGATACAATTTCCTTTGATGCTCTAACGAGGCCCCCATGGCCTGTCAGAAGAAAGGAGTATCCCTAGTTTGTCAGAAGACAGATGGCTAAAGGTGGTTAGGTCATGGGCATCCACATGGGCTAAAACTTGTCCTTCAACAAGAAGAAATTTGTACTTCAGCCAAAATACAAGAAGAATTATGAGTGTTGGATAGATAATGTAAAACTTTTAATAATTAAGAAAATGTCAATTAAAAATGACAAATGTATGTTAACCATATATGGAAAAGTTGCTGTGTTAGCAGAATCCTTTGTTTAGAAAAGTATATAATGTGTCATACAAGCATGGAGACTTTACTCTAAGCCTAGATTGGAACCTGGCTTACGAGTCTTTGCGCAAATAAACTCTCTCTCTGATTGACCCAGGAGTGTTGTTTGGTCACTTCATTCCATAACAGACCTAAATGGCTCCAAGAGGCTTACAATATTAAAAATCCACAATATGGCTAGTCCTCAACTTCCAACCACAAGTGAGCCCAAAGTTTATGTTGTTATAAAGTAGAAGCGGATAAAGTGGGACCGGATAGATGACCGCTGGATAATTTTATATTCACTATATTCTAAAAGATATTCTAAAAGCAACTATATTCTGAAGACAGGAAATACCACCAGCTAGAGA
This sequence comes from Coluber constrictor foxii, assembly GCA_038048745.1. Taxonomy (NCBI): domain Eukaryota; kingdom Metazoa; phylum Chordata; class Lepidosauria; order Squamata; family Colubridae; genus Coluber; species Coluber constrictor. The sequence continues at coordinate 3,443,105 of CM075962.1, read as the reverse complement.
GAAATCAGAGTCAACATAACCTCCTTGATACTCTAAGTAACCCCCTAACTTCAGAAGAAAAGGGAGCATCCTCATGAAACATAGTCAAGGGTGATTAGGCCAGAGAATAGCACCTGGACAAGAAGCAAATATCAAAAGAAGAATTTGTACTTCAGCCAGTTACAAGAAGAATTATGAGTATTGGATAAAGATGAGGTAAAATCTTAGTAATTAGGAAATGTCAATTAAAAATAACAAATGTATGTTAACCATATATGGGAAAGTTGCTGTGTTAGCAGAATCCTTTGATATATATATAAGTATATAAGTATATAAGTGTCATACAAGCATGGAGACGTTACTCAGAGCCAAGATTGGAACCTGGCTTTTGAGTCTTTGCGCAAATAAAACCTCTCTCTCTGACTGACCCATGTTGCTTGGTCACTTCATTCCATAACAGTTAAGTGAGACATTTGTTAGTAACTCAGCTGTTAAGTGAGTCTGGCTTTCCCATTGATTTCAGAAAGTCGCAAAAGGAGATCACGTCACGTGAGCCTGGGACGCTGTGACCGTCGTAAATATGAGTCCGTTGCCAAGCATCTGAATGTTGATTACATGACAGTGGGGGATGCTGCTGTGGTCATAAGTGTGAAAAATGGTCATAAGTCACTTTTTTCAGTGATGTTCTAACTTTGGACGGTCACTAAATGAATTGTTGTAAGTCAAGGACTACCTGTAAGAGTTGGAAGGGACCTTTGAGGTCATTTAGTCCAACCCTCTGCACAACCAGGAAATCCTATACCATTTCTGAGAAACGGCTGTCCAGTTTCTTCTTAAAAACCTCCAGTGGTTGGAGCACCCACGACTTCTGGTGGCAAGCAGTTCCGTGGGTTAACTGTTCTCACTATCAGGAAGTTTCTCCACAGCATTCTCGGGCAGAAAGGCAGGCCCATGTTGCACTGCCCGCTTGGCCTGGATTCAGCATTTTCCTACTTCCAAGCCTCTGCCAGAGGTTGAGAGGAAACAAAATGGACTCCGACTTTTCCAAAATGGAACAAATGAAAACAATGCTACGAAGTGCAGGTCCATTAAATAAAAGAATAATACGGATGAATTATTAAAGATTAATTCCTACAACGGATGTACACAGGAAGTTGCAATGTGTTTTGGGAGGGGGGGATCTTAATTTGTCTAGCCTAACGAAGGGAAGGACCAGGGGAGACACGATAGCAGTCTTCCAGTATTTAAGGAGTTGCCCCAAAGAAGAGGAGGGAGTCAAGCTGAGCCTGGATAGCTCAACAGACTAAAAGCCTGTAATTAACATTCAGCTGTCTGCAATTATTGCAAGTTCGAATCTCCCCAGGCTCAAGGTGGACTCAGCCTTCCATCCTTTCTAAGGTAGGTCAATTGAGGACTCAGTTTGTGGGGGCAATAAGCTGACTTAGTATAAAATATACAAAAGTATGAAGGCGATTGCTTAACGCATTGTAAGCCGCCCTGAGTCTCTGGAGAAGGGCGGCATAGGAAGGAAGGAAGGAAGGAAGGAAGGAAGAAAGAAAGAAAGAAAGAAAGAAAGAATATTCAGCTGCCTGCAATTACTGTAAGTTTGAATCTCCCCAGGCTCAAGGTTGACTCAGCCTTCCATCCTTTCTAAGGGAGGTCAACTGAGGACCCAGTTTGTGGGGGCAATAAGCTGACTTAGTATAAAATATACAAAAGTATGAAGGCTATTGCTTGGCGCATTTTAAGCCGCCCTGAGTCTCTGGAGAAGGGCGGCATAGGAAGGAAGGAAGGAAAGAAGAAAGGAAGGAAGGAAGGAAGGAAGGAAGGAAGGAAGGAAGGAAGGAAGGAAGGAAGGAAGGAAGGAAGGAAGGAAGGAAGGAAGAAAGAAAGAAAGAATATTCAGCTGCCTGCAATTACTGTAAGTTCGAATCTCCCCAGGCTCAAGGTTGACTCAGTCTTCCATCCTTTCTAAGGGAGGTCAATGGAGGACCCAGATTGTGGGGGCAATAAGCTGACTTTGTATAAATATACAAAAGTATGAAGGTTGTTGCTTAACGCATTGTAAGCCGCCCTGAGTCTCCGGAGAAGGGCGGCATAGAAATCTAATTTAAAAAAAAAAGGCTATTCTCCAAAGCATCCGAAAGCAGGAGAAGAAGCAACAGATGGAAACTAATCAAGGAGAGAAGCAACCTGGAATTCAGGAGAAACTTCCTGACAGCCTTAGAACAATGAATCAGTGGAACTGCCTGCCACCAGAAGTTGTAGGCACTTCATCACTGGAGGTTTTTAAGAAGAGATTGGATAGTCAACTTGTCTGAACTAGGAAAGGGGCTTCTGCTTGAGTAGAGGGCTGGACGAGAAGACCTCCAACTCTGGTATTTTGTTATTCTGTTAATTTCTGGCGCTGACTTAAGTGGGTTTCCATGGGAAGTGGAGATCCCACTGAGAAGTTGTGATGCTGGGGCTTCCCGGATGCGTCCTCCCAGGGGAACAAAACTCCACTCCTGCGTCCACACAACTTGCTTTGCCCTCAATCCAGGTGAACAAAATCTAGGCAGCTCCCACTCTGACCAGGCTCCGAAAGTGCTTAAAATGGGCTAAGTGGGGGAAGATTTGAGTTTCCTTCTTTGCAGGAAAAACTATATAGAAGCTTTTGATTTTCTCCCCCCTCTCTTTTTTTCCTTTCTCTTTCTTTTATCTTGCTTTGCTTTGCTTTACCTCTGCCACAACACTTTCAAATTCTGTCCTGTCCTGTTCTAATTCTATTCTATTCTGTTCTGTTCTGTTCTAATTCTATTCTGTCCTGTTCTGTTCTGTCCTGTCTTAATTCTGTCCTGTTGTGTTCTAATTCTATTCTGTCCTGTCCTAATTCCATTCTGTCCTGTCCCGTCCTCATTTTGTTCTATTCTGTCCTGTCCTGCCCTGCCCTGTCCTAATTCTCTGTCCTGTCCTGTCCTGTCCTAATTCTATTCTGTCCTGTCCTATGCTATCCTGTCCTGTCCTGATTCTATTCTATTCTGTCCTGTTCTAATTCTATTCTGTTCTGTTCTAATTCTATTCTGTCCTGTCCTGTCTTAATTCTGTTCTGTTGTGTTCTAATTCTATTTTGTCCTGTCCTAATTCTGTTCTATTCGGTCCTGTCCTAATTCTGTTCTGTCCTGTCCCGTCCTCATTTTGTTCTATTCTGTCCTGTCCTGCTCTGCCCACCCCTAATTCTCTGTTCTGTTCTGTCCTGTCTTGTCCTAATTCTATTCTGTCCTGTCCTATGCTATGCTATCCTGTCCTGTCCTTATTCTATTCTGTTCTGTTCTGTTCTGTTCTGTTCTAATTCTTTTCTCTTTTCTTTTCTTTTTTCTTTTCTTTTCTTTTCTTTTCTGTTCTGTTCTGTTCCGTCCTGTCCTGTCCTATCCTACTCCTATCCTAGTTCTGTTCTGTTCTGTTCTGTTCTGTTCTGTTCTAATCCATCCCATCCCATCCCATCCCATCCCATCCCATCCCATCCCATCCCATCCCATCCCATCCCATCCCATCCCATCCCATCGATTCTGATTCTAATTGATTCTAATTCTAATGCTAATAATTGTAATTCTAATTCCATTCTATTCTATTCCTTCCTCCACGGTTGCTAAACGAGGAGCTCCGGCATGTTACCCCCATAGTCTGCATCCGATTACACACTACCTATCCACGTCACTTCTAATCAACGGAGAGCTATTTATAAGTTCCTGGAAAAGAGGCCGGCTTGCTGTAAGGCATCTCTCTGCTCATTAACATTCCTGCAGTTCTTTTCCCAGGGAAAAGGAAGAAAAAGTGGATTTCTTCAAAAACAGCAGACGAATCTCTCCCACGGCTCTTTCCAAGACCTCGGAAACAGCGGCCCTGGGGCAGCACCGGGCCATTGATTTAAGCAGTCCTCAAGTTACGACCGTAATGGAACCTGGGCACCATGTGTCGCAACCTGTGACGGTCGTAAATCAGCTCACCCCCGTGACCAACCTAATATTACTATCTTTTATTCCCCCCCCCAGAGGTCATTAAGTGAACCCCACAGTCGTTAAGCAAGCCAGTGGATGCTACAGGAACGGTTTTGGCAAAATCAGAAATTAATGCCAATTTTCAGCAACATGTGGTCGCAGGACAGAAAAGTTCGTAAACCCAATCCAGTTGCCGAGTGTCCAAAATGCGGTCAGGTGACGACTGTCGGACATTTGAATCAGGTCCTAAGTCCACCTAGTCCTCGACTTACAACAGCCCACTTAACGACCGTTCAATGTTAAAATGTCGCTGAAAAAAAGTGACTTATAACTACCTTTTTTTCACACTTACGACCGTTGAAGCATCCCCATGCTCACAAGATCAAAATTCGGACCCTTGGCAACTGACTCACATTTATGACAGTCGCAGCCTTCCTGGGGGGGGGGGTGTCACGTGATCCCCCTTTTTGCGACCTTCTGACGAGCAAAGCCAATGGGGAAGCCTGATTCACTTAACAACCGTGTGACTAATTTAAACAACTGCAGTGTCTCACTTAACAAACACGGCAAGAAAATGGGGCCAAACTCACTTAACAAATTTCTCACATAAATGTTGGGCTCAATTGTGGTCGTACGTTGAGGACTCACCTGTACATGTAGGCGGGACCGTCATAACTTGAAATGGTTGCTAAGCAATTGGTCCTAAGTCAAGGATTAACTGCGGGCTGTTGTGCAAGTCCCACCTTTTGAGGAAGGGCCAAAGACCTTTAAAGCTGAATCACATACACAACAGGCTGACTCCTGTTTGTCCCTGGACCTTTGGAAGGCTGTGGGTTGCATTACTTCAAGTGTCCACTAGGTGGCAGCAAACAGAGGCAGAAAATGCTGCTTCCTGCTGCCCTCTTTTGATGAACTGCAGTGGTGCAGCTCAGATTTTTTTGTGCATCTTTTTTTCCCCCCCTACGGTAAGAATTTATTGAAGCACTTTCAACATTATTGGTGTTTTCTAATTTGCGTTAAGGCTGCTGTACCACCATTGCATCATCCCCCTGGTCACGTGACAAAAAATTCAAACGCTTGGCAACTGGCATGTACTTACGACGGTTTCAGGGTCCCAAGGTCACGCAATCCCTTTTTGAGCCATTCGGACAAGGGGAGGGGGGAGCCAGATTCGCTTAACAACCGTGTGACTAACCTAAGAACTGCCATGATTCACTTAGCAACGGCGGCAAGAAGGGTCGCAAAATGTGGCAAAACCCGACTTAGCCGTCGCATTTAGCAATAGCGCTCAGACTTACATGCTGCCGCGCCATAAAAGGTGATTCGCTGGACATCGGTGACGGCAAGGCAGGCTAAATCTCGCTTAACAACCGTCTCATTTAGCCACAGGAATTTTGGGGCTCAATTGTGGTCATAAGTCGAGGATTACCTGTTAATAGAGTTGAGAAGGGACCCTGGAGGTCTTCTAGTCCAACCCCTTGCGTACTTTTCCGGACAAACAGCTGTTCAAATTTATTCTTAAAAAACTCCAGTCTTTGCAAAGCCTTGGAGAATCCAGGAAAAGAAGTGAAGAGCAGGGGGGGGGGGTGTGCTTGCAGAAATTAACCCCCCCTCGTCAACCCTGCTGGCTACCCCGACCCGTGTCAGCCCCCTCCTCCTCCTCCTCCTGTGCCCCCCCCTCTGCTTTGCGCCAAAATTAAAAAAAAAACAGCCCCTTCCTCTCCCAATGGAGAGAAAGAGAGAGCAGCAGATGCCACTTTACGCACCGAGGTTGGCGGGGGTCCCGTTGCCATGGCAACGGAAGGGAATGAAGATTGGCCGCCCGTGGGGGTACCGCCGGTTTACGGCACGCGGCTTGCCTTTTCACTTATGGGCTGCCCGGCCCTCCCGCAGGGCGGAAAATGGGTCAGGGGGAGGCTCATCAACTTTCCCGTTGCAGGAGCTGCACCCGTGGTGCATCGGGCCTGAGGATCTCTGCGGTTGCAATCCTACGACATCTGGGGAGGGAGGGATGGAGAGCAGAGGTGGGGGGGAAGGGGGGGCTTTCCCCCCCTTTCAAATGCCCAATTGACTTTGGAGCAAAAGAAGAAATGGCTGAAAGGTGACGCCCCCGTCTTGCCCCCCCCCAGGATGGTTTCACTGGATCCTAAAAACGGGAATAAAGAAAAAATAATAATGATAGGCAGTCCTCGACTTACGGCCACAACTGAGTGTGAAATTTCCGTTGCTAAGCAAGAGGGTTTGTAAAGTAAATGATTGTTTCCAAATCCCCAAATCTCCTTGGCAAGAGAAGGCTTGCCCATGTGCAACTTTTCCTGGTTGTGTTGGTGCGTCTTTGTGCGTGTGGTGTATAAACAATAGACAGCGTCAACCGAATGCTGAAATTCTCCACAATTTGCAAGCTGGAAGGCTGCCAAGCACCAAGATAAAAGAAATCTTCTGGGGAACAAATCCTACGTAAACCAAGATTTTTATGCAGCCCTAGTTGAGTGAAATCACAATCCACTAGTTTCTAGGCCTTTTTTTTTTCCTGGCAGCCAGGAGACCCTCTGCTGCCCATTGGGAGACTAAGATAGATCTATTTCGGATTTATAAGCCCTCATCAGTTAGCCACACCCTCATCCTCAGCCTAGAAACTAGTGGATTGTGATTTCACTCAACTAGGGCTGCATAAAAATCTTGGTTTACGTAGGAAGAACCTGGCTAAAGAGAAATACACATAAAGCCTACGAAAAGGAAAGAAAACAAATACTGTACTTTTACAGGGAGGATACATGAGATGAGGGTGTGGCTAACTGATGAGGGCTTATAAACCTGAAATAGATTTATCTTAGTCTCCCAATGGGTAGCAGAGGGTCTGCTGGCTGCCAGAAGAAAAGCCTAGAAACTAGTGGATTGTGATTTCACTAAACTAGGGCTGCATAAAAATCTTGGTTTACATACATACATACATACATACATACATACATACATACATACATACATACATAAATACTCTTAGTTTTTGTAGGTTTTATGCGTGTTTTTCCTTTAAGCCAGGTTTTTCCTACGTAACCAAGATTTTTCTGCAACCCTAATTGAGTGAAATCACATTCACTACTTTCTGGGGGGGGGGTCCCCCTTCTTTTCATTCTGGAAGCCAGCAGATCTCACTCTCTCACTATGCAGCACAAAATCTGCTGGCTGCCAGAATGAAAAGAAGGAAAAAAAAACCCAGAAAGTAGTGAATGTGATTTCACTCAATTACGGTTGCAGAAAAATCTTGGTTACATAGGAAAAACCTTGCTTAAAGGAAACACACATACACGTATGTATGTACGTACGTACGTACGTACGTATGTGTATGTGTATATATATATATAGGTCTTTGGTTATTCGGGTCTTCTCCCGTGTAAAATTGGAAGTGTCTTAGTGACGTTTCAACGAAGTCTCATTCGTCATCTTCAGGCTGGTGTTCTCGGCTTCGTGCTTCCAGGAGCAATGTGAGATCGCAGCTGTTTCTTCGATGCGATCTCACATTGCTCCTGGAAGCACGAAGCCGAGAACACCAGCCTGAAGATGACGAATGAGACTTCGTCGAAACGTCACCAAGACACTTCCAATTTTACGCGGGAGAAGACCCGAATAACCAAAGACCTACGTACAAACACCCGCGAAAACCTCAGAAAACACACACACACACACACACACACACACACACACACACGCACACACATTCTTTTAAAGCTTGTTGGAAAGTCTTATTTTTTCTACTCTGCAGAAAAGCAGCAACACAGATCGTCCAACATTTTTTTTTAAAAAATAAGAATAAATTGAACATTAAAGTAATACAGGTAATCCTCGACTTACAACCCTACAATTGAGTCCACAATTTATGTTGTTAAGCGAGGCAGCTGTTTTAAGTGAGATTTGCCCCCTTTTACAAACTGTCTTGCCACTGTTGTTGAGACTCACATTTATGACGGTCGTAGCGTCCTGGCCGGGGTGTGTGTGTCACGTGATTCCCTTTTGCCACCTTCTGACCAGCAAAATCAACGGGAAAGCCAGATTCATTTAACGACCATGTGGCTAACTTAACAACTGCAGTGATTCACTTAACAGCCGTGGGAAGGTCGTAAAATGGAGCAAAACTCATTTAACAACTGTCTTGCTTAGCAACAGAAATGTTGGGCTCATCTACCAGGGCCCAGAGGAAGAAACTGGAGGTTTTACCGCTTAGATTTCTGCCTGCTAAACTGCTGGAAAAGTCAGATTTTATTTCTCTATTGTTTTATGTACAATGAGAGCTTCTGCACCGGAGACAAATTTCTTGTGTGTCTAATTACACTTTGCCAATAAAGAATTCTAATTCTTATTCTGATTCTGATTCTGATTAATTTCTAATTCTAATTCTAATTCATTCTAATTCTAATTCATTTCTAATTCTAATTCTGACTCATTCTGATTCTGATTCTGATTCTGATTCTAATTCATTTCTAATTCTAATTCTAATTCTAATTCTAATTAATTCATTCTAATTCTAATTCTGATTCTGATTCTGATTCTGATTCTGATTCTGATTCTGATTCTGATTCTGATTCTGATTGATTCTGATTCTGATTAATTTCTAATTCTAATTCATTTCTAATTCTAATTCTGACTAATTCTGATTCTGATTCTAATTCTGATTCTGATTAATTTCTAATTCTAATTAATTTCTAATTCTAATTCATTCTAATTCTGATTCTGATTCTAATTCTAATTAATTCATTCTAATTCTGATTCTGATTCTGATTCTGATTCTGATTAATTTCTAATTCTAATTCATTCTAATTCTAATTCATTTCTAATTCTAATTCTGACTAATTCTGATTCTGATTCTAATTCTGATTCTGATTAATTTCTAATTCTAATTAATTTCTAATTCTAATTCATTCTAATTCTAATTCTAATTCTAATTCTAATTCTAATTAATTCATTCTAATTCTGATTCTGATTCTGATTCTGATTAATTTCTAATTCTAATTCTAATTCATTTCTAATTCTAATTCATTCTAATTCTGATTCTGATTCTGATTCTAATTCATTTCTAATTCTAATTCTAATTCTAATTCTAATTCTAATTCTAATTCTAATTCTAATTCTAATTCTAATTCTAATTCTAATTCTAATTAATTCATTCTGATTCTGATTCTGATTCTGATTCTGATTAATTTCTAATTCTAATTCATTTCTAATTCTAATTCATTCTAATTCTGATTCTGATTCTAATTCATTTCTAATTCTAATTCTAATTCTAATTCTAATTCTAATTCTAATTAATTCATTCTAATTCTGATTCTGATTCTGATTCTGATTGATTCTGATTAATTTCTAATTCTAATTCTAATTCATTCTAATTCTAATTCATTTCTAATTCTAATTCTGACTAATTCTGATTCTGATTCTAATTCTGATTCTGATTAATTTCTAATTCTAATTCATTTCTAATTCTAATTCATTCTAATTCTGATTCTGATTCTAATTCATTTCTAATTCTAATTCTAATTCTAATTCTAATTCTAATTAATTCATTCTAATTCTGATTCTGATTCTGATTCTGATTCTAATTCTAATTCTAATTCTAATTCTAATTCTAATTCTAATTCTAATTCTAATTCTAATTCTAATTCTAATTCTAATTCATTCTAATTTTAATTCATTCTAGTTCTAATTCTAATTCTGACTCTAATTCTAATTCATTCTAATTCTTTCTAATTCTAATTTTAATTCTAATTCTAATTCTAATTCATTCTAGTTCCAATTCTAATTCTGGCTCTAATTCTAATTCTAATTCTAATAATTCTAATTTTCCTTCCAACCTTTTGCCGTATAATTGTCCTCTTGGATTCCAATGTGGGTTTTTTCCTCTTTCTTTCTTAATGATGGATTTGCTTTAGTCTATTTTTATGACACCTTGTACCCCCTAAAGATGCGTTGGCCACCGAGACAGGCAGCTGTAAATAAACTTAATAAGGAAACAGATAATCCCATTTGGGTTTCCACCTGCAAACGTTGGCAAAGTGACCTCGGAACAGATGCCGAACAGTTGGTGCTCTCGGCTACAAAATCTGGAGGCCGGGCGAGACAAAATAACCATCAAAGTTTTATTTGACCATTTGTACCTCCAAATCCATGCTAAGGATCTTATTTTTCTAGGCTTTAGAAATAATTAAACTCCGTAAATTAATGAAATAAGAATAGCCTCTTTCCCCCCCCCCCCGCCCCATAACAGGTGATAAAAACATTTCTCTACAACCTGTGACCACAACGCAGCCCAAAATTGATGTTTCTAAGCGAAACATTTGTTAGGTGAGTTTCGCCTCATTTTACAACCTTCCGTCCCACCGTTGTAAAGTGAATCGTTGCAGTTCCTACATTAGTCACACCGTCATTAAGTGAATCTGGCTTCCCCCGTTCACTTTGCCTGTCAGAAGGTCGCAAAAGGATATCGCACGACCCCGGGAGACGCTGCCACCGTCATAAATACAGGCAGAATGTTTCAAGATGGCTACTTAAGGTACGGCTAGTCCTCCACTTACGACCATTCAGTTAGTGGCCGTTCGAAGTTATGACGACACTGAAAAAAGTAATTTATGGCCTTCGTTCGCACGTCAAGGACTACCTATGATCAGAGACAAGGTCAATTTGAGAAGGAATCAAAAGCTCAGCGAACTCTTTGACCCCGAGGAAGAGGAGGATGCGGAAGTCCCGTGGCTTGTGAAGAAGATTGTGTGGTGTCTTCATCACAAGCGACACAACAGGCTCCAAGCCCGAGAATCGGCAGAGAAAGGCAGAGAGAGGATCGCCGCGCACCAGCTAGCCTCCTCTCTCCCCCCACTTCCCTTTCTCCCGAAATCTCATTTAGTGCTTCATTTTCCTCTGCCCTCCCCTTCGCAAAACCTCTGGGAAATTATCCGCCGCTAAAGGAGAGATCTGGGAAGCGGATATAAACAAAGCCCTGATGAGAAAAACCTGTAATCTCTCTTTTCTCTTAAGGCTTTTCTCCCCAGGGGAAAAACGTCCGTCCAACCGGTACTTGAACTCAGTCTGTTTTCAGAATGGAGGGGTTGGCGGGAGGATGAGAGTCCCTCTCAGCCCAGCCCTGCCAGGAAATGCCAGACCGCGAATCTGACGTCGTTTACAGGCCTGCCTCCGAAATACAAGCAATCCTCGGCTGACGACCAAGATGGAGCCCAAAATTTATCTTGTTATGTGAGACCATTGTTAGAAACGGTATAGGGCAGTGATGGCTAACCTTTTTGCCGTCGCGGGCCAAAAGTAGGGGGAGCACAGGGGAGTCGCATGCGCATGTGCCCACAGCCATAATTCTATGCGCCCCACCCCCCCATGCTTCCCCCATTTTTGGCACGTGATGGTCTGGTGGGCCCGGTAGGCCCATTTTTTGCCTTCCCCAGACTCCAGAGGCTTTCTAGGAGCCTCGGGAGGGTATAAACGGCCTTCCCCACCCCACTCCAGAGGCCGGAAATGGCCCATTTGCCGACTTCCGGTGGGACCGGAAGGCCCAAAATCAGTTGGCTGGCACATGCATGGGCGCCGGAGCTGAGCTGATATGGCTCCGCGTGCCACTTGTGCCATTCTGTTCTGTTCTGCTCTACTCCTCAATATTCTATTCCGACAAGCAAATTCCACGGGGGAAGCTGGCTTCATTTAACGACGACGAGATTCTCTTAACAACTGCAGTGTTTTGCTCAACCGCCTGGCCCAAAAGATCACAAAATCAGGCGTTAAGATCTTCACCTCACCACCACCTTGATTAGCAATGGAAAATCTGTTCCCAAATGCGGTCGTAAATCGAGGACTATCTGTATTTGCAGACTTATTTTTTTCCTCCTCCTCCTCCTTCTCTTCCTCGTCCTCCTCCTCCTCCTCCTCCTCCTCCTCCTTCTTCTTTTTTTGCAAAACTGTTTGGCAAAGCCAGCTGGGGAATTCTGGGAAGTTGAAACCCAGCCTCTCCGAGTTGCCAAGATTTTTTTAAAAAAACCTTCCTTTACGAGAAGGACCACGATAGAAAGTTCCTCTCTCGTAACCCAGTTCGTGGCTCGCATTTTATTCTGCTTTACTTTCAAATCAACCTGTTCTGCTCTGGAACTGTGTTTGTGCTGTTTTATTTACGGCTTCTTATTTAGGCTCCTTGCTGTTATCTCCGATTTTCAGGAATCTTTGGGTTTTTTTTTTTCATTCCCGCCGTGGATGTTTTAATTGCAAGTTTCTTTATCCGGAGGTGGCAATCTCTAAACCGCGTGAATCTTTATCGATTCGACAGCCGCAGACAAGCAGCCAGAAGGAATGAATAAATAAAGAGATGAAAAACCATCGGCCTGAACGGAAACTGGCTTCTAATTCATCACCACTTGGGCGAAAAAAAAAAGAATATGAAATGGCCACTTTGGATCGGAATCAGGCAGACACGGGACAGGGGAGAGGAGAGGCCTGGGACAAATAAAAGGATGGAATTTAAGAGCGTTAATTCAGAAAGCTTGCAGCAGACAAGAATGAACTGATGATGTTCCCTAGTTTGGTCGTGAAATGTCTCCAAGGAAACAGCCAAACTCAAGAGAGCACCGAGGATCCTACAGTTCCCTTCCTCCTCCTCCTCTTCTTCCTCCTCCTCCTCCTCTTCCTCCTCCTCCTCCTCCTCCTCTCTTCTTCTGCACAATCCCCCCTCCTTTCTAGCTCTGATGTTGTTAACTTTCTCACATCTTCATCTGAACATCGGGAGAGCCTCCTTCTCTGCAACCAAGTTTAAAACCAGTTTTTTTTTTACTAGCTGAATTTTAACGCCTCCGATTTCTTTCAGGAGGGAGCCGCTTTCTGCTTTTTCAGCCAAAGCCGATCAGGATAGATCACCCTGCCAAAAAAGAATCCAGGCGTTAAGATAAACAGAAACCACCGGCGCGTCCATCTGTAAAATCCCGAAACCCTCCAAGCGGTTCAGGAAACCAGCGGAAAGAGCATCTTCAAGAACATCAAGCAGAGAATAAAATAAATGTCCTGGGTTTTTCCCCCCCCCAACCCTTTTATCAATTCTGTTTCAAAATGGCAACTGAACTTCTTGAGAAGTTAAAGCCTGGTTGAGTTAGGAATCATAGAATCGTTGGGCTGGAAGGGACCCTAGAGGTCTTCTAGTCCAACCCACGAGAGTATAAGCACACAATGCTCTCGATGGCTACCACTTTTTTCTTCAACACCCAGGAGGACCTCAGTGTTGTTATACCTCCTGAGTCTTCCTCTGAACTGCAGTCCCCGCTCTTCCACTCCCAAAGCCCCCAAGTCATTGCACCGATTGGCTGGCTGCAAATTGTCCTGGGTGGCCAAAAGCTGGACGTGAATTGTACTTCAATGAATAGGCCGTGGCAAAGGGACGTGGCCGATGTGCCAGGGCGAAAGACTGGGGGAGGGCCAGCCGAGGAGAAGCCCTTGAGGAGAAACAGGCAAGGCGAAGGATTCGAGTCGAAATGTCCCATTCCATCAGCCAGGGTGTGGTGGCTCCATTCCCTGAGCTTGGATTATCAGCAGGAGAGGACTCCGAGAGTGAAGGAGAGGAGTCGGCAAGGCCTCCCTCTCAGGATCCTCCTCTCTGGCAATGCCTCCGCAGCCACAGGTGGACAGTGAGGGTAATGAGTCTTGGCTTGATCCTCGGCAGCGTCGCAGAGATAAGCGTGCGCAGCAGAGGAAGAGGCGTGCCAGGGATTAGGCTGAGTCACTGGGCCACACCTCACAGGGTATAAAAGGGGGTGTGGCGGCCGTTCAAATTCTGTGACGAGCAAAAACTGATATTGAACCAACCTCTCTGCATTGCTGGACCTTTTGAATATTCCTGTATCTGTTGTGTTTTGGCTTTGAAAAAACACTCCCTTCGTGAGTAAAAAACTCTTGGCTGGCAGCCAGCCACTGGGTTGCTTGCAGTTCTGCTCTTAGAAAAACTTTTGTCGGCTGGGTTCTTTCACTATTGACTGTCTGTGGGGGTGCGTGTGTGAGAGACGGGGACAGAACACAGGGATCTTCTGAGAAGGTGTTGCCCCCATCATTTAAGAGGTGTGTGTCTCATCCTTGGCTGTTTTAAGAGATGTGGACTTCAACTCCCAGAATCCCCCAGCCACCAATTGGAATTCTGGGAGTCGAAGTCCACACGTCTTAAAGGGCCAGAGGTGGAGAAACACTTCTCAAGAGGACTAACCGGAGAGATGGAGATATGGAGAATTCCTCCTCGTTCTTCCTTTCTCCTCTCCTGGTGGAACTTCCATAATCTGGAAGCGAACTATGAGAAAGGTCCGCTTCTTGGCTTCTAGCAAACAAATCTCTCAAAAACTGGACTTCTTCTCCAGGTTTTCTTCTCATGGAGATCTGGACCTGGAATTCTGCATTGGAAATTGGAAGCTGGTTCAGAGAGCTGGTTCACCCAATCGATCTATTCGCTGCCTCCCAGCTGATCGGTGTGGTCTTCTTTCGTTGCCCTGCACAGGAGAACATTTTTGTTGCCTTGCACAGAGAATATTTCTGTCCCTGAGTGGGACATTTGCTAAGTGAGTTTTGCCCCTTTCTTGCCACCGTTGTTAAGTGAATCCATGCAATTGTTCAGTTAGTAACGCCGTTGTTAAGGAAATCCGGCTTTCCCATCAACTTCGCCCATCAGGTGGTCACAAAAGGGGAATCACGTGACCCCGGGACACTGCGACCGTCATAAATATGAGTCCGTGCCTAAGTTTCTGAATTTTGATCACTGTGACCACGAGGACGCTGCACGGGTCATTAAGTGTGAAAAACGGTCGCTTTGCTCACTTTTAAGTCGCTTTTCTCAGTTCCGCTGAAACTTCGAGCTGTCACTAAACAAATTGTTGTACGTCAAGGACAACCTGTCTGCACCCTGCTTTGAATTGACCAAATATAAAAAGCAGGATAAAAATTAAATGCGTGAAAAAAAAATATTAATGAAATACCTGCGTTCTCTCTATTCCCCCCACGCCCCTTGTTTTAATTCCTTTGTCTTCCTATTTTTTTTCCCCGCTCCTGTTCTTGCAGCCTTTTGATGGGTCTATGTGGGCGGATGAGCTTAACGGGGAAGTATATTCAGCTGCCTCGATTTTAAATTAGATATTGGAGGACTGAAAGCCACACAATCTGCACAATTATCTATCTGCCTGGTTCGCCTCGAGGTTATTTTCATTTTTAGCAGCCACCTCCCAGGCTGCCCTGTTATTTTATTAATCCGCGGAATGGGTGCAATTAATGGGGAGGGATGCAGAATTGGCTTTAATTGATGATTTAAGCAGAAACATTCCCTGTGGTTTTTTTTATTTTTCCCACACACACCAACTACTTCAATGTGAAGGCAAAAATAACAACAAACATCTGTTTTCGTTAGGGTGGTTGCGAAAATGACAAATTTTGGGGAAAGAATGATTTAGATCTCACTTCATCGATCCATTGGAATGTCTCAACCCGGGATTTCTCCTAACCAGCCCTTGGGCCGAAGGACGTTCATTTCATGTATGGATAGTCCTTGATTTAAAACGCTTCGCTTAACGACCAAAGTTACAATGCTGGAAAAAAGTGTTAATTACGGTCGTTTTTCACACCACCATTCCAGCATCCCTATGGTCAAATTCAGATGCTTGGCAACTGACTGGTATTTATTTATTTATTTAAAAAAACAAGTTTTGCATTGTCCATATCTTATCTTACACAAATAATCAAATTCAGATACATTTTACTCAATTACAGTTTTTGCCAAAATCTTCCCCCCACCCTTTTTAATCACTCAATATTTCTACGCTTGCTTACATAAACAACATCTTCATTTGCCTTTTAAATTCTAATTATTGCTATTTATTCATATTTGTTCTCTTTTATTCTTTAAACTATTCATTCTTTATCTTAATATATTTATATTTGTTCAGGGTTGCCTTTCTTCCATTTCATCTTTTTTATTGTACAGCACTCTTTCTCCTCAAACCTACCACCTCTCTCTTTTCTTTCCTTCTTACTTTCTCTTCCCTCCCCTCTTCTTCTCCTCCCTACTTCCCCTTCCTTTCTTTCTCCTTCTCCTCCTCTCTTTCTCCCTCTCTTACCCTCACTCCTACTCTAATTTCCCTTCCCTTCCTCCCTCCCTTCTCTTCCTTCTCTCTTCCATCTCTCTTCTCCTTCCTTCATCCCTCTCTATTGCTTTATTCATTTTCAATTTTATATTTTCCACTATGGAGTCCCAATCTTTCTTTCATTTATCAAGTATATTTCTCAAAATTTCCCCTCCTCTTTTTAATTATTAGCAGTATATTTCATTTTATTCAATTTTTTTCTTTTAAATCTTTATTCAAACAATCTTCCAACCCTTAGACTGACTCGTATTTATGACGGTCGCAGTGCCCTGGGGCCACGTGATTCCCTTTTGCGACCTTCTGACGAGTAAAGTCAGAATAACAGAATAGAGTTGGACCTTGGAGGTTAACTAGTCTAACTCTACCTTCCAAGCAGGAGACTCTACACCATTTCTGACAGATGGTAGCAGTCCAGTCAATAGAGAAGCCAGACTCACTTAACAACCGGGTGACTTACTTAACAACTGCAGTGACCCACTTAACCACGGTGGCCAGGAAGGTCGTAATGTGAGGCAAAATTTCACTTAATAACTGTCACCCTTAGCGGTGGAAATTTGAGGCTCCGTTGCGGTTGTAAGTCGAGGATTTCCTGTATAGCATGAGTAGGGGATTAGTAAACCACGAGTAACAGTGCTTCCAACTCCTGGCTTAAGAGTAGAGTAGCGGTATTGGATTTATTTTGCAGTCAATCCTTTTCTCTCTGTCCCTTACATATTATGATGTTATATATTATTGTACCAATTGTTTTATTCTACGCGCTGCACTTAGTTAGAAATGCCTAATAAATAAATTATGGCTGTTAGCAAAGCCCGAGAGAACAGGAGCGGAGGGCAGAAGAGGACAAATTTTATTTATTGAAAGTCCGCGGTGGATTTCCCCGCCCCCACCCCTGTCAAAAACACAACGTTGGGTGCTCAGGAAATTGTGAAATGATGGAAATTATTTCACACAAAGCACCTTTTTTTAAAAAAAACACACACACCATTTTTTACTGATAGTAGAAAAATACTTTTCCGTTTTAGGTCTTTCATCATTCCAAACAGAGTGAAAAGGTGAACTGAAAAAGGCCGCTGATGTTTATTTTACCAGCCAGCTTGAAATACGCGGAAGGCAAGGGGCAAGGGTGTGGTCCTTGACTTACGACCGATTGCTTAGTGTCACAGCAGATAGCTTTCTGCAAAAGGAGCTGCGGGAATACTGTGCATAAAGGGATTCATCCTTTGGGTGCGGGGAGAAGAGGAGACGGGGAATAAAAGGAGGGAGGTGAGGAGCAAATTAATTCAGGAAGATACCAATAGAGAAGAATGAACTGATGATGTTACCTAGTTGGGTCATGAAATGTCTACAAGAAAAGAATCCAGCTGAGAAAGGATCCAGCACCAAGGTGATTGGCTCTGTCTCTCACGGCTAAGGCGGGAGTAGAACTCCCTGTCTCCTGGCGATTGGCTTGAAGTTACCCCTCTGTCTCTCACGGCTAAGGCGGGACTAGAACTCCCTGTCTCCTGGCGATTGGCTTGAAGTTACCCCTCTGTCTCTCACGGCTAAGGCGGGACTAGAACTCCCAGTCTCCTGGCGATTGGCTTGAAGTTACCCCTCTGTCTCTCACGGCTAAGGCGGGACTAGAACTCCCTGTCTCCTGGCGATTGGCTTGAAGTTAATGAAGTTAAAGAAAATGAAGGCAGAGCTGGGAAGAATTTTTTTCTGCTCAAAACGCTGACTTGCCTCCTTTTCCAAAAACTTTTGTTCCACGCCACGCATAGCAGCCTGCATTGTTTTTAAGACTGCTGCAATATAATTTTAATCATAGTTTTAATTGCCATAAGCTCCCTTGAGTGCTGTTCGTTATATTAATTTCTGGGGTGGGAAGGGAAGGGAAGGGATGTAAATTTAAAACAAAATAATATTCCAATTTACCAGCCCGTCTCGTTGCTGAATTTGCAGGCGGTCACATGCGCCTTTCCTTCTTTGCAGACCAGGGAAAGAGCTCAGTTTTTCAGATTAAAAGCTGGGGAATGGGTACGTGAGGAAGTACAAAGGAGGACTGGGGTCACAATTGGTTGGGAATTGGGGTATTCTCTCAGCTTGGTGGTTTTCGTGCACACGTTGCCTGACCCAACGAGGTAACATCATCAGTGCTAGAAGGGAGTGGGGTTTGTGGAATGGAGGAAGAGGAGGAGGAGGAGAAAGAAAGGAGGAAGAGAATGGAGCGAAAGAGGAAGAGAAGGAAGAGGAGAAAGGAAGGAGGAGGAGGAAAAGGAGGAGGAGGAAAAAGGAAGGAGGCAGAGGAAAAAGAAAGGGAGGAAGAAGAGAAGGAGGGGAGAGAATGGAGCAAGGAAGAGAAGGAGGAGGAAGAGAAGGAAGAGGGGAAAGGAAGGAGGAAAAGGAGGAAGAGAAGAAAAGGAGGAGGAAAAAGGAAGGAGGCAGAGGAGAAAGAAAGAAGGGAGGAAGAAGAGAAGGAGGGAAGAGAATGGAGCAAGGAAGAGAAGGAGGAGGAAGAGAAGGAAGAGGGGAAAGGAAGGAGGAAGAGGAGAAAAGGAGGAGAAGGAGGAGGAAAAAGGAAGGCGGCAGAGGAGAAAGAAGGGAGGAAGAGAAGGATAAGTGTGGGATGCTTGTTGTTCTCTGAGCTGGGTTATTTCCTTGCAAAAGTTTCATTAGCCGACTAGGTAACATGATCAGTTTCGAAGGAGTGTGGGATATGTTCCTTGTTCGTATACGATATGTTCCCCTGCCAGTATTGGTGTGAGCGTGGTTTTCTTCTTGGCTCATTGATTGGGGTATTCTGGTTTGTCTGGTGTCAATCCCTGCTTATCTGTGAATCGGCTGCTGGAGAGGATTTGTTCCGGCCTTTTTGTTTCCTTTTTAGCCTTTTCATTGATTCTTTTGCATGGCGGGTAAATGTGGTTTACCTCTATGTGCCTGTTGATGGCTGATTTGTCAGAATGCCAGGCCTAGTCCAGGAATTCCCCAGCGTTTTTGGGCACGGCTTGGTCTAGGATGCTCCCAGATGCCCTTCTGAAACTATGGCTAAGCCTGTCCCTGGGTTGTGAAATTAAAGAGTTTTCATCCTGTCTTCTGACTGCTAGTTGGTGTTGATGGATGCACTCAGTTAATCTTCTCCCCACTTGTCCCACATAGCGGCTGTTACGGTCCTTACACTGGACGGAGTTGGTGGCTCCTGTTTTGTCTTCTGGGGCTGCTGGGTCTTGCGGTTCTCTTAGGATGGGTTGGGGGGCTTCGAGTTGGTTTGCATGCTGCGTTAAGGCCATGTGGTTGCAATCGTTTGAGGTTTTTCAAAGAACAGGAGAGCGGAGATTCGCAGCAACACATCGTTATCATTTGCATAATGACGTCAATGATGCAAATCATGAAAGAAGGCGATTTGCATCTGTGGCCTGCCTTAAAGATGTGTCTTTCCCATGTTTTAATCTGCCACGAAGTCCGTCCTGCTCCTAATTCATAACTTGCTTTTTCAGCCTTCTGGATGGGCTGCTGTTTTATAACAGGGTTCTGAGAAAGACCACACGCGCACACACACACTCACTCACAAAGACACAGACACCCCTTTTGCCTTGTAGAGGTGGATTCCTTGGAACTGAATTGCAGAGTTATGATTCTGCAGGTGGACAAGGAGGGAGGGAGGGGAGGGAAGGGAAGGAAATGGGGAAGGAAAAGAAAAGAAAGGAAAGAAAGGGAAAGGAAAGGAAGAGGAAAGGAAAGGAAAGGAAAGGAAAGGAAAGGAAAGGAAAGGAAAGGAAAGGAAAGGAAAGGAAAGGAAAGGAAAGGAAAGGAAAGGAAGGAATGTTGGGTGTAAGGGAGGGAGGAAGGAAAGAAGGAAAGGAAAGGAAGAAGGAAAGAAAGAAAAAGAAAGGAAAAGAAAGAAAAGAAAGGAGAGAAAGGAAAGGAAAAGAAAAGGAAAGGAAAAGAGGGTGTATGGAGGGAGGGAGGAAGGAAAGAAAGGGAAAGAAAAGGAAAAGGGAAGGAAAGGAAAAAAAGGAAAAGAAAGAAAAAGGAAAGAAAGGAAAGGAAAGAAGGGTGTATGGAGGAAGGAAGGGAGGAAGGAAAAGAAAAGAAAGGGAAAGGAAAGGAAGAAGGAAGGAAAGAAAAAGAAAGGAAAAGAAAGAAAAGAAAGGAGAGAAAGGAAATGAAAAGGAAAGGAAAGGAAAAGAGGGTGTATGGAGGGAGGGAGGAAGGAAAGAAAGGGAAAGGAAAGGAAAAGGGAAGGAAAGGAAAGAAAAGGAAAAGAAAGAAAAAGGAAAGAAAGGAAAGGAAAGGAAAGGAAAGGAGGGTGTATGGAGGAAGGGAGGGAGGAAGGAAAGAAAGGGAAAGAAAAGGAAAAGGGAAGGAAAGGAAAAAAAAGGAAAAGAAAGAAAAAGGAAAGAAAGGAAAGGAAAGGAGGGTGTATGGAGGAAGGAAGGGAGGAAGAAAAAGAAAAGAAAGGGAAAGGAAAGGAAGAAGGAAGGAAAGAAAAAGAAAGGAAAAGAAAGAAAAGAAAGGAAAGAAAGGAAAGGAAAAGAAAAGGAAAGAAAAAGAGGGTGTATGGAGGGAGGGAGGAAGGAAAGAAAGGGAAAGGAAAGGAAAAGGGAAGGAAAGGAAAGAAAAGGAAAAGAAAGAAAAAGGAAAGAAAGGAAAGGAAAGGAAAGGAGGGTGTATGGAGGGAGGGAGGAAGGAAAAGAAAAGAAAGGGAAAGGAAAGGAAGAGGGAAGGAAAGAAAAAGAAAGGAAAAGAAAGGAGAGAAAGGAAAGGAAGAGGGAAGGAAAGGAAGAAAGAGAGTACGGAGGAAGGAAGGGAGGAAGGAAGCATAGAAAGATTGGGGAAGAGAAGGGGAGAAAGGAGAGAGGGAGCAAAGAAGGAAGGAAGGGATTGAGGAAGGAACTGAGGAAGTGATGTGAGGGAGGGAGGGAGGGAGGAAGGACCGAGAAGGAAAAAGAAGAGAAGGGAGGGAGGAGAAGGGGAGAGAAAGATGGAAGGAAAGAAAGGAGGAAGGGAAGAGGAGGGGATGGGAGAGGGGCATATCTAGATCCCTTCTCTCAGCACCAGGCACATCATCCCAGGAGGGCACAGGTGCGAAAACAACCTGCTCCTTGCAAATCTTGTAACTAAAAAGCGCCTTTTCCGATTCAGTGCCAAGAAGGAAACTCTCTGAGTACGTACAATATATCCCCCCCTCCTGTCCCTCCCTCCCCCCCCAAGGGAAGACCAAGCTGGAAAATGTCCTTAACCGACAGGAAAAGCTACTAACACCCACCCACACAGAGGCCCAGAGCAAAAGCCTTGCTCCATCGTCAGCGGAGAAAACACCGGGAGGGCAGGGCACTCTGATCTCAGTTGGGCTGCTAACACACTGACCGTTGTGTTAGTGTGTTAGCCGTTACGTATCAGCTGTTGTGTATCAAGAACATCTCTCAGCCCACAGGAATCAGATGCTTCAAGGTTCAGGATTTCCTCTTGGGATTCAGGAAGAACAAATATATATATGTGTGTGTGTGTGTGTGTGTGTGTAGGTCTTTGGTTATTTGGGTCTTCTCCTGCGTAAAATTGGAAGCGTCTTGGCGACATTTCGACGAAGTCTCATTCGTCATTTTCACGTCATTTTCATTTTACGCGGGAGAAGACCCGAATAACCAAAGACCTACATACAAACACCTGCGAAAACCTCAGAAAACATATATATATATATATGTATGTATGTAGTATGTATGTATGTATGTATGTATGTATGTATGTATGTATGTAAGTTTTTGGTTATTCGGGTCTTCTCCCGTGTAAAATTGGAAGTATCTTGGCGACGTTTCGACGAAGTCTCATTCGTCATCTTCAGGCTGGTGTTCTCGGCTTCGTGCTTCCAGGAGCAATGTGAGATTGCAGCTGTTTCTTCCTTTTAACTGCTAGTGGGGGTGTGAGCTGATTGGGTGGGAGCGTGGCTGTGCAAGCACGAAGCCGAGAACATCAGCCTGAAGATGACGAATGAGACTTCGTCGAAACGTCGCCAAGACACTTCCAATTTTACGCGGGAGAAGACCCAAATAACCAAAAACTTACAAACACCCGCGAAAACTTCAGAAAACATATTATATATCCTCCCCCCCCATATATATATATATATATATATGGGGGGGGAGGAGAGAGGGCTGTAACAAGGGGAAAGTGGGTTTATTTGGAAAACCCAAACACAGGCAGCAAAATCATGCTTTTTTTAAAAAAAAAAACCACGCACACATCCACACCCACAAAACGGAAATCAAGGCAGATGGTTTGATTGCAGAAAACAAGACTCGGAGCCAAAGGGCGGGACGGGGATGGAGGCCTCTCGTGACCCCTCGGGGTGGGTCGGGAAAGGGTGGGAGGTGTTTTTAAGCAGGGTGGAAAAGAGGAAAGGAAAAATGGGGCTGGCTGGCTTTTCGTGCGCAAAGAAGTCAAGTCGAAGAAGGATCTTGCACCGAGAGGCCTCTCTGTGCTACATTGCAGTCTTGGCCAGCACGGACTACAATCTGCATCATCCACAGCCGGCCGAGCCAAGATTTAGCCTTGGCAATGACAGCCTATGAGTCATCCATTGTTATGTATAACAATATATATACATTACAGATGGTCTTAAAGAAAGAATGTAAACGAAGGAAGGAAGGAATTTTGCTCGCAAAGAAGAAAAAGTCCGGAGTATAAATAGTGGAACAGGAAGTCAACAAGGGGTCGAAAATAGGAAAATTTCCCCTTTTCCCCAAGGTCGTAGTTCGTTCCTTTGAAAATCACCAGATGCATCCTCTCGCTTTTCCCAAAGAACTGGAAATCCTTGTGAAGTTTTAAATGGAAGACAATTGGCTCGCCCAGCATCCCCATATAAAACTACAAACTATTGTTATGAGGAACCGAAGGCCTAAGCCGTGCTAGAAATCTCATTTCCTCCCCCCCCCCCCAAATTTTAAGCCTCTGCAGGAAGAAGGATGTAAATTCTGGGTGTGGGGCAAAGCATCATCCAGAAATGGTTTCTAATCAGAACTGAATCTGGGGGTCGAGGTTTGCATTTATACAGTTGAATGCGATGATGAAAGGAACCATGTGCTAAATACACAGATGAGGTAGTGAGGATGATGATGGCCAAAGCAGGGAGACCCAGGTTAGTGGGGCCACTGAACAAAGAAATGAGGACAAGTCTTCTTCTTCTTCTTCTTCTTCTTCTTCTTCTTCTTCTTCTTCTTCTTCTTCTTCTTCTTCTTCTTCTTCTTCTTCTTCTTCTTCTTCTTCTTCTTCCTCTACTTCTACTTCTTCTTCTTCTTCTTTTCTTCTACTTCCTCCTCCTCCTTTTCCTCCTCCTTCTTTCTCCTCCTTCTCCTTCTCCTTCTCCTCCTCCTCCTCTTCCTCCTCAACTTTGAGGGGCTGTCACAAAAAAGAGAGGGTCAACCTTTTTTCCAGAGCACCAGAAGGCAGGACAAGAAACAACAGATGGAAACGTATCAAGGAGAGAAGCAACCTGGAATTGAGGAGATATTTCCTGAGAATTGGAACAATCAATCAATGGAACAGCTTCTCTACAGAAGTTGTGGGTGATCCATCACTGGTGGATTTTAAGAAGAGATTGGACAGCCATTTATCCAGAATGGGTTTCCTAATTGAGTGGTGGGTTGGATGAGAAGATCCCTTCCAACTCTGTTATTCTGTTATTCCTCCTTCTCCTCCTCTTCATCTTCCTTTTCCTTCTCCTCTTCTCCTTCTTCCTTCAACTCCTCCTTCTCCATTCTCTTTCTCTTCTTCCTCCTTCTCTTCCTTCTTCCTCCCCTCCTTTGCCTCCTCTTCCTCCTTCTTCTTCTTCTTCCTTCTCCTTTCTCTTCTTTCTCCCCTTCCCTTTCTCCTCCTCCTCTACCTTCTCCCCCCCGGACAATTTTTTTTTCCAGGGGTACCTATCTCCCACCTGGTGCTTGAGGTGTTCTAACAGTGCCCCCCCCCCCCTCCTTCATCACAATCACTGTATTCCAAGAAATGGCTTCAATTTAGGGCAGCTGTGAACTCTCCAGGATTTCTCCCCCCCCCTTTCTGTCCCATCACATTTGTTAATCGATATTTCTTCTTACTTTTTTTTTACCCTATCCGAGTGCCAAAATGGCATCCTCTTTGTTTTCCCAGAATGCATTGGGGCTCCGTAGATATTCTCAGAAATTAAAAAAAAAAATTGGCAGGGGGGAGCTGGAAACCCTCTCCCCCCCCACTTGTGAGCCCCCACGAGAAACTCTCCAAATAGCCGAAGCGTTCCCCCCCCATCCCCAATGATATCCGGAACGGCGGATCGTTCTCTGCCATTAAACGAAGGCCTGGCATTTCTTCAAAGCCCATTTCGGCTTTCTGAAGGAATCTGATACGCCTGTTAGGTTCGCCTTTGGGATATTCCAGAATTAGGCCAGGGTTATTTCATTCGGCAGCCCATAATTGAGTGATGCCTTTCGATCTTTCTTGCTCTTGATTTACGGCGATCTTATTTCACGATCGATTTCCTCGAACGCAGAACGGAAGGGGAACTCTAGCTCGTTCCCATTTTAAAAGCTCTTTTCTGGCGGGTGACAACGGGTCCCGTTGGATGGGAGCAGGGGTGAAATCGAGCAGGTTCTGACAGATTCGGGAGAACTGGTAGCGTAAATTCTGAGCAGTTCAGAGAACCGGCAGATACCATCTCTGGCTGGCCCCAGAGTGGGGTGGGAATGGGGATTTTGCAATATCATTCCCTCAGGAGTCGGGAGGGAATGGAGATTTTGCAGTATCCTTCCCCTGCCATGCCCACAAGCCACGTCCACAGAACTGATAGTATTGGATTTCACCACTGGATGGGAGTTCAAGGCCGCGGGATGGATGGGGGATTTTCCAACTGCTGAGAGAAGCCACTGGTAGAGAGAAGGATAAATAAACCCTCATCTGACCAAGATCAATCTTGGCAGCCTAGATGTCTATGGAGATTGTCAGTCAATCCAGACAGTCACGCTTATCCCAAATGTGCCTTTTTTCCCCCAAGAGGCAACTGGACTTTTTTCTCTGAAGACATTTCGCTTCTCATCCGAGGAGCTTCTCCAGCTTCTTCCATTCCCCCACCATCCCATTCAGAGCAGAAGAAGCTTCTCGCATGAGAAGCAAAACATCTGCAAAGGAAAAACCAGAAAGTCCAGTGGCATCTTTGGGAGTTGGCAGGCTAGAAAGGAAGGATCTGAAGCCTTCTCCCAACATTGCCTTTCATCCATGGTGGATTTCAACTCTCCTGTAGGCCTCTTTAGAGGACCTTCAGAGGGAGATGATGATGTCCATTCAGTCGTGTCCGACTCTTGGCAATCCTAGCGGCCAGCTCCCTCCACATCTTCTGATCTTCCACTACTTCTTCGAGGTTTTAGGTCCACCTAAATCATGCCAAGGATGTCAACAGGTCCCTTGATCCACTCACTTCCAACCTGTCAAGATTGTGGTGAACTCAGCTGTTGGTCGATCTAGCCACACAGCTAGAAGAAGAACATCTCACAAAAAAGAGATTGAGACTTTGGAAAAAGCGCAGCGAAGAGAGAGCAACTAAGATGATTTAAGGCCAGGAGACTAAAACATATGAAGAACGGCTGCAGGATTTGGGTTTGGCCAGTTTAAAGAAAAGAAGGACTGGGGGGACGGATGGATGGACAGGATAGCATCTTCTAGTATTTGAGGGACTGTCACAGAGAAGAGGGGGGGGGGGTTCCAATCTATTCTCCAAAGCACTTGGAGGACTCATCAAGGAGAGAAACAACCTGGAATTGAGGAGAAACTTTCTGACAGTTAGGACAATTAAACAGTGGAACTTCTTGCCACCAGAAGCTGTAGGTGCTCAATCCCTGGAGGTTTTTAAGAAGAGACTGGATAGCTACTTGTCTGGAATGGTATAGGGCAGGGGTGGCAAATGTGGCTCTTTTACAACCTGTGGACTTCAACTCCCAGAATTCCTGAGCCAGCTGGCTCAGGAATTCTGGGAGTTGAAGTCCACAGGTTGTAAAAGAGCCACATTTGCCCACCCCCGGTATAGGGCAGTGATGGCTAACCTTCATGCAATGCCCCCCATGCATGCCACGTCCCCCTGCACATGCATGCCCAACCCCCGTGCTGCCCCGCCCCCCTGTGCATGCGTGTGGAACTCCCCCTGCATCCTGTTTTGGGCCTAGCAGGCCTCCCTGAAGCCTCCGGGGGCCGGTAGGCCCATTTTTTTTGCCCTCCCCAGGCTCCAGAGGCTTTCCTGGAGCTTCCAGGAGGATGAAAATGCCCGTAGAAAAGACTCCCTCTTCTTTGGGGCAGCACCTAGTGATACTGGAGAGGAGACCCTTAGACCTGGTGAGGCTTTGATGGGAGAAGCTGTTGCATTTTTTAGAACAGAACAGAACAGAACAGAACAGAACAGAACAATAATGGAATGGAACGGAACGGAACAGAATAGAATAGAATAGAATGAAAGAAATAATAGGAATAGAAAATAGAATAGATAGAATAGAACAGAACAGAATAGACTAGAATGAAAGAAAGAAAGAAATAATAGGAATAGAGAGTAGAACAGAACAGAATAGAACGGAACAGAACAGGACAGAACAGAATAATAATGGAATGGAATGGAATGGAATGGAATGGAATAGAATAGAATAGAATAGAATAGAATAGAATAGAATAGAATAGAATAGAATAGAATAGAATAGAATAGAATAGAATAGAATTCTTTATTGGCCAAGTGTGATTGGACACACAAGGAATTTGTCTTTGGTGCATAAGCTCTCACTGTACATAAAAGAAAAGATATACTCATCAAGAATCATAAGGTACAACACTTAATGATAGTCATACGAGACAAATAAGCAATCAGGAAACAATATCAATATAAATCGTAAGGATACAAGCAACAAAGTTATAGTCATACAGTCATAAGTGGGAGGAGATGGGTGGTGGCAACGATGAGAAGTTTAATAGTAGTGCAGACTTAGCGAATAGTTTGACAGTGTTGAGGGAATTATTTGTTTAGCAGAGTTCGGGAAAAAACTCTCCTTGTGTCTAGTTGTTCTGGTGTGCAGTGCTCTAGAGGGTAGAAGTTGAAACAGTTTATGTCCAGGATGCGAGGGGTCTGTAGATATTTTCACAACCCTTTTAAATCCAGAGAGACAAGATAACATACACACACAGCTCAGATAGACACCTTCCTAATTCGCAGGAGTATAAGAGGGGGAAGGAAGTGCAGCAACAATCAGATTTGCAAGATACGAGTAGAGCCCATCTCAGTAAAAATAGTTTTAGCCTTCCCGTGGAGTTCACACCAACATGATGCGGGAGTGAAGCCGTTAAGGGTTTTGGAATCTAAGATTCCCCTCCGTAGAGAGAAGCATCTTCATACAGCTCATCTAACCAGGGTCAAATCTGATGATCAGGTTAATGAAAGTTTGCATAATTGACGACACACTAAACCTCGGGCGCAGTCGTGAGATTCAAATAATATAACAACCGATTCTCTGCCCTAATGATTTCTTCCAACAACCAGTTCATCAAACTGCTCAGAAAGTTAACAACCGGTTCTCCCGAAGTGGGGCGAATTGGCTGAATCCCACCAGTGCTTGGGTGCTCTGCAAAAAAATACCCAGGCTTTTTGTGCATAGGCAAAAGTCTGAGATGAGCAATCAAACAAATAGAATAAACAAACAGACCGGACGTTATTTGCAAGCAAGGCAGCAATTTCTAAACAGTGCCCAACAACAACAACAACAACAAACAAACAACAAAGATAATTCTTTCTGCTTTCTCGCCGACTTCCTGTTTTGACTCTGGTCATTCTCCAGATCTGGGAGCCCAGCTGGAATTGCACACACACAAACACAAACTGAAGTATTTGTTTGCTTGTTATATTTTAATGGAGGCAAACAATGCTAGGAAGTACAGTGACAAAAAAATCGACATGGCTTGCAACAGAGATCTTCAAATGTGGCAGCTTTAAGACTCGTCGACTTCAAATCCCAGAATTCTCCAGCCAGCTATGCTTGTAAGAATGGTCTGGCTGGCTGGGGCATTGTGGGAATTGAAGTAAACACATGCTGGCTGGGGAATTCTGGGAGTTGAAGTCCACTCATGCTGGCTGGGGAATTCTGGGAGTTGAAGTCCACCCTTGCTGGCTGGGGAATTCTGGGAGTTGAAGTCCACCCATGCTGACTGGGGAATTCTGTGAGTTGAAGTCCACCCATACTGGTTAAGGAATTCTGGGAGTCGAAGTCCACCCATGCTGGCTGGGGAATTCTGGGAGCTGAAGTCCACCCATTTCAAAGCCGCTGAGAAATAGTGCAGGAGACACTTGAAAGTACATATGTCTGCAGAGGTCTTTCATCTACCTGGCACACGCATGCAGTATTTATAGGTCAAATATAGCAGGGATGATATTTATCCCATCTAGAATGCCAGGAAATTGGGAGAGAAAAGGACACGGGCATTTGCAGGAAACCAGGATGAAGTCAGGCCCGAGTGATAGGAATTTGAGAATATGCCCCATTTGTGCAATGACTTCACCACACCAAGTATCTCCGAAGGGTCTTTTTAAGGGCGGTGAAATGGGCTGAAAGCGGTGGCGGCTTATTATGATGATATGATATTCATTTTGGCCTTTGATTTACGGACCAGAAAAGTCTGAGCGAGGGCTCCTGGCAGGAGGCAGCACAATCAGATTGGATGTGAGTTATGATGCGGAGGGTACATAAAACAAGGAGAAAGACAGAAAACAGGATGGAAAACAGCTTCAAGGGGACAATGCTCGGTAATCCCCCCACCCATGCCCCCCCCCTGGAAAAAAAGAGGTTTTCACATGTTTCTCGGAAGGAGGATGGAGGGTCAAGGAAAAGGAGGAGGAAGAGAAAGGGAGGGAGGGAGAGAGAAATGAAAGATGGAAGATTCTCCTTCCTTCCTTCCTTTCTCTTTCTCTCCCTTCCTTCCTCTACTCCCCCTCCTCCCTCCTTTTCTTCCTTCCTCCCTTCCTTTTTCTCTCCCTTCTTTCCTTAGTCACTCACTTCTTTCCTCTATTTCCCCTCCTTCCATCCCTCCTTCATTTTCTCCCTCTGCTTGCTCCCTCACTCTCCGTTTTTTCCTCTGCTCCGTCTCTCCTCCCTCCTTTCTACCTCCCTCCCTCCCTGTCTTCCTTCCTTCCTTCCCTCTCTCACCTGCTCTCCATTCCTTCCTTCCACTCTCTCATATTGTTTTTATCTTCCACCCTCCCTTCCTTTTTCTCCCTCCCTCCCTCCTTCCTTCCTTCCTCTCTCCCTCCTTCCCTCCCTCCCTCTCTCCCTCCTTCCCTCTGTTCCTTCCTTCCTTCCTTCCTTCCTTCCTTCCTTCCTTCCTTCCTTCCTTCCTTCCTTCCTTCCTTCCTTCCTTCCTTCCTTTCTCACCCTGTTCTTATCTTCCATCCTCCCTTCCTTTTCCTCCCTCCCTCCCCACCTACCCTTTGCAGCTCCCCTCCACTTCCCGGGCTTTGCAAAAAGCTGTTTTTCCCCAGAAAACCTCCCATGGAAAACTGGCCAATTATCCCAAATTGTTTGTACAAAATAAACCTATGCAAATTGTTTGGCACGCTTGATGTTCCCAGAGGCTCAACCAGGCCCTTTCCAGCTGGCTTTTGTTCAGCCAAACAGCCCCAAATATATTTTCTCCAGAACTCAAAAAGAAAACACTCGCCTTCCCTGGAGGCCCTGAGCAGTTTTAGCTATTATTTTTGCCTCCAGAAGTTGTGGGTCCTTCATCACCGGAGGCTTTTAAGAAGAGGGTGGACAACCCTTTGTCTGAAATAGTATAGGGTCTCCCTGCTTGAGCAGGGAGGGCTGGACTAGATGACCTCCAAGGTCCCTTCCAGCTCCCCCCCTTTCATACGGGAGTATCTGCAGGACATGGCCTGAAGTGAAGATGGCGGTCGGTATTTATTATTCTATCTACTGTAAGTAAAAGGTGGAGGCTCTAGGGTTATTACCTTTTGTGACCTTTCTGGTCGCAGTTGCTACTGCAGTTGTTCAGTTAGTCACACGGTTGTTCAGTTAGTCACACGGTTGTTAAGTGCATCTGCCTAAGGCGGGACTAGAACTCACCGTCTCCTGGTGATTGGCCCAAAGGCACCCAGCCGGCTTTTATGCCTAAGGCGGGACTAGAACTCTCTGTCGCCTGGTGATTGGCCCAAAGGTTCCCACCCGGCATTCATGCCTAAGGCGGGACTAGAACTCTCTGTCACCTGGTGATTGGCCCAAAGGCACCCAGCCGGCTTTCATCCCTAAGACGGGACTAGAACTCTCTGTCACCTGGTGATTGGCCCAAAGGCACCCAGCCGGCTTTCATGCCTAAGGCGGGACTAGAACTCTCTGTCGCCTGGTGATTGGCCCAAAGGCACCCAGTCGGTTTTCATGCCTAAGGCGGGACTAGAACTCTCTGTCGCCTGGTGATTGGCCCAAAGTCACCCAGCCGGCTTTCATCCCTAGACCTCCTTGCTTAGCAATGGAAATTCTGATCCCGTCTGCAGGCAGAAACTCAAGGACCGCCAGCACCTGTGGGTTACAAACTGCCTTCAATTATTTTACGAGTAGTCCTCGACTTACGATCACAACTGAGCCCCGGATTTCTGCTGCTAAGCGGGACGTTTGCTCGGTGAACGTTGCCCCCCTCTAACAAAACTTCCTTGCCCCAGTGGCTAAGCGACTCACGGCAGCTGACAACTTAGTCCTCTGGCCGTTAAGTGAATCCGACTTCCCCGTGGACTTTGCTCATCTAAAAAGTCACCAAAGGTTTGTGGGGTGCCTCAGGGCTCAGTCCTCTCTCCCCTCCTATTTCACATCTACATGAAGCCGCTGGGTGAGATCATCCGACGATACGGGGTGAGGTATCAGCAATACGCTGATGATACCCAGCTGTATATCTCTACTCCGTGTCAATTCAGGCTAGGCGGTGGGTGTGATTTGCACAGGTTCGCCTGGTGCACCAATTGCGACCCTACTTGGATCAGGGGGTTCTCCTCACAGTCACTCATGCCCTTGTCACCTCACAGTTAGACTATTGCAATGCGCTCTACACGGGGCTACCCTTGAAGAGTACTCGGAGATTACAGTTGGTCCAGAACGCAGCCGCGAGAGCTGTCGTGGGTGCACCTAGATACACCCACATTACACCAATTCTCCGCGAGCTGCACTGGCTCCCTATTTATTTATTTATTTATTATATGTATTTATATGCCGCCCTTCTCCCGAAGGACTCAGGGCGGCGAACACAAGTTAAGAAACATGTACAATAAAGTCGCACTTTAAATCAAATAACTAATTAATGATAACTAATAAAACCCAGAATCAGAGTCAGCCTATTTGCTTGAACAGCCAAGTCTTCAGCTCCCGATGAAAGGAGCGGAGGTCAGGAGCCGTCCGGAGCTCGGTAGGTAATTCATTCCAGAGGGTGGGAGCACCCACAGAGAACGCCCTACCCCTGGGCACCGCTAGATGACATTGGCTCGCCATCGGGACCCTGAGGAGAGCGGCCCTATGTGAGCGAACAGGATGGTGGGAAGCAGGCAGGAGAAGGTCCTGTAAATATCCTGGACCTAAATCATGTAGGGCCTTATAGGTGAGAACTAGTACCTTGAAGCGGAACCTATTGGTCTCCGGGCACAATTCAAGGTGTTGGTTATTATCTTTAAAGCCCTACATGGCTCAGGGCCAGGCGATCTTCGAGACCGCCTTCTACCACAGCGACCGTAAGATCCCACAGAGTTGGTCTCCTCCGTCAGCTAAACAATGTCGGCTGGCAGGCTCTCTGGAACCAGTTGCCTCCTGAGGTCCGCACCATCCCCACCCGAATGGCCTTCCGGAAAGTGGTAAAGACCTGGCTTTTCTGGCAGGCCTGGGGCCGTTGATCTCGCTGTTGCGATCTTGCGAGATCCGGCCATGAATGGCGTGAATGGGTTTTAATTGTTTTTAATGGTTTAACTTTTAATGTTTTATATATGGTTTTTAAATGCATTGTAAGCCGCCTTGAGTCTTCGGCGACTCTGCAACCCGTCATAAATCCGAGTCAGGTTTACCAAGACGTTTAGATTTGGATCGCCTGACCATGAAGATACTGCAAATGGACGTAAGTGTGAAAAGTCCCTTTTTTCGGGGCCGCTGTAGGTTCGAACGGTCACTCAGTGAACCGTCGTAAGCCGAGGACTGCCTGTACGTCCATTTCTGGAATTGCAGCCTGCGGAAAGCATTTGCTCACTAAGTGCTCTAAGGGGAAAAAGAAAGGGGGGAAATAAAAATAAAAATATAGAAGGCCAGCGTTAATCCCAGTGCTTTGGGCTCTTAAAGCAAGGAGATTGCTTTAAGGATTCACGAGGTCAGCAGAAACAGATCCATATGTAATATAATTGTCCCGAGAGGCCTATGCTTCAGGCATTATCTGCTAAATGCTTGGCAATCCCCCCTTCCAAATATACCGCTAAACTTGAATCCAGCTTTCCAACTCAAGTGAACCTGTTTGCAAAAAAACATGCTCTTCTTTCTCTCCGGCCTGCAAGTCTTACGACGGATCTCGTCCTAAACGCAAAGGGTTGTCAGTAAGAGGAACAAAGGGTCCCCGGGAGAAGAGATGCTCCCAGCTCCTGCAGTTCCACCGGATAGGAAGGGATCTCCGAAAGGAGGATGTTCGGGGGAAGATTGGATGGTCCTGTGCAAACAAAGAGTAGAGGGTTTCTACTCTCGGGTGAGAAAAACAAAGAGAGGCGTCCGAGGGTCTTAAGGCGTGGAAAGAGTAATAGAAGAGGATATTTGTAGGTCGGGGTTGAATTGTGGGCTCCTTGGTTGTAAATGCTCCAACATTGGAAATTGTTAAGATGATGTTGGATAACCCTTTGTCTGAAGTGGTGGAGGGTTTCCTGCCTAAGCAGGGGGTTGGACTAGAAGACCTCCGAGGTCCCTTCTAACTCTGTTATTCTATTCTATTCTATTCTATTCTATTCTATTCTATTCTATTCTATTCTATTCTATTCTATTCTATTCTATTCTATTCTATTCTATTCTATTCTACTCTACTCTACTCTACTCTACTCTACTCTACTCTACTCTACTCCTTATTCTATATTCTATATTCCATCTATATTCTATATTCTATTCTATTCTATTCTATTCTATTCTATTCTATTCTATTCTATTCTATTCTATTCTATTCTATTCTATTCTATTCTATTCTATTCTATTCTAATTCTACTCTACTCTACTCCACCCCACCCCATCCCATTCTTATTTCTTATTCTATTCTTATTCCATATTCCATATTCCATATTCCATATTCCATATTCCATATTCCATATTCCATATTCCATATTTCTATTTCTTCTGTTCCTGTTCTCTTCTCTTCTCTTCTCTTCTCTTCTCTTCTCTTCTCTTCTCTTCTCCGCTCCTCTCCTCTATTCCATCCCATCCCATCCCATCCCATCCCATCCCATCCCATCCCATCCCATTCTTATTTCTCATTCTATTCTTATTCCATATTCCATATTTCTATTTCTCCTGTTCCTATTCTGTTCCGTTCCGTTCCGTTCCGTTCCATTAATTCTATTCTATTCTATTCCATTCCATTAATTCTCTTCTCTTCTCTTCTCTTCTCTTCTCTTCTCTTCTCTTCTCTTCTCTTCTCTTCTCTTCTCTTCTCTTCTCTTCTCTTCTCTTCTCTTCTCTCTTCTCCTATTCTATTCTATTCTATTCTATTCTATTCCATTCCATTCCATTCCATTCCATTCCATTCTCTATTCCATTCCATTCCATTCCATTCTCTATTCTATTCTATTCCAAATCCCAAATTCTTTTTTAGATAGCATGTAACAAATATACAGGTAATTAATAGATAACAGAACAGTTAACAGATGAACAGAGTTGGAAGGGACCTTGGAGGTCTTCTAGTCCAACCCCCTGCCCACCATTTCTGACCGATGGCAGTCCGATCTCTTCTTGTAAGCTTCCAACGATGAGGCTCCCACAACATCCGAAGGCAACTTCTGTTCCATGGGTTGATTGTTCTCACTGTCAGGAAATTCCTCCTTATTTCCAGGTTGAATCTCTCCTTGGTCAGTTTCCATCCATCCTTCCTTGTGTGGCCTTCAGGTGTCTTGGAGAATAGCTTGACCCCGTTCCTCTCAAATAGACTGCTATCATGTCTCCCCTGGTCCTTCTCTTCACTGAACTGATTATCCACTAGGACTACAAGATTCCTCTCGCAGTTACTACTATTGAGCGAGGTACCACCTATACTGTACCTGTGCATTTTGTTTTTCTTCCCTAAAGGTAGAACCTTACTTACCAACGGTAAGTGTCTCTTCAGACTGTATTTCTATAGTCTCTATAGACTATATTTCCCTAATCCTCTTCACTGTACCAATCATCCTCAATTCTCCAGGTAGTCCTCAATGTATGACCACAACTGAGTGCAATATATCTGTTTGCTAAGTGAAACAATGATTAAGTGAGTTTTGCTCCATGTTGCAACCGTTTCTACCACAGTTGGAAAGGTTGCAAAAAGGGACGCTACAACCCTCATAAATACGAACCAGAATTTTGATCCCGTGACTGTCGAGATGCTGCAACGGTCATAAGTGTGAAAAATTGTCGTAAGTCACTTCTTTTCACTGCCGTGGTGATGTTGAATCAGGGATGAAATCCAGCAGGTTCTGGAGAACTGGGAGTGGAAATTTTGAGTAGATCGGAGAACCGGCAAATGCCACCTCTGGCTGGCCCCAGAGTGGGGTAGGAATGGAGATTTTGCAATATCCTTCTCCCAGGAATGGGTTGGGAATGGAGATTTTGCAGTATCCTTCCCCTGCCACGCCCACCAAGCCACGCCCGCCAAGCCACGCCCACAGAACCAGTAGTAAAAAATTTGGATTTCACCACTGCGTTGAATGACCGGTCTTAAGGGAATGACCAGATCAAAAGAAAAAAAAGAAAAAGAAAAAGAAAAGAGAGATAAATGTTATTCTGGCAAGAATTCTTCCTTGACAAATCTATCCCGACTTCTGGTAATTCTCACCCTGTTTGCCAAGTGCTTAGAAATTAATCTCTAGAGGATCCATATCAATAAAGGAGAATATTTGTAACTCAGAGTTGAAATGAGATGATGAGGATTTTAGATTTTTCCCGATATTAATGTCGGACTCCTCTGGTCTGCAGCTGGTTGAATCTTCTTTTTTCGCCTCCTTCAAAATAGGGACCCCGCCTGCCTTACGGTCATCTGGCAGAGCCCCAATTCTCTGCAATTGCTCAAAGAGGAAACATTTCCCAAATGACCAAGTTTTTCCTCCGTTTTCCGGATGAGGCATCTGGTCCTGGAGATTTATTTATTATTTATTAATTAGACTTATATACCGCCCTTCTCCTTGCGGACTCAGAGCGGTGAACAGCCGAGTAAAAACCAGTACACAAAAGTTAAAATATTATAAAAACAAATGTAAATTTGGCTGAGATTTAAAACAGATAAATATTAAAATGAATATTTAAACTCGTTCAGATGAAAGGTGTGTTCTGACTAGATTTTGGGCCTTCTCCAAGCTGCAAAACCTATTCCTTCTTCCTGCTCTCCAAATAAGAATATAACGCAGGGGTTCTCAAACTTGGCAGCTTGGAGATAGGTGGACTTCAACTCCCAGAATTCCCCAGTCAAAATGTTTTAAGATGGATGGACTTCAACTCCCAGAATTCCCCAGCCGGAATGTTTTAAGACGGGTGGACTTTGACGCCCAGAATACCCTCGATTTACGACCACAGTTGAGCCCAACAGTTACATTGCTAAGAGAGGCAGGTGTTAAGGGACTTCTGTCCCATTTTACAACCTCCCTTGCTGCAGTTGTTAAGTGAATCACTGCAGCTGTGAAGTTAGGAAGAGGCTTGTTCGGTGGCTCTCGCTTCACTTGTCAGGGGATCACATAACCGTCATGAGGACATGCCCCTTGGCAAGCCTCTGAATTTTAATCCTGTGACCATGCGGAATGCTGCCAAGGGCCATCAGTGTGAAAAAGAATCATATCTTACTTTTTTCAGTGCTGTCGCAACTACGAATGATCACTAAATGAATGGTGGTAAGCCAAGAACCCCTCATATGACTTCCTTCCTTCCTTCCTTCCTTCCTTCCCTCTCCCCCACTTTTTTCTTTCTCCCTTTGTACCTTTCTCCATCTTCCTTCCTTCCTTTCCTTCCTCCCTCCCTCCCTCCCCCCTTCTTTCCTTCCTTTCCTTCCTTCCTTTCCTTTCTTTCCTTCCTTCCTTCTTTCCTTCCTTCCTTCCCTCTTCCCCACTTTTTTCTTTCTCCCTTTCTCCTTTCCTTCCTTCCCTTCCTTCTTTCCTTCCTTCCCTCTTCCCCATTTTTTTTCTCCCTTTGTACCTTTCTCCATCTTCCTAACTTCCTTCCTTCCTTCCTTCCCTCTCCCCGTTTTTTCTTTCTCCCTTTCCTCCTCCCTGTACCTTTCTCCATCTTCCTTCCTTCCTTCCTTCTTTCCTTCCTTCTCTCTCCCCCAGTTTTTTATTTCTCCCTTTCTTCCTCCTGTACCTTTCTCCATCTTCCTTCCTTCCTTCCTTCCTTCCTTCCTTCCTTCCTTCCTTCCTTCCTTCCTTCCTTCCTTCCTTCCTTCTTTCCTTCCTTCTCTCTCCCCCAGTTTTTTATTTCTCCCTTTCTTCCTCCTGTACCTTTCTCCATCTTCCTTCCTTCCTTCCTTCCTTCCTTCCTTCCTTCCTTCCTTCCTTCCTTCCTTCCTTCCTTTCCTTCCTTCCTTCCTTCTTTCCTTCCTTCTCTCTCCCCCAGTTTTTTATTTCTCCCTTTCTTCCTCCTGTACCTTTCTCCATCTTCCTTCCTTCCTTCCTTCCTTCCTTCCTTCCTTCCTTCCTTCCTTCCTTCCTTCCTTCCTTCCTTCCTTTCCTTTCCTTACCTTTCCTTCCTCCCTCCCTCCCTCCCTCCCTCCCTTCTTTCTTTCCTTCCTTCCTTCCTTCCCTCTTTCCATTTTTTCTTTCTCCGTTTGTACCTTCCTTCCTTCCTTCCTTCCTTCCTTCCTTCCTTCCTTCCTTCCTTCCTTCCTTCCTTCCTTCCTTCCTCCCTCCCTCCCTCCCTCCCTCCCTCCCTCTCCCCCCTTCCTTCTTTCTTCCTCCTTCCCTTCCTCCACAACCTACCCCTGGGTCTCGCCTGCTTTGCATGGGATGCTCCTTGAGATAAATGTCTCTTTGACCCAGATCAGACAGAGGGAAACAAAACAGAGGCCAAACTCCGGAACATGAAATGGATGCTCAGGAAAGGATAATGATGATGATGATGAGGTACATCACAGTGGCTCAGGAAGTCAAAGATGGGGGAAGGTGAGAGGCTTCTCTCTTGGCCTCCTCCAGCCGGCCTCTGACCGGGAGAAGAGCGGGAGGGGCTCTTACGGCCAACCCGTCTGGCTAGCCTTTGGCTCCCCTTTGGGTGCAAGCAGGGCTTAGAAGGGGGTCTGCAAGAGAGTCGCCCCCCCTCCTCCTGCCTCAGGTGTTTTTTCTCAGCCTTGGTTGGAAGGAAGGGATGAGGGAAAGAAATAAGGGGATAGATAAATAGGTGAATAGATGGGTGAACCGACAGACAGATATACAGATGAGAAAAGAAAAAGGAAGATGAAAGAGAGGCAAAAAAAGAAATTGAGAGAAAGAGAAAAGAAGGAAAGAAGGAAGGAAACAGGGAGGGAGGGAGGGATGAGGGAAAGAAATAAGGGGATAGATAAATAGGTGAATAGATGGGTGAACCGACAGACAGATATACAGATGAGAAAAAGAAAAAGGAAGATGAAAGAGGGGCAAAAGAAAGAAATTGAGAGAAAGAGAAAAGAAGGAAAGAAGGAAGGAAACAGGGAGGGAGGGATGAGAGAAAGAAATAAGGGGATAGATAAATAGGTGGATTGATGGGTGAACAGATAGACACAGATAGACTGATATGCAGATGAGAAAGAGAAAAAGAAGATGAAAGAAAGACAAAAAATGGAGAAAGAAAGAAAAGAAGGAAGGAAGAAAACAGAGAGAGGGAGGGAGGGAAGAGAGAGAGAGAAGGACGGAAGGAGAAAGGGGGATGCAAGGAAAGAAAGAAGGGAGGAAAGGAAGGAAGGATAAATGGAGAGAAGGAAATCAAGAACAGAAGGAGGGGGGAAGGAAGGAAAGAGAGGGAGATGGAACGAAAGGAAAGAAGGAGGGAAGGAGAAGGAGGAGGGGAGAGGGAGGGATGGAAAGAAGGGAAGGAAGGAAAGTAGGCAAAACGGAGAGAGAGGGAAATTCTCCTGGACACTAATTGGACCCACTTAGCACACCCTCGTGTAAGCACATTTATTGTGGTGTTGTTGAGGGAGCCATGACAAACTCTCTCAACCCTCCATCCAGATAAAGAGCCACGCAACCATGTTTTCTCCACAGGGAACTTCACAAAACGAGGCCTCTGCTTTCTAACACCCCAGGCGGGTCAGGGTGAGGATTTGAAGAGCCAACACATATCTGGGGGATGTCCCATTGGGGTCCCCTAATTTAACCTTGCTACACAACGACAACTGCAGCACAGACTCTTTGCTGGAGACTCTTTCCCAAAAGAATTCGACCTTTTGCAAAAACCTCCCTGGCAAAATCAGATCCGTCCGTGTGTAAAGTCTTCCCACCCGCTTCTTTCTCAAGGAAATCTCTCCTGCAGGTATTTGCACGCGCTCTGAACCTCTGAGCACGATTTGAACACAGATCCGCTCCTTCGGTCGAGCCCCAGTTCACTCATCCTTCCTTAGCCCCTACACACCAAACGAAAACATTCGCAGGCAACCACGAGGTGGGGAAGGGGGCAAGGGAATCCCTACAAATCACGACAAAATAACACCCGTTTGCATCATTTGCACAACAACAACACCTCCCCCCCCCGATTATGGGTGCCATTATAGTTTTTACACAACTGGGGGATTGACTAGATGACCTCTGGGATCCCTTCCACGATTCTAAGAGGCTGCAATCCCAGACCTAGCATACTCTCATCTTGCAAGCTGTTAATTCTGTGTGTCTTGTTTGTTTGTTTGTTTGTTTTAAAAAAGCCAAAATACAGGAATTGGTCACGATTATGTTATAAGACAATGAGGACTAGGAACCTGGTTTGGTTATTTGGGGATTTTCCTGATTTCCTAGGTCAATCAGCACTATTTTTCATCAGATGTCCATCATCTCCATCCTCTCAATAATCTGACAGAGGTTCCTACAACACATTAGCCCAATGTTTCTCAACTTTGGCTGTTTTAAAATGGATGGACTTCAATTCCCAGAATTCCCCTAGATGGAGAATTCTGGGAGTTGAAGTCCACCCATCTTAAAACAGCCAAAAGTTGAGAAACACTGCACTCTCAAATCAGATTTATGGAATTGCAGAAATCCAGGCCCTGAGTTAAACACATCAGATTAACCATCAATCTCTGTTAAACTGGGTTAACGGCATCCTGTAAAAGCAATATGGTAGATTATGACAGGAGACATCTGGCCACTCCCACAGCCTGGCCTACCTCGCCATGTTGTTGTAGGAAAGGGCAGGATAGAGCCATTTTAATAAATAAGTAAATAAAGATATTACCGCCAGCAAACGCCCCACAAAAGAAACCTGTACAGAAACTACAGTTCCCAGCATCCCTACCAGTCTTGATGGGGAAAGGAGATGGGATCCCGTAACCCAGCCTCCCACCTCCTGGGGGCTTCTGAGCAGCCTTGGCCAAGCGTGCCCCTCCCTCCCCTCCCAATTTTGCAGGAAAAGACCCTCCAAGCTGCAGCTTTGCCCCTGCTATTCAGTGCTGCTAGTCCTCAGCAACATCTGGTAAAGTGCCTCTGAATGTGGAGGCTCCATTTCACAAGGAGGAAAAAGGTGCTCCAGGGGAAAAAAAAAACCCATACAGCACAGAAAGATGGAGTGGGGGGCAATGAGTATCTCCCGTCCCAATTTTTTTTTAAGCGGGGGGGGGGGGGGGAGGGGAGATCAGAATGCCCTCCCCATTTTGGGCAGAATTGGCTAACCTGAATATATTTTTTGAAGCATTGGCACAAATGAGTTCCAGGTTAGATGCCACCATGGGTATGGGGGGGGGGAGTCCTCTCCCTAAACTGGGGGTGGGGGTGAGTCTCTAAATGGGGGTACTCCCTCCCCCTCCCCAGCCCCCTCCTCTTTTTTCTCTTCCCTTTTCAGCACCGGCGCTGTCCCGTCTTCCCAACCAGACTGCGGAAATTCACACGACCGCAAAGCACGAAACCTCCCGCCGCCCCTCAAACGCGCATCTATCCCCATGGCCCCTTCCCACGTTACGCATCAACCCCATCCCCAATTCCATCAGACCCACCAGATATAAGACTCTCCATCCCCCACCCCACCTCCCCAAAATAATCCCGGCCGGCCCAGGGAAGGGGTCGGCAGAAGGCAGCTCCCCCCTCCGGCCCACAGGTCGTGGAACGGCCCGACACGCGTCCAGCCGCGCCGAGGCTTGGAAAGCCCCCCGCCCTTATTTCCACGTCTCCCAGGAGCCCGGCTCGGTCTCCAACCCTGCGCCCGCTGACCTGGTGCCTTTGTCGCCCATGGTCGCGGCCCCTCGCTCGGGCCGGACGCCGGGCACAAGCGGGGAATATTGCCCGGCCGCAGGAACGGGAGGAGACGGCCGAGGATCCGTCGGGGTGGCTCGGATCGTTTCTCTGCGGCGGAGCGCTGATGCTGCACCGGCCGTCCGCTCGCTTCCCCCGAAGAGGCTGCAGCTGCCCGGGTCTCCGCCGGTGCCTTCCGACGCTCTCCTGCCGACGCCTGCGGGGCTCCGGGCTGCTTGGTCGGAGGAGCAGGGCTGAACGCTGCAGCTGATGCCGCTACACTGCCTCCTCCTCCTCTCCTCCTCCTCCTCCTCCTCCTCCTTTTTTCTCCTCCTCCTTTTCCTCTTCCTCCTCCTCCTTTTTCTCTACCTCCTTTTCCTCCTCTTTTTCTTCTCCTCTTCCTCCCTTCTTTTTCTCCTCCTTCTTTTTCTTCCTCCTCCTCCTTTTCTCCTTCTCCTCCTCCTTTTCCTCTTCCTCCTCCTCCT